>JAJJWX010005078.1:5250000-5850000 GCA_023529315.1 Papaver bracteatum | reverse complement strand
TTTTTTCTTCTTCTTTCTCGCAAATGATATAACCCTTTTTGAACTATAATATTCTCAAGAAACTTAATGAAATCCTACATATTTATTCCCTTGCTTGCCTCCTCATTAAATTTCTTGAGACTTGTTGAATTCAACTTATTTCTTGTGATAAATAAATCTTCCCTGCATGCTTAACAAAGAAGAATTAATTTTTGAGATTATTCTATTGGTCTTATTTTGCCTTCCTAATTAAAGGTCTTATTTTGCCAATTTTTTCTTTTTGCGACAAAATCGCAGGACGTCTTTACACTTTCATGTATTGACCCATTGATCTTGCCTTATCTGTATTTCTTTATTATATTGCGACAATATGACGAGTCTAAGTTTTCTCGCAAAAACAAAGCCTCGTGACATTGCCGTCTTGCGATGAAATCGCAGGACGTCTTCATATTTGCATGTAAAAACCCCTTGATCTCATCTTAACTTTTTTCTCTTTTGGCCTTTTGCCTCTGTATAATTTACGCGACAATATGACAGGCCTAAATGATCTTGCGATCTTAGAGCCCCATGACATTGCCGTCTTAAGACACTTATCAGCTCCCTAATGGAGGGTGCCGCCCTTATCTTCCCCCTGGTTGCCCTTTCAAGGAGGGCACATCGGCCATACAAGACTAGCTCCTCCCATCCAGATTTACCAACAACCAGTTGTTTTCGCAGTCTCTTGTCCTTTATGCCTATATGGCTTATAGTTACAAGACTGCACCCTAGGTGGGGTTTTCTTCAGGCCAAGTGCATTGTAGCCAAGACTTACCAAAGATGGCCAGGGTAGGTTCGTCCGTCCCGGGCACCCTTGGATAAACCGTGTACCTCGGTGCCTTGGTCATACTCTGCACTTCTTGGAAGAGACTCTCAGTCGTCCAACCAGGGTATAACCTTATAAAGTTGGAAATCCAAGATCTCTCTCCCGGATAGGTTTTCTTTAACCCCTACATCTGTATGACTCAGCTTCCAGTAGCGATATAACCTTATCCCTGAATCATATAAAGAGATACCCCCTTTATAACGTGCTTGTAGGTCTTACATTTTCCTCTTACAAAATTGTACTCGCGAACTAAGTTGCACGCCATAAAGGTTTGTTCCATTCTCTTAATCTCTGTGAAATTTCATTCGCGTTTCTCGCGATATTGCTCGCGTAATCTTTAAAGTAAAGTAGTCACTGATAATAACCTTTAATTATGCCAATATTTCTGACCTTACAGTATTTGTCACTGATAATACCTTTTCAAAAATAGTCTATTCCATGGTCTCTCAAGTCGTTGGACAACATCTCTTCCTTCAGGATCCATTAACTTGTATGCCCCATTTCCAATTATTTCTTTAATTAAGTAAGGTCCGTCCCATTTTTTCGCCAATTTTCCACCATTCTCTCGCTGATATCTCGGTGTCTCTCGCAGAACTAAATCACCAATTTGGAATTCCAGTTTTTTGACACGTTTGTTGTATTCGCGAGCTAACCTTCGCTGGTAGTTTTCCATATGCTGTAGAGTTTTCTCCCTTTTTTCTTCCAATTCATCTAGTTTATGTAAAATAATACCAGCACTTAAATTCTTTTCCCACGCTTCTCTTTTTGTTGTAGGAATAGCAACTTCTGTTGGTAATACAACTTCAACCCCATATGTTAAACAAAAGGGTGACATTCCAGTAGCCTCTCTTCTAGTGGTGTTGTAGGCCCATATTGCATTATGTACTTGCTCACACCATGATTTGTGATATCCTTCTAATTTCTTTTTCAGAATATCTGCGATCGTTTTATTAGTTTCCTCAGCTTGACCATTTGCTTGTGGGTATAAAGGAGTAGATTTTCCACACTTTATCTTAAATGCATTAAGTAGTAATTCTATGTTTTGTCCTTCAAACTGCTTTCCATTATCAGACATCAACTGTCTTTGGTATTCCAAATCTGCAGATGATATTCTCGAATATGAATGTGAAAATATCTTTATCACGAATATGTTGTACTGCTTTTACTTCTCCCCATTTTGTGAAATAATCTGTAGCCACAATGAGGTATCTCCTTTGTCCAGAGCCAGGCACAAATGGTCCCACAATATCTAATCCCCATTTTACGAAGGGCCATACACTTGTTGAGGATGATAGTGGTGCTCCTGGTGCATGTATCTTTTTTCCAAATCGCTGACATTCTTCACAACGCCTTGAATGTTGTTTCGCATCTTCATGCATGTAAGGCCAGTAATACCCTTGCATCTTCGTTCTATATGCCAAAGATCTGCCTCCGCTATGATTACCAGCATCTCCACTGTGCAGCATTTTTAACACCTTTTCTCCTTCCTCCCTTGTCAAACATCTTAGCGATGGTCCATTAAAAGATCTGCGATATAACACTCCGTCTCTTAACTCATAATTAGTTGCCCTGCTTCTTAGCTTGTGTGCCTCCAGTCTATTTCTTGGAGTTTCTCCTTTCGCCAAATAATCAAGAATTTCCGCTCGCCAATCTTTGTTTCTCTCTTTTGCTTCTATTTCGCCATTTTCTACAATCATCACATCTTTCTCTCCTTCTTCGTCAATTTCGACGGAATTCCCATCCACATCTTCGTCTTCTTTATTTACTGAAGGTAATAAGAGTGTTTGAATTTTTATGCATCTCGCAAGTGGGTTTGTCATCATGCTGGATATGAAAGAAAAAGCATCCGCAAGCCGGTTATCTTTCCTTGATATGTGCCTCCATTTTATCTTTGGAATTCTCGCAGATAATTCTTCCACGAGTCTCTTGTATTTCTTTAAAGAAGGTTCATTTGTTATATATTCTCCAGTTATTTGACGAATAACCAATTGAGAATCGCTTGTAATTCTAGAATTTTCCAACTTCATTTCTATTGCAAATTTCAAAGCGTGGATAACAAATTTCATACTCTGTCTCATTATTAGTGGATGTAAATTCTAACCTGAATGAGAAAGCTGTTTTTTTCTCCTTCTGGTGAAATAAAAACAACTCCAATCCCATTTCCTTCTCCATTAGATGATCCATCCACTAATATCTCCCCTTTATTGGGTTCTGTCAATAATTCTTTTGGATCTCCATGTTCTTCTTCTGCCTCCATCATTTCTTCCACAGCTTCGTCATTTTCCAAAGGAAATTCAGCTAAGAAATTTGCGATGACTTGGGATTTTGGCGAGGATAGAATTTCATATTTGATATCGAAATGTCCCACTTGTGCATTCCATCTTTCTACTCTTCCTGATCTTTTTGAATTCTTCATTACTGATTCAATTGGCACTTTTGTTAACACCTTGACCTTATGTGCTTGAAAGTAAATGTGAAGCTTGAAATTTGCATGTACCAATGCTAGGATTAACTTCTCAATCTTTGAATAATTTTTCTCTGCTGAATTGAATGTTTTATTAATATAGTAAATTGGCTTCTCTATCCCAAAGATCTACTCGCAAAGAATACCGCACTTAGCGCATATGCCGTTGTCGCGAGATAAATTAATAACTCTTCTCCTGGTTCAGCTTTCTATAAAATGGTTATATCCATTAAATGCTCTTTTATTCCCTGAAAGGCCTTCTCACATTCATCTTTCCATCTGAATTTTTTTCCCCTTTTGAGTATATCGAAAAAATGCTTGCATTTATCATAGGATCGCGAAATGAATCTTCCTAACGAGGCTAACAGCCCATTCAATTTTTGCACATCTTTTACTGTAGCTGGTGTGGGCATATCGCGAATCGCTTGCACTTTTTCTGGATCAACTTGTATTCCTTCCTTTGATACAATATACCCCAGAAACTTTCCTGAAGTCACTCCAAAAGTACACTTGTCAGGATTTACTTTGATATTAAATTGCCGCATTTGTTCAAAAATCTCCTTCAAGTCTTGTACACGATCTTCAGCTTCCTTGCTCTTGATCAACATATCATCTACATATACCTCCAGTGTTTTGTGGATCCACTTTGCAAATACTTTCTCCACCATTCTTTGGTATGTTGCACCAGCATTTCGTAATCCAAAGGGCATTTTTGTATAACAATATTATCCTCTTGGAGCAAAAAATGCAGTATGTTCTTGATCTTCTTCAGCGAGAGGGATTTGGTTGTATCCTTTATACCCATCTAACGAAGATATTCTTGCATTTCCCGCTGCTGACTCAACCATTTGAGGAATATCTGGTAGTGGAAAACTATCTTTAGGACAAGCTTTATTTAAATCAGTAAAATCTATGCAAATTCTTATTCCTTTATTCTTCTTTGGGACCACCACCATATTTGCAATCCACTCTGGATACTTTGCTTGCCTTATTATTCCTGCATCAAGCATCTTCTGTAATTATTCTTCTATCTGAGAATGGTATGCTGTTGCGATCCTTCTTCTCAGCTTGAATGGCTTTACATTTTTGTTGATTTCTAATCTATGACATGCTACCGATGGATCTATCCCTGGCATTTCATCCATGCTCCACGCGAAAATGTCTTTGTATTCTCGCAAAAGATTTATAGTTCTTTCTTCCTCGTCTATCTCCATTCTAGTCCCAATTTTCAATATTTTAGGTTCTTCTTCACTCCCAACATTTATTTCTTTTGTTGGTTCAGCTGCAGTGTAACTGGCTTCTGGTGCTGGTGTTTTTATGATTCTCGCACGTTCATCTCCTTCTCGCGAAAATTCATTGGGTATCCCTTTTCCCTCTTTTGCTCTTATCATGTAAATTTTAAATTCTTCTTCTTTTCTTGTTTCTCTCATCAATTTTCTGCGATCTTTTCGCTGCTTAGGATGTTCTTCACAATTTTTTACTTCAATTTGATAGCATGCCTTCGCAAGATCTGTATCTCCTTTAATTTCCCCAATTCCGCTAGGCATAGGGAATTTGATGCGTTGATGTAAGGTTGACGCTACAGCTTTAATTGCGTGTATCCATGGTCTTCCCAATATCATGTTGTATGGGGATTCCATATCCACCACGCATAGTGTTACTTGTGTTTCAATTTCTCCAAGTGGTAATCGTACTATTATTTCTCCTCTTGGTTTTGTTATAGATTTTCCGAAACCATGAATATGATATGAGGAAATAGACATTTCTTCATCTTTATACCCCATTTTCTTAAAAGCATGATAGAACATTATATCCACAGAACTTCTGTGTCAACTAGAGTTCTATTTATAGCCCATTTTTCTATAGATTTTATTGACTTTTCCTTCTTTATTGGTATCATGGGTACCGTAATCACCAAAGGAGATGTATGATCTAGATTTTCTTCTAAAACTTCTGTTGCTGTAAATGTAATTTCCTGCTTTTCCCAATTCTTTAATAATGGCGTTTTCTCTACCATCATAATTTTTCTTCCTTCAAAATCACGTTTATGTATCCTCCCCTTAATATTTTCATGAAATTTATCGATCATTTCTCTTGACACTAATTCATACTTCAATTTCCTACAATTTTCTTTAATTCTAATCATTTTTCTTCTGAATGTTTCACCAATCTTCTTCAAAGTTTCCTTGATCTTGAATAATTCCTGTCTTCTTTTATGCCTTTCTTCGATTTTGCTAATTCAACGTTCCCCTTAGTCGGCGCCAAAATGTAGTAGCAGGATTTCCCACACTACACCCCTATTAAGATCCTATAAAAATCTAAGTGAAACTAGTTGAAGATTAAAGAATTAAACGACACTTTTATTATTTAGATCTTAGAAATGTTTACAGAAAATATTCAAACTCAGAATTACAACTTTCTTTTCTTGGAGTTTCTCTCTCCTCAAGGTTTTCTCAACTCTAAAAAATACATCATCCTCATCTGGACTTACTTGAACCCTTTATATAGGAAATTACATTGTGGGTGACAGCTAAGTTTTCCCCTTCTTTCGGATATATTCTGCGATCTCATCGTGGTATTTACAATATTAATCTTCGCCAACTTTTGTAATCCTCGTGAAATAACACTCTCATAGCATGTCTCTTCAATCGTCAGTTATTATGATGCTTCCTCGTGACGCTCTCCAAATGTTGCTGAAGAATCCTCACGACACTCTCGTGAATAATGTCATTTATACTTATAGGAATATTTGACCTTCTCGTGAAAGCGTTGTTCTTATCATGAGAATATCGTTGTGGTGATATTCTGGTACTACACTCATTGTTTGTGATTCCACAATATCTTGTTTCGCTACCATACGATTAAGATTATTATGAGGTGATTGATATTACTAGGTTGTTTATCAGGAATATAAGTCTCATATATCAATTGGTTCCCGTTCACCTTGATTTATCAAAAGACGGAACAAAACTCAAAGGTATTTCCGTGGGAGACAGATTTATCTATTCAATAGACTTTTATGTGTGAGACATATTGGTTTATCAAGTCTTCGACATTGGGTCGTAGCAAATCTTAGTTATGGGTGAGATCAACTAAGGGAATCAAGTGTGCAGGATCCTGCTGGGATTCAGAGGAGTAAGGAACAAGACTCTACCTTGATCAGTGTGAGATTGGTTAGGTCCCAACTACATTCCAGTGCGAAGTTAACTTGGGGTAGGCTAGTGTCTGTAGCGGCTTAATACAGTGTGGTGTTCAAATCTGGACTAGGTCACGGGGTTTTTCTGCATTTGCGGTTTCCTCATTAACAAAATTTCTTGTGTCTGTGTTATTTTTGATTTTTGTTAAAAGGAAAGCAAAAAGCGATCCGAGGAGAGCGAAAATCGTAGCCGACTCGCTAACCAAGACCTATTCACCTTATTTTTCTAACTCGGACCAAATTACCCTACTAAATACACCCATTAACTACATATAACTCGCACCCTCCATAAACAATTCTACCACCCACCACCGTCAAAATCATGGAGTTATGAGCAGTCCCGAAACCCCCTTTTACCAAATTTCTTCGAAACTCCAATTGCACCTGAATGACAGAGATGTACGAATCTCTTTTGCTCGCATCTTTTGAATCTTTCTTTAGATCCCCAAACAACGAATCCTATCTTTATCAAAAACAATAACTAAGTGAAAACTTGCAATGATTTTGTACCGGATCCAAATTCAGTCGGAGAGAGATCCAAGTGGATGTCAATACAGTCTACTTCTAAATATTTAATCATTTTTTTCTAAGAGAATAAAGAAAGTTTATCAACTTGAATCTGCCTTGAAAGAGTTAATCCATTTTTGTTATGTAATATGTATTGGAGCAGGATCATATGTATATCCTTTAGATATATTTCTATAACCCTAAAAATGCCTTCTCTTATTTGAAGTTTAGATGCTTCTTCGTTGCTAACTTGATCACTGTCTTTTTGTATACATACAGAAAACCATTTAATGCAATTAGGTTTTGATCTATCAGACATTAAGTCCTTTCAGTTTTTTCTTATATAAGGAATCGTCTATAAATCTTGTGTCACCTTTGAAACCTGCAAGAGTGAACGTATTACACGAATCCCTAATTTATTAGTACTAATGGTAGTAGTGTAGCACTAGAAAGTAAGAAAATTCAATTCGCTGTTTTTAGGTCATTTTGTTTTTCCTTTTTGGAGCGCAAAATCTCCGGACTCCGGTGGTGGTGTTGATGATGAGTATGGTGATGTACGGTGAGCGTGTGTATTTATTAGGGTAATTTGGTCCGAGTTAAAAAAAATAGATTGAATAGGTCCCGATTAGCGAGTCGACTATGGTTTTTGCTCTCCTCGGATCGCTTTTTGCTCTCCCTTTAACAAAAATCTTATTTTTTGTCCGCATTATATTTGTTTATATAATTGAAATATCACAAGTTGTGCATAGTTCAATCAATTAGATAATTCAACCTTTGGTTGTTGATATAAATTGATTGACACATGAACATTGGTCTTTGGTACCGTTCAAGTTGTTTCACATAATAATCAGGCTGACGGATTTCTATATGTTTGATTTGTTGATTACATTGTGAAACAGAGATACAACTCTTGGATATATTTCCAGTGATTGAGTCTGGCTATCTAGTTGATTCTCTTGGAATTATATTGGAGCTTGTCCATACAGATTGCCTAAACAAAATATTGGGTGAGGTTGTTAGACCCCCGCTTTTTCAAGAATATTCAGAGATGGATAAGTCTCCTTGAATTCTGTCAATGAGATTTTCATATGATCTTATCATTCGAAGGTTTTCCTAATCATATACATCAGTTCGATAAACAGAAATAACCGTAGAATTTTTTGGAATCCATTTTTGATTAATTTCTATGACTGGGATTATCTCTTTCCCTTTCTTATGGAAACTTTCAATGGGTAAAATTCCATCATGTGAACTGAGTCTGTTCCGACATGAGTGAGTAGGAAGCTTTTTTCAGAAGTGATTATCAACTCTTTCATCTGAACAATTTGAGTTGATCTTATCAATTTAGGGTATATTCTGTCTTCCTACTAAGGAATAATCTTTCAGTTTTTTAAGACAAGCTAATTCTTTTAACACTTTTACAAGAGTATTTTGTAGAAGAACAAGTTTCTTATCAAGTGACTGAAAGTTATATTCCTTATGATCCTTTTTACGGAACTGACTCAAAGTTTCTCTTGAACTATTTCGTTTGATCATTAGTAGTTGTAGAAGGATATTTTTCAATTACATTGAGAATTTGCTCTGCAACTCGGTCGAAAACTCGGCGACTGGATCGGAGAAAAATTGGTCTAAAATCTCCGACACTTATTTCGATCATTCATTAATCTCAAGGATAATTAAGGCTTAAGTTCAATGATTAGCGGCTAAATTGTGTGTTTAGATCCAATTCAAAACAAAGATGAGTACTGATTCATCAGCTTCTGTTCCCGTGACTCCGAAGAAAACAAGTTCGATCCCTGATGTGGATCAACAATTGGGTGTTCTAGATAAAGGTATCACAGATTCGTACGCCAAGATTGTCTCAAAATACAAATCGTTAGATTTCGATTCGTCAAATACGGCAACTCCGTGCTTCAATGGATCTAAAGTATCCATTCGTATATCGGAAGATGAATATCAACAAGGTGTAAAAGATTGCAAGAACTGCATAATAGGAAGACTGGTGCTGCCGAAGGGATCGAATCCCTTGACCATGTCTGAGATTCATAAAACTCTTACCACTGCTTGGAACATCAAAGATTGGGTGATCTCGACTTTGGGAAAGGGATTCTTCTGCTTCAAGTTCGCTTGTGACGAAGATTTTGCTCTTGTGCGATCTGCAGGACCGTGCAATATAAAACACGGTATCATTCATTTCAGAAAATGGGTTCCTGATTTCAACCCTCAGACTCAAAATCAATCTCTTGCTCAGGTTTGGATCCGAATATTTGGTTTAAGTTATGAATATTGGAGACCAAAAACCTTGTATGAAATCGCTAGAGCCATAGGTGATCCACTGTATATTGATAGGTCTACTACATCAAGAAGCTTTGGATTATATGCTAGAGTCTTAGTTGAGATGGATATATCGGGTAAGGAGATTAACGAAATCCATGTTGTGAGAGAAAAAAAAAAATCGACATTAGAGTAACTTATGAAAAAAGGCCTTCTTACTGCCATTTCTGCAAAATGATTGGTCATGTAGAAGGTTTATGCAAGAAAAAACAGCTTCATCGGAACAAGGTCGTGGTGATGAACAAGGAGGCGCAAAATCAGACTAAGAAGAATAATGGTCCAAAAAACAAAAAAGAAAAGAAAAATAACAAAAAGGGTAACCCAAGCAATGTTGAGAAATCCACTAATCCGGAGATCGATCCTTCTGGGGACTCGGGGTCGAAGAATATGGTGGTGGAAACAAAGGAGAGTGCTCCACCAACAAAGGAAAAAACTCAGGAAGATAATGATACTGACATATTAACGGAGACTCACATGGAGGCGGCCATTTTGCCAGTAGACAATATGCAAGAGGACGACACTATGAGTGTTGAAACTCTAAGTGATACAGATGAAGATGAAGAGATAAATGGCGAGGGGATGGTGAAACTATACACCTCTGATGCGGATGCAGTCGTTACTGCTCAGGCGGATTCTAATGCTGTGCAAGTGCTGGAGACGGTTCTAATAGCTCAAACAGGAGTTGAAATGACATACAAAAAACCGGTTGAGGTGGTTGCTAAGGACGCAGCTACTACTGAACAGGAGGGAGTTACAGAGAAAGTGGGGAATATTGACAAAACTGCTGAGACAGGGGTGACAGAGACAGAATATAAGGCGATGGAAGTGGTTGAAGCGAAGGCAATTGAGAATACCAAGGCAGAAGCTATAGTGAAAGATGTGAATGAAGAGGAGGTAATGGATACAGTTGACACTGTGGTGACAGGAGTTGCAGTTCCTGCGGATGCTAAGAAGCATAATCTTGTTCATGTGGCAGCTAAATCTCAGGGAAAAAAGGACAGAAACAAAACTAAAAAGGAGCCGGTAGTTTCTAACCCTAAACCTAGGACTATGCGTCCAAGGATTGATGCTAACACCCCTCAATGAGAACACTTTACTGGAACTTGCGTGGCTTTGGCAACGCAGATACGCAGATGGTGTTTCAAAATTATTGTAGTAATTTCATCCCGGATTTAGTTTTTATTGCAGAACCATGGATTTCTTTCTCCTCCGTCAAGCCGAGTTACTGGGACAATCTTGGGTTGAAGCTAGTGGCTCTCAATGATAGGGGTGCTAGGAATTCAAACTTATGGTGTTTATGTGCTAGTCACATGAAGGTTGATGTAATCGCTAACTCAGTGCAACTGATCTGTTGCAAAGCTACGCTGGGTGACATGGAGTACTATATTGCAGGTGTTTATGCGGAAACTTCCTACATTGCGCGAAGACACTTGTGGATTAATCTCACTGACTTGTTGAATAATGCTCTCGGGCCGTGGTGTATAATAGGAGACTTTAATGCGGTGTTGGGAGCTCATGAGAAATCTAATGGTCCGCCTCCGAATCAAATCTCATGCGATGAGTTCTTAGCCTTCTCGGAGCTGAATGACCTTCATCACTTGGATACAAGGGGTGCTCAGTTCACCTAGACTAATGGCAGGAGGGGAAGACATAACACGGAGATTCGTCTTGATCGAGCGATCTGCAACGACAACTGGCTGGAATCGTGGGACTCTTCGGTCTGCAGCACCTTGCCGAGGCTTAAATCTGACCACTTTACGTTACTGCTTGAGACGACCAAGGGTGAAAGCTATTTAGCTTCTTCTTTTAAATTCCTTAGTGTGTGGTTGAACCATCATAGTCTGCGTGATGTGATTACTCGAGTTTGGCAGCGTCAATTCTTTGGTTGCCCGATGTATGTGCTAATTCAAAAGCTGAAAGAGGTGAAGTCGGAGCTGAAGCGCTGGAACAAAGAAGTCTTTGGGAACATTCACCTGAAAGTTAAAAAGGCTACTTAAGATCTTGAGAAAATCCAGAATCGTATTGCGGAGGAGGGTTATTCGGATGTGCTGCATTCCATTGAGGTGGAGGCTTCTAAGAACCTGGTAGATGCTCTAAAAAATCAAAAAGATTTTTGGAGAGAAAAGTCGAGACTAAATTGGGTAAAAGATGGAGATGCTTGCACCAAGTTTTTCCACAAGCACGTGAAGATCAGAACTGCCACCAACAAGCTAACTCACCTGATGAAAGATGACGTCTTGCTGACCTCTCATGAGGACATTTCTAATCATGTTGTTACTTACTTTCAAAATCTTTATGACAATGATAATGTGACCCATTCTCCTGATTACGTTGAGCAGAACACTCGCAGCAGGGTCTCCCTCGAAGACAATGTGGCGCTTACTGCTCTGCCGGACAAGCTGGAAATCAAAGCGGCAGTGGACGCTATGAATGCTAATGGTGCTCCGGGTCCTGACGGCTTTGGTGGTATCTTCTTTGTTTCTTTCTGGGATATCGTTGGTACAGATGTGATCAGCTCGGTGCAATCTTTCTTCCGTACTGGTTGGTTAATGGAGAATGCTAACCCAAGTAATGTGATCATATTTCCAAAAGAGCCGGGAGCAGCTGTGATTGAAAATTCCGCCCGATTGCCCTCAACAACTTTTATTTCAAAATTATTGGTAAAATCATAGCTACTCGTATTGGTCCAATTGCCTCAAAAATCATCTCTCCTCATCAGCGATCATTTCTAAAGGGGAGAAGCATTTTCGACTGCATTGGTATCACGTCGGAGGCGATAAACATGATAGATCACAAGTGCTTCGGAGGTAACATTGCCCTTAAGTTTGATATCCACAAAGCTTTTGATACTCTTAACTGGGATTTCCTTTTGAAGTGTCTCCATGGTTATGGCTTCTGTGATAAAGTGGTTCTTTGGATTAGCGTCATTCTGCATTCAGCCAGACTCTCTATTGTGATTAATGGAAAGGCAATGGGGTATTTCAATTGTAAAAGAGGGGTTCGTCAGGGGGATCCGTTGTCGCCTATCCTGTTTTGCTTGGCTGAAGAGACTCTAAGCAATGCGATAGCAACGACGTTCATAGAGGGGGCGATTCATCACATCTCTTCTCCGAGAGGTACGGTCTTCCCTTCTCATGCCCTTTATGCGGATGATATCATGGTATTCTGTAGAGGCACTAAAAGGGATGTAAAAAACTTATTGCATATTTTCGAGAGATATGGTGATAATTCTGGCCAAATGATTAGTGTAACTAAGTGTAAAATCTACTGTAGTGCCCATGCTCACAATAGGATTTCACTTGTTGCGTCTGCTTTTAACATCCCGATGGGAACTATGCCTTTCCGCTACCTGGGGGTTCCAATATTCAAAGGAAAGACAAGAGCTAAACACTTTAGGGCTATAATGGATAGAATAAAGCTGAAATTTGCAACTTGGAAGGGCGTCTCGCTTTCGATGATGGGGAGAGTGGAACTTGTTCGGTCTATCATAGCTAGTTCTGCCCTGTATAGCTTTCACATTTACAAATGGCCTAGATCTTGCATCCACATATTAGAGCAGTGGATGAGAAACTTTATTTGGTCGGGGGACATAAGCAAGTAGCATCATAATACGGTCGCTTGGGACAGAGTGTGCCTGCCTACTGCGGAAGGTGGCCTGGGAATTAAATCAATGACAACTCTGAACGACGCTGCGCTAATGAAAATGACTTGGATTTTGATGACTGGTCATTCAGATTTTGGTTCCTTCGTCAAGTCGCGTTTTGCGGGGACTACTTACAAAAAATCTTTAATCTGGCATGGCTTCAAAGAGCAATGGTCCATCATCAAGTCTAATATGATTTGGCTGGTAGGTAACGGGAATACTATTGATTTCTGGAATGACATATGGTTCACAGGTATGGATAGTTCGATTTATGATTATCTGGATATAGATAGTACGAATCTGGAAAATCTGGTGGCGAACTTTATTGTTCAGGGTCAGTGGAGGCTGCCGGCTTACATGCATGAGTTACAAGGATACATTCAGAAGATCATAAATGAAACTCCGTTTGCGATGCACATGGAAGACAGGCGTGTGTGGAAAGACAGCAGCTCAGGGGATATCAACATGAAGGATGCTTATGAGTATCACAGGAACAAGCAGGACTTTAAGGACTTGTGGGCAATTCAAATTCCTCCTCGTCGAGCTTGCACGGTGTGGAAAGTGTTGCACAACAGAATCGCAACTGATGACAATGTGAAGTTCTATGGGGTGGACACATTAAATTGCTGTGACCTCTGCCCAGTGCCATGCTGTGTTGAATCCCAACAGCATTTGTTCTTCGACTGCTTGTTTGCTACTTCGATATGGAACTGGATAAGGAGTTTGTTTAATCATACGCTTGACTGCTCTAATATGCATTCAATTTTCGATTCTGTCAGACGCTTCAAGGGTTGTTCGCAGACAAAAAACCTTCTTTGGATCGCGGCAGTGAGTTCCATCTGGTTGATCTGGTTCTGCAGAAACTCCTTGAGGTTTGAACAACATCCTATCCACATCAACATGGCTATCTCTCGTTTGGCTATTCTCATTGCGGAATCAGGGAAAAACAGTGGCGGTTTCTCGTTCTACACATCGGCTGACAAGGTTATTTTAGACGCGCTGGGAGTCGCCAGGTTGACTCCTAAATTTCCTAAAGCGGTGATGGTGAAATGGAAGCTCCCATCTCTGGGTTGGATCAAAGCTAACACTGATGGATGTGGTAGGCTCGGAAAGATACCTACTATTGTGTATACTGCAAGTTCACAGTGTCGACAAGCAACACAGGGCAAGCACAGGTCGAACCACAGAGACTTGGAGAGTGTAGAAGTTGATTCTAAATCCTGATTCAGAGAGTAACCAAAAGGGGTTTGATTTTGTCGATACGACGATATGATTTTCAAGTGACTGAAATAATAAAAGTAAAAGATGCAAATAACAAGATATGTAAACAATGATAATATGGATACTAGGGTATTCAAATCCACCAATAACCTATGATATGCATTCAACTTGTAATATTATTCTTGTCCTTATAGTAGATTCAAGTCTACCGTATAACTAAGGTGTTTCTCCAATGGATAATTTAATCACAACTAAAGTATTTCTCCAAAGAATTAATTGTCTAATTAAGCACAACTAATCTAAAGATCAATATTTGGTTAAGCATGAGTTGTAGCATAATCAACATAGAGATATTCTAACTACAATGGATACATGGCATACATTGTGAGAGCAAGATGTTGAAAAACTTGGATTAAATTATATCTTTAAACAATTCTAAACTTTCAAGAACAAGATACAAGATATGAATACATACCAATGAGATTAGGGCTTCATCTAAACCCTAGTAAATGAAATTAGAACATGAAGAACATTACAACAAAACTGAAATTTGATAAACTAACATGAACAAGCTATTCTTGGATGGTTTTTCAACACAACAACCCTCTCTATTTATACACAAAATTCCCTCAAGCACTTGGATTCGAAATTTGGAAAGCATCCACTCAACAAAACATGTTTTCTTAATTGATGGATTGAATGGAATATATTTGGTTGTGGGAAACAAATTGGGAGTGATTGAGTGAGAGAATGGGGATGTTTTCTTTAATTGTTAGATGAAATGGAATACAATGGGGGTGAGGTGGATGTTTGGAAAGAATCCAATGGGGGTGAGGTGGATGTTTTGGAAAGAATCCAATGGGGGTGAGGTGGAAATGGATTTGGGTCTTGGGTTTTGGATCATGGGTTGTTTAATCCCATGAATTTGTAAACAAAGTTGCCACCGATGCGCGAGCGGTTGCAACGCTTCCAACTTTCTTCTCTTTTGTCTTCTCAATTCTTCCAAGCTTTATTTAGTACTTAAAAACACAAAATTAATTAATACAAATATTTATTCTTGAAAATGGTAAAAATGCAGAATATGGGATAATATATGACTTTGAAGCGCGAAAGATGAGTTAAGTGCCCATGAAAAGGTGTATGAACATGCAATATTTGGCACTCATCAAATACCCCCAAACCTGAATTTTACTTGTCCTCAAGTGAAACAGAAATCCAGAAATCCTAACTATACCACTGTCGCTGGTCTCTCGAATGCATTTAGCGTATGCACTAAGCCTTTAAACCCCTAGGTGTCCCTAGTGGACGAGTTGTAGTCTCGTGAGGGCCTACCAAAGATGTACCCACAAAACCTTCTCCAATTTCAGAGCATCATAGAAATGTCTTCGTCTTCGGTCTTCAACTGTAGATGATGAACTTCGGAATTTCGTAGAACCATGAAAATTTGTAACCAATTTTTTTTTTTTTTTTTTTTTTTTAAGACCCGCTATACAGCTGGTCATCATTTTTTTTAGTGACCCGCTACACAGCTGGTCATCAGATACCAAACACAAGATCCGATATTTTTTTTTTATTTTTAATTTTTAATTTTTTAGAGACCTGCTACACAGCTGGTCTTAGAAGACAACAGAAGACCCGCTACACAGCTGGTCATAGAAACAAAAAACTGCAAGACCCGCTACACAGCTGGTCATAGAAAACACACTACAAAAAATGCAAAAGACTACAAAAGATCCTACAAAAGACCCGCTCCACAGCTGGTCATAAAAAAAATGCAAAAGACTACAAAGGATCCTACAAAAGACCCGCTACACATCTGGTCATAGAAAACACTCTACAAAAGACCCTACAAAAGACCCGCTCCACAGCTGGTCATAGAAGACGATATGCAAATACTCCCCCAAACCTAAATCTAACATTGTCCTCAATGTTTCAAAAGAACAGAAACAACAAAACATGAGAACAAAACAGATTCAAAGGAAAGAGATTTCCAGATGCCAAAAAGGGTGGTGCTAACCATAATTGAATGAATGCTTTGAAAGAAAAAAATATGAGCGCAAGACAAAAAATTTGGTTAGCACACAAATATATCAACAAGATTCAAAATTTTACCTACTAGATTATACAATGATGACTCACCATGTACCAATAATCTAAAAAGTTGAGGATTAACCCAAAAGACGTAGTGCGGAAACATCAACAGCCTTACACAATTATAACAGGACAGCAATGCAAGTGAGACTGCATATGTGAATGAGTTACCCCCAAACCTAGATTTTTCAATAGATATACTTTTGGGTACAAAATCTAACAATTTCAGGGGTGCAACATGCACAAGATCTAGTTCAAAGTGGATTTTGTCAGGGATGGATGGAGAGACATGAGTGAACTCTAATTGTGGCTCATCAAAGGTATTATATTTAACTGCAAAATAGTCCAAGAGGACTTGAGAGGCACATGTGTTCCAATCCTAGATTAGGTACTCTTAGAAAAGTAGGTTTAACAATAACTTTACAAACCAAATCTAGGTTGGGTGCAAGATTACTAGTTTGTGACATGGGCAGGGAGGTAGGCACATCATTATTAGGCGCATTTATAACTCCTAAATCATTTGCCAAAGTCGCAAAGATGCTCACATTCATAGAACAATCCATCAAGACCCAAATAAGTATCATGCTCATCCAAAGTTTTATTCTCATGCATAGACAAATCCAAAGAGACATCACAATGTGACCCAAGCAGAGAATGAGACACGTCAATTATGTTTTCATGCATAAGATCATTAGTGTTGATAGGAGATTCAACACTACCTATGTCAGACACAAGTACAACATCATGCTCATGCTCATAAAACAAATCAATAAGCCCCAGTTCACAATCATCCACTACAACTTTAGTTTCATGCATAGG
This sequence comes from Papaver bracteatum, assembly GCA_023529315.1. Taxonomy (NCBI): domain Eukaryota; kingdom Viridiplantae; phylum Streptophyta; class Magnoliopsida; order Ranunculales; family Papaveraceae; genus Papaver; species Papaver bracteatum. The sequence continues at coordinate 5,832,884 of JAJJWX010005078.1, read as the reverse complement.
AATATCACAAGAAACATCACAGTGTGACTTAGGCATAGAATCAGACACATCAAAGTTATTTTCATGCATAATATCATTGGTGTCTACAGAAGATTCAACATTTTCTAATTCAGACACAAGATATGTGTCATGCTCTTTTTCACAGGACAATTCCACAGGCTCAAGATCAGTATCACATGTATATGGAACACTAGAAGAACATCATTCATTAAGGTCGAGGCAGAGAAGCCAAATGTCTCTGAACCCAAAGGTTCGACAATATTTTCAGCAAAAACATGTTCTTCTAACATAACATCATCATCATCCTCATCATCAAAAATACATGAATGCAATGTCCTATTCAAAACCCTAGTGTCTCTAGTCCAGTCATTTACCTCTAGATTAGGCTCATTTTTAACATTAGCAGCCTGAGTAGGACTAAACACACTATTTTCATAATGCAATTCATTAGGACTAACATTCATTTCACCCTGAAATTCCTCCCTCTCCTCATTCAGTGCATCAAGGATTTGACTCATTTTGAGTTCTAAACTCGCAAACCTTTGGTCAGTTAACGTTTGATATTTCACAAGGTTTTGATTAAATTCTAAAATTTCATTATGTTGTTCAATGAAAGGAGAGTCATCAATAGTAGGATATTCATAATCAATGCTATATGGTTTGTCATGCAATACACTCCTAGCATTATTTTGTTCGATGAGATTTTCCTCCACAGATTGAGAAGTACAAAATTGTTCAACTTCCCACTGTGGTGGATGATACATGAGTGCAGGGTCATTAGGGTCTATAAAATACTGATTGCAACCTTCGAAAGGTTGATTATGGTCCCAATGACTATCAGCTTTGTAATCTGTTGGCATTTCATATTTTGTATTTTCATGATATTCTCTAGATTGCCTAAAATCATGCAAAATATAGCAATTCTCAGCAGGATGGCCTAAGCCTCCACATAAGGTACAAGCATATATTTCAGATTGCCTAGACGAATTATATACGACAGATTCATGCATTTCCATTTCTAAAGCTGCAGTTCCAGCTTCTAACTGGTCCAAAAGTGATGATTGTGAGAGTTGGGCACTGTAAAGGTGTTCATTTTCACCCTGTGGTGGATGATACATGTGTGAGTAGTTAATAGGGTCCATGTATTGATGCTCAGGACTGTGAAAATGTCCATAAAAATCCCTATAACTATTGACATCATGGTCTGTTGGAGTTTCATAATGTGAAGCATGCCCGTAAGCAAGCTCTCTGATGGATTTGTTTCCATCCCCACCTGCAGACCAGAATCCTGACATGATATCTAACTAGCACTAGGCTTGTTGCAGAGATTGGGATGTACACACTGAAAACAGACCAATATATTTTTTTTTCATTATTGGTTTGTTTTTTTTTTTTAAGCCCGTTCTCTAATTACGGCATACATTAGAAAAACAAAATAAAAGAAGAAAAATCATAAACGGAAGGGGAGTTCTATGCAATCGCAAAACAAGGTGACTTCACCACAGATACCTACTGATTTCTAGCAAACAAAAAGCATGATGGATCCACTTAGATTGTTTTCTAGACCAGCTTCTAATCCTTCGAAATGGAATTCGTTACAATCTGAGCAAACTCCTCTGGAATCAATCCGAGTTTAAGTAAATTGAATAGAGGCGAGGGAAGATGCAGGAGCTTTGATACCCAAGGCCTTACCGCATTCCAAGGCGGCGCAGTCACGCATTCAATTTACAGAAACCGTCATGAACTTCGAAGTATGCTTAGAGAGTAACCAATATTTTTCGAACGACTCTCCTACTAAGCCGTTACCTTATAGGTCTCGTTTTATTTCAAATTTTAATGCTTAGCTTCACGTTAGGTATTGTTTTCCTAAGGCGGGCAAGAAGAGAACGGTGATGAAATCCGAACCCTTATCTTGTATGGCCAGTCCTTGCCCTTTACTTGGAAAATAAAGCAGTCGTATTCAATTCCTCAACATATATGCAAACGAAGGAATATAGTAACTCGCTAACAAGGGATTCGCGAGTGTTTCGACAAACTTACCTCCCGTTCCAGACGGGGGATGAACCGTTGTTGTCGACTCGGGCCACGACTCCTATGTCATGAACGAACCCGAGGGGCCGAGGTGATATTGTAATCACCGTCCTTCTCTGCAAACAGTTGATATTTAATAATACCCTTCCGTAGGGTTTAAAAATAAAAATAAAAATAGAATGCCCAAGTCCAAAGTCCAAAATAAAGTGCAAAAGAAAAAGAAATTACAAGAGTAGAGGAATCCTAATACAATCTAAAAATAAATAAAATAAACTCTTTTTTTTTTTATTTAAAATAAAAACTTCTTTCACTTCCTTTCCTTCGCCTTTACAACAGCTACTCCGACACCTGTTGAGCTCAAAAGAGGTAGTTAGGGTTTCGAAGTTTTAAAGCAAAAGCAAAAATTAAAAAAAAATAACAAAAATAAGTGTAAAATTGACTGTGAATAGTTGCAGGAGATGAAAAATGAATAGTGACAGGAGATGAAAAATGAACTACACCACTACCGAGTCCCCGGCAACGGCGCCAAAAACTTGGTAGGCTCGGAAAGATACCTACTATTGTGTATACTGCAAGTGCACAGTGTCGACAACCAACACAGGGCAAGCACAGGTCGAACCACAGAGACTTGGAGAGTGTATAAGTTGATTCTAAATCCTGATTCAGAGAGTAACCAAAAGGGGTTTGATTTTGTCGATACGACGATATGATTTTCAAGTGACTGAAATAATAAAAGTAAAAGATGCAAATAACAAGATATGTAAACAATGATAATATGGATACTAGGGTATTCAAATCCACCAATAACCTATGATATGCATTCAACTTGTAATATTATTCTTGTCCTTATAGTAGATTCAAGTCTACCGTATAACTAAGGTGTTTCTCCAATGGATAATTTAATCACAACTAAAGTATTTCTCCAAAGAATTAATTGTCTAATTAAGCACAACTAATCTAAAGATCAATATTTGGTTAAGCATGAGTTGTAGCATAATCAACATAGAGATATTCTAACTACAATGGATACATGGCATACATTGTGAGAGCAAGATGTTGAAAAACTTGGATTAAATTATATCTTAAAACAATTCTAAACTTTCAAGAACAAGATACAAGATATGAATACATACCAATGAGATTAGGGCTTCATCTAAACCCTAGTAAATGAAATTAGAACATGAAGAACATTACAACAAAACTGAAATTTGATAAACTAACATGAACAAGCTATTCTTGGATGGTTTTTCAACACAACAACCCTCTCTATTTATACACAAAATTCCCTCAAGCACTTGGATTCGAAATTTGGAAAGCATCCACTCAACAAAACATGTTTTCTTAATTGATGGATTGAATGGAATATATTTGGTTGTGGGAAACAAATTGGGAGTGATTGAGTGAGAGAATGGGGATGTTTTCTTTAATTGTTAGATGAAATGGAATACAATGGGGGTGAGGTGGATGTTTGGAAAGAATCCAATGGGGGTGAGGTGGATGTTTTGGAAAGAATCCAATGGGGGTGAGGTGGAAATGGATTTGGGTCTTGGGTTTTGGATCATGGGTTGTTTAATCCCATGAATTTGTAAACAGGTTGCCACTGATGCGCGAGCGGGTTGCAACGCTTCCAACTTTCTTCTCTTTTGTCTTCTCAATTCTTCCAAGCTTTATTTAGTACTTAAAAACACAAAATTAATTAATACAAATATTTATTCTTGAAAATTGTAAAAATGCAGAATTTGGGATAATATATGACTTTGAAGCGCGAAAGATGAGTTAAGTGCCAATGAAAAGGTGTATGAACATGCAATATTTGGCACTCATCGGGATGCTCTATCGGCAACCCGGGGCTGTCGGGTTGTGGGGTAGTTTTCCGGGACGATAAAGGAAGGGTGCAGGGTTGTTTGGCGCAAGGCGTGGGCATCACTGACTCGTTGCACGCGGAGCTGTGGGGAGTGATTTATGCACTGCGCTTGGAAAGTTCAAGGGGAATTCAGAGACTTTGGTTGGAGTGTGACTCTCTTTTTGCTCTGCAGGAAATAAAGAATCCGAATATAGTGCCTTGGAAGCTCTTCATTCATTGGAAAAAATGTATGTCTTTTGCTGATTCAATTACCATGGTTTACACTCATGTTTATCGTGAAGGGAATGCTGTAGCAGATTTGTTGGCAAAGCATAGCGCCACGGTGGAATATCGGTGGTGGCTTAATGCGCCGAACTTTATTAAAAGGAGTTGCGGTGTAGACAATTCGGAGTTTCCGTTGTACCGCTTTCGTAATATGTAATTTTTTGTTGAGTTGGTTTTTGTTTTGGTCTTTGTTTTCTTTTCCTTTTTTATTCTTTCTCCTGTTCTTGGAGGTCAGGCATAGCCCCCCTCCTTCTTTTGTTCCTTTTTAATAAAATGGCGTTTGTTTAAAAAAAAAGTAGTTTATAAAAAAAAAAGTAGAAGGATATTTTTCAGTCTCTTATGACTTGATGTAGTTAGGCAGACTACCTTCATCGTCATGATTTGTTTCAGATGTGATCAACAAGTTTTGTCATCATGATCTGTAAAAGTCGAGCAAGGAATTTTGATTTCTTCATCCGAAGAAATTATAACAAAATCATTAGTCAGAGTCTTAGACTGAACTGCTTGTTCTTGAGTAAAAGTTTTATCAAGAGCTCCACTTTGATAGAGATATTCATATTCTCTTTGGCCATAATATTTAGTTGTATGTCCTTTTCTATGATTTCTTGTCTAAGAAGATTAGATTTTATCTTTAATATCAACATTTTAGAAGACATAATTTGATAGGCTTTATGAGTTTTATCAACTCCTTTTCAGCATCTTCTTTGACATCAGGTTGGACACGAATGTACCACTTATCACTTTAACTCTTGGATCATGAGTTAGAGATCTAGTAGTATTCTTAACTTTTGAGTATTAGCAATCTTGCAATACGTTGACTGAATCAGTCTTTGATTCAAATCTTATAGGTTGGATTGCACCAAACACAGATTGTTAGATCTTTTCGTGTTTTCCTTCTCTGATACCAATTGAAAATATGAGGGTACCCAAATACACCACAATCTTTTGAATATCAACATATAAGTCTGGTATCTTCTGTGATAATCTATGGATAGAGTCGAGACAATGCAACTTAGGTCATATACCTTGTGTGATTGACTATGAACGAGGTCGAGACGATATGACAACAAGATATTTACTTGACAATAGTTACTGTAAAAACTGATTGACTATTAGGATCAATGTCAAGTAATTCAGATTAACGTGCAAGTGTAATTTACTTTAAATTATAATAAACAAATTATAATTATGGAATAATATAGTAAATGAACAGAAAGATTTTGTTAACGAGGAAACCGCAAATGCAGAAAAACCCCGGGACCTAGTCCAATTTTGAATAGTCTCATAATTAAGCCGTTGTACAAAATCTAATACCAACTTCTACAGTCGCGCATGTGAATAGCTACTCATTTGGATCACATTCTAAACATCAAAGGAATGAATAGTAACCACTTCAATCAATCTTTGGTAAAAGATATGTTGAGTTGTTGACAAAGGCTCTTCCGTTTAAACTAATAAACTCCTTTGTCTAGTTAGATCAATCTAAAACTTGATTACCGAAATAACTAATTTCTGGATTCACAATCAATCAATACAGAACTCAAAGAGTAACTATAAAGCGATGCCGATCTTACACAACTACATAATCAAGTCTATCAAAGATAAACATGATTCTAGTTGGATCCCAGGCGATCAAGGTTTGTGCACTAAATTCACAAGATGCGTAAATTAATAAGAAAGTCTTCTTCGTATTCAAATCTTTAATATCCTTCTCAATAACCTGAACAACACATCTTGAAACTTCTTGTGATCAATCACACACAAAACGGAGTCTATTAACAATGGATTATTATAAGATGTCTTTAGATCTAAAAATGGTTATGAAGATCCCATCGATACTTTGATCTAGTTTGAGTGACCCTTATGTCAGAAGAGAAGGCTCTCAAGAATAATCATACCAGGTGCAATCAAATTTTTAACAACCGTTAGCCAATCAAATCAGTAATCAAAAACTAAAATAACAATACAATTATCTAGTTTCCCACCAACGGTACTCGTAGAGCTTCTTTATCTCACAGAAGTCTTTAAACGAGCGGTAGTAAGAGATTTCGCTTAATTAGGGTATTTTCCTCTTCAGATAGATGGCTCTACCAGAAATAACACAAATAAAGTTTTCTTGGATCTTAGGATAGTTTGCAAGAAACGTAAACTCAAGTATTTATATACCAAGGTTGTTTAGAAAATAAGGAAATTCCAAAACTGAAAATACTCTCAAGATATTCATTAAAGTACCTAATTTCGGTTTTTCTATTTCCAATAAATTTTAACCAATATTTCCGAAAACTCTCTTATAAATTTTCTATTATTAGTGTAGCATATTATCTAATAATATTTTCTAAAGGATATGTTTTAATTGCTGGTAATTAAAACATATATTATGAAAATCATAATTAAATGCTTTTCCATATTTCGGTCTGGGATCACCTTGAGCATCAAGGAAAATCTTTAAATAATTAATGGTAAGAGTTATGTACATGTTCAAATAATGTCGACACCTAGAAGTTTCTCTCAGCAAACCCTAATTCCAGAATCGCATACATAAAGAGATATGTGAATATTGGAAACTTGGTTTTGCTCCTTGGGATCAGTTATACCATGACTCACAATCTAAGTTGTGATAGGTTATACTATGCTTCCTAAATTAGGTTGGGACCAGTTACACCATGCTTCCCAAAGTAACTTGTGACCGGTTACACCTCACTTCCAAAATTAGCTTGTGATCGGTTACACCTTGCTTCCCAAAGTAGTTTGTGACCGATTACAACTAACTTCCCAATGTAGCTTGTGATCGGTTACACCTTGCTTCACAAAGTAGCTTGTGATAGATTACACCTTGCTTTCTGAATCAACTTGTGACCAGTTGCACCTTGCTACACACTATAGAATATGACCGGTTATACCTCAATTCTCGACATAAGTTAAGATAGGTTCTGCCTTATCAGCTTGTATTGGTCATCCAAAAGATATTCAATAAAGAATCAGACCGATCATGATTTCCTTTTCGATTATGAAACAAGTTCATACATGTACTTCCTTAAACCAATGTTATAATAATACATAGTTTTCTAGGATGAAATCACACCTATACCTTAAACATAATCAAGTAACTAAATACAAAGATTATGTTGATATCGTATTTACGAAGTTCCAAAAAATAAGCGTTTATACTTTGTAATTCAATAAATTCCTTGACACTTTGATCATAATGATATGACCAAATCTAACCACTAGAGTATTATATATCTACAACTCCGCATGTTATGTTTTCAATATAACACGACTTGAGTGTTACGTTAGGAATGGAAACAAGTCAAGTCAATATTATTAATCTCAAGTAGAAGGATGGTGTCTTCGTTGCAGTCGTTCCTTCTTATGATTCTTCAGGTCTTCGGAGTAATACTTGTACGTCTCAACATTCATAGAATTTCTAGTCTAATCTAAACAAAGTTGACTCTAGTATCTAATCAAGTGACTCTATATGATTTTTGATACTAAAATATGACAACCAAACATACCAATAAGGCTGCACATGAGCTGATACAGTCCGGGTTTCCTAAGAATCTGGTACATGTACCTCATGTTCACCGGCTCTCTATTGTGACCACTTGTACTTGTACCGGTAAGACATGTCCGGTTTCAGTCGGGTACTAGTTTTTTGCCTATGATTTCGATTCACATACATAATATCTTATTCTTTCTCTGTAACTCTAGTAATGGAGACCAAAAAACAAAATACAAAACATATATTTTTTCTTTATCTAGTCAGTATTTCTTAACAAAGAACTGTGATGGAGGAAAAAAATGTTCAAATTCAATAAGATATAAAACTAATCAACATCTCTTAACAAAGTTCTACATTTACTGTTATTTACATCTTCAAACCTCGGACATGTGAGTACTCAAAATACTTCCAGTTTGTTCTCCATATCGTTCAATCATACCAATTGCTTTATTTCTCTTCTCTATCCACCTAAATATCATCTTCAATTAGTATGCAATCCATACCCAAAGAAGATTCAAACAAACATTCTAGTAATCGAAGAAAATCAACACCAATTCAACCACCGCACACCACCTCCCTACCGATCAAGTACCACGAGCTGCAATTCGGCCCAATCTTGGGTTGCATACAAAACCACCAAATTCCATTTTCATTTATATCTCAAGCCCTAAATCAATCCAAATCTATCTCAAATAAAATCCTAAATCAATCTCAAATTAAAACTTAAATCAATCCAATTAAAACCCTAAATCAATCCAACAAAGATTCAAACATGCAATTAGTTAAACAAAACCCTAAATCAATATATAAATAGATTACATCAGATAAATTACTTGTAGAAGAATTAAAGAAACAAAAGAAGAAGAAGAAGAAGAAGATGAATTGAACGGTGATTATCTTGGACTTGAATAATCATCTGAATAAAAAGAAGAAGAAGAAGAAGATGGTGGTGGTGGATCTGTGGTATCTGTCTCTGTGATTGAAAAAGCGGGGGTCTAACAACCACACCCAATATTTCGATTAGCAATCAGTATGGACAACTCCGAGTTACTTTCTAGAGAATTAGACTCAATCAATAGAAAATATCCCAAGGAGTTATTATATCAATATCTCAATTTGATATTACTCAAGCAAATAGAATCTGCGAGTCTTTATCAAAGATAGATTACTTGGATGGTACCAAAGACCAATATCCAAGTGTCAATCAATTTAAATCAACAACCAAAGAGGTCAGATATTCTAATTGATTGAACAACGCACAACCTATATTATTTTAATTATATAACAAAATATAATACGGAAAAGAAATAACACACACACCAGAATTTTGTTAACGAGGAAACCGCAAATGCAGAAAAACCCCGGGACCTAGTCCAGATTAAACATACACTATATTAAGCCGCTACAGATACTATCCTACTCCAAGCTAACTTCGGTCTAGACTGTAGTTGAACTTTAACCAATATCACACTGATCCAAGGTACAGTTATGCTCATACGCCTCTGATCCCAGCAGGATACTGCACACTTGATTCCCTTAGATGATCTCACCCACAACCAAGAGTTGCTACGACCCAAAGTCAAAAACTTTAATAAACAAATCTGTAATACACAGAAAAGTATACAAGGATAGATAAATTCGTCTCCTACGAATAAACCTATGAGTTTTGTTCCATCTTTTGATAAATCAAGGTGAACAGGAACCAATTGATAAAACCAGACTTATATTCCCGAAGAACAACTCAGCTTTATCAATCATCTCACAATAAACTTAATCGACGCAGCGAAGAAGATTATTGAGGAATCACAAACGATGAGACGAAGTATTTGTGATTACTTTTATATCTTTCCTATCAGAGATAGAAATATCAAGCCAATTATTACAATTGTACTCGTACAATAGAAGATGCAAGATCAGATCACTTAACTACTAGAAAAGTAGTATCGGTCTGGCTTCACAATCCCAATGAAGTCTTTAAGTCGTTGTAGTTGTAGGAATTCTTACACTGCACCCCTCACAAGAATTCATAATAATCAACACATATTTGAAGATTAAGAACAACACCTTTATTGATTAATTCTCAGAAATGTTACAGGAAATGGAGGAAATCAAGAATACAACAGCTCATAAGAACTTTCTCTCTCCTCAAAACTTTCTCAACACTCAAAAATTGATTTCCTTCTCTGAGTCTATTGGCTCTCTTTATATATGGTAGTTACATAGTAGATGACAGCTAAGTTTTCGTTTAATTTCGGATCTAACTCGCGATATTCTCACAGCAGTTGTAATGCTTATTCTCACAGATGCTGTAATCTTCGCAAGATCTCCATGCTATTCTCGTGTTTCTGCTACCGTCATCCGTTGCGTCATTCTATGAATCATTCTTTGAGTCAGTCTATGATGCTCGCAGAGTGTTGTTGAAGAGCTCGCATAAATGTTGTTAAAGTCTCACAAGAATATTGTTGTGGTGATATTCTGATCCTACATCTTGCCTCTTCTCATGTTTTTTCTGCGAAGGGGAAAAGATCATGAGAATTGAAACTTTTTTAAATGTCGTAGCTGTTCATCTTTTCAGATTCTTCTGTTCTGACACGTTTCTGCATTCTTCGCCAAATTTACTACACGTATCCTTTCTTCCATTTAACTTCTGACACATCCTTTTCAACCGCTGCAATTCAACCATTCACGTATTCTCTTCGCATTAAATGCATTTATCTTCTTGAGAATTCTTACCTTCTATATATATCTTTTTCATTCTTCTCTTTTCTTCTTTTTACTTTGTCTTTCTTTCTCTGCAATTTTACTTTTCTTCCGTAACTTCCGCATCTGCTGCTATTGTAATTTTTCTCTTATTCCTTTGATCTTTTATTTTCTTCATTCCCATACTAAGAATGCCTCCAGCAGGTCGTAAAAATCTAATTTCCTTTGAAAAAATGCAAAAGAAGCTTCAAGATAGAGGCTTCACTTTATCCACCATTCCTGATCAAAACCCTAGGGCTGAGCTCTCTGTTAAATTATTTTCTGATCTTTCTTGTAATTACGAGAAGATCATAGTCTCATTAGGTCAATTTGAAGCTGGCCTTCCCATTCCTCTTTACGACCCTAAACTTCCTTTATTCTATGAAATACTTTCTCATGCGAAGTTCTCGCAGGCTATATATCAGTTGAATGGGGATTGTATTCGTTTGATGCTTGAGTTTGCTACTCGCGGTGCTGGTAAGGAATATCTTTACCCTCCTGAAGCGAGGAACCCTAAATTCAAAGGAGTTCCAATTGTCCCTGCGAAGTATACCGTAGAAAATTTCTTCGTGAATTCTGAAATAATCCCTAAGAGGAAAGATAACACTTGTTGGGGTGTCTGCTTACAGAAAAAGGATGACATTGCTGAAGACAAAGTTCTTATCTTGGATATTGACTAGCATCCAGGCAACAATTCATCTCCTCTCCATTCTAATGATGACAAATGGTGTATTTTCCCATTACTTGTAGGGGGCCCATACATCTCTGGTTCTCATGCTTTACCTGCAAATCTCGCAGAATATCAACCATGGGTGTTCAGATATCCTGAAAGGGAAACATAGGTATGTTCTCAAATTTTTTGTTTGAACCATCATTATTATTTTCCTTATGCTTTTATATATACTCTTGCTGATTGCTCCAATTTTACCAGATTAAAAGGCTGAAAGCTAGCTACAATAAGTTAGGGAAACCCAGTACTCTATTAGCTCTCAGATCACTCACAGATGAAGTAAGAAATTTTGATTTACGATTCTTAACAATATATTATTGCCTCTATTTCTTATCATTATCTGTGTTTGAAGGTTATTGAATAAATTGAACCGGCTAAGCCTACAAAAACTAAGGGGAAAGGCAAAGGTGTTCCTCTCGAGGAGAAATCTGATGCTCCTCGCAGGGAGAAATCTGGTGCTGCTCTTTCAAAGAAAAGAAAAGTCCAATCCCTTTCTCCTTCAATTTTTCAGTCTAGTGAGAGTTCTAGTGATGATAACAATGAAGATGATGGCGATGCTGATGTCACTTCTGCAAAGGAATCCTCCCAACCTGAGTCTTCTATGTCTCAGCTTTACAGCATATTCTCTGATACTATGTTAGGGATTGGCAATACTCCTCTTGCTGAAGCTTGCAAATACATGGCAGCTATCTGTAATGCCCCCCTCTTGGAGAACAATGAATCTCTTCGCGGGGTTTCAAGATCTATATCTCCATGTTTCTTACATTCACTCAGCATTCTGGTATTTTCCCGTTTTTTCGCCACCTTTGTGTATTCTCATTTATTCGCAAGGTATCAATTTATATTTGTCTTGACAATTTTTTGCTTACCTTCACAGGCTGGAAGAGCTTCTTTTGCTGTTGCCTCATACTTGGAGAGGAGACGTGCAACTTTTGAAAAGAAGAATAATATTCTTCGCGAGAAGAATGAAAAATTAGAATCTAAGTCTGCTAGTTTTCGCAAGAAGGATAAACAGATGGAATATGAAGTTGCTAGTCTTCGCGAGAAGGTTAAACAAATGGAAATTGATGCTTCGATAAATAAGCGCAAGATATCTGATCTTGAAAAAGCTAACCAGCAGCTCTATGGTATGAATTCTTTTCCTTTTCTCTTTATTCTTTTACCTTATTGTTTTAGCTTATTCAAACAACCATTTTTGCAGATATTTATCGCCTTACTGATGAGGCTATATTCTGCCATTCTTTACCTGAGCCTATAAATGAGGATACCCTTCTTGATCGCCTTAATAATTCCTTAAACAATTATTCGATTGACAAGATTGAATCTTTGTCTATAGATGACCTTAGATCCACACTTCGTATTTTTGGAATTGACCACAGGTCTAGTTTGAGAGCGTCTAATACGTCTAAGTGTCGCTATCTTGATTCTAAAGAAGAAATCAATATTCTAAGAGCCCAAAAGAGTGATCTCATAGATGAAAGAGATCGCATATCTAGACAAGGTACTCAAGCTTTAGCGGAATTCCACAAAACTCTTCTTGAAGTTCAAATTGAAAGAGATAGACTTATCTGTGAGAATAAAACTCTTGTTGAAAGGGAAAATCAAGTTCGCTCCCGCCTTCTCATTAGTAGTGATGATGAGTTTGCTTGGGCTGCGAAGATTCTTGACAACGCCAGACATAACTTAGGTGTAAATGTTAGTCTTCAAACTGAACATTCTTCCCTGATTAAAGATATGATGTCTGAAAGAGAAGGCTGTTACTCTTGTTCTTCCATTAATCCATTTTTAACTGAATCTTCACTGTTTTATTAGTTTATTATCATTTGCTCGTAGCATCTGAAGGAAATTTTCGCCAAAGAATTAAAGAGTTGGAAGAAGAAAAAGGACAACTCGCAGAACTTTTATCTTCTCACAACGAGAAATGTTCCAAGTTCAAGAAGCAGATACGAATTACCCTGGTGAATTTTAGTAATGTTCTAGTTGGTGTTCGCAATGATTCCATTAAGATGGTCTGTGATGATCATAAAATTCCTCATTCTACGTATCCTTATCTTGCAAATGAAATACCAGAGAATGTTCCTGATCTTGTCATCTCTGACAGTGAAGCTGAAGAATCTGAAGAATTTAATGAAGATGAAGGTGAAGAAGAGAAATCTGGTGAAGATAATAAAGGATCTAATGAGAAATAATTTCATCTCCTTTCTTAATCTCTTTGTAATATTTGTATATTTATCTCTTTCTCCTTGTAACATATTACTGCGAGTTTCTCCAGCTTCTAAAGTTCCTTGGCTATAGATTTCTTTTGTTTCTATCTGCATACATTAGAAAACAATTCTTTTTTGCAATATGGTTAATCAATATTATTAATTTTTAACTATCTGCGTAAATCTTTCATATAAAAATGAATAATAATTTTATCATTCTGTTCATTCCCATACTTGCCTCTGTTATTCATCTGCAATATTAAAGATTGAGCAGATTATTTCCTGAATAAGATCTGTTTGTAAATTTTGGCTATAATATCGCAGCCATTTCTTGATCTCTTGTGGTCTTATTTTGCCTTCATAGTTAAAGGTCTTATTTTTCCACGTTTTTTTTTGGCGACAAAATCGCAGGACGTCCTTACACTCGCATGTAAAGACCCATTGATCTTGCCTTATTCGCGTTGTCAATTTCTCTTGCGATAATATGACATGCCTAAGTTTTTTTGCGAAGACAAAGCCCCATAACATTGTCGTCTTGCGATGAAATCGCAGGACGTCTTTACACTTTCATGTAAAAACCCATTGATCTCATCTTATCTTTTTCTCATGGCTTTTTTCCTCTGTATAATTGTTACACAAATATGACAAGCCTAAATATTCTTGCGAATATAAAGCCTCATGACATTTGCGTCTTAAGACACTTATCAGCTCCCTAATGGAGGGTGCATCCCTTATCTTCCCCCTGGTTTGCCCTTCAAGGAGGCGTACATCGTCTATACAAGACTAGATCCTCCCATCCAGTTTTACCAACAACCAGTTGTTTTCGCAGCCTCTTATCCTTTTTGCCTATATGGCTTATAGTTACGAGACTGTACCCTAGGTGGGGTTTTCTTCGGGCCGGGTGCATCATAGCCAAGACTTGCCAAGAATGGCCAAGGTAGTTTCATACGCCCCGGGCACCCTTGGCTCAACCGTGTACCTCGGCACCTTGATCATACTTTGCACTCCTTAGAAGAGACCCTCGGTCGTCCAACTGTTAATATATATATATATATATATATAGTTGGAAATCCAAGGTACCTCTCCTGGATAGGCTTTCATGGGCCCCAAATCTCCATGACTCAGGTTCTAGCAGCGGTATAACTTATCCCTAATCCATGCAAAGAGATACCCCCTTATATGACGCACTTTAGGTCTTACATTTGCCTCTTGCGAAATTTTATCCGCGAACCAGGGTGTACGCCATAAAGGTTCGTCCCATTCTAATATGTCTCTGCGAAATTTTTGCGTTTCTTTGATATCCTCTTTTTGCATTTCAGCTTTTGTACAATTTTTCAATTTCATATTTTTCATTGAATCAAAACATTCTTTTTGTAACACTTTCTTCAACAAATTATTCATACATCTCTTGTGTTTTACGATTTAGAAATTTTACCTTTTCTACTTACTATTTTCTGCTTCTACTTTTTTATTTCGCTTTGCTACATTTTCTCCATCTGCGAGATGCTCGCCATCTATTGGTTTCGGCACATGTTGATTTCGCAGCATTCCTTTTTCTCGCTGTTCTACTATATCAACCATCAGCTTTTCACTTCTTTGCTTTTGTTTGATGTTATATTTCCAATTTCTGTTCTTCGCATCCCTTTCTTCTCAAGATTCCATATCAATTTCATAGTACTTTTTTCCATAAATCCAATCTGCCTTTTATAACTCCAACACCGCTGGGATGAGGAAATTTAATGCACTGGTGGAAGGTTGACACTACACCTAGAATCCCATCCAGCCAAGGTCGGCCAATCAAGGCATTGTAAGGAGATTCAACATCGACAACACAGAATAAAATTTTAGAAGATATCCCCTTCAATGGAATTCGCATTGTAATTTCCCCTTTGGGCCTGTTGGCAGTACTATTGAAACCATAAATCTTATAAGTTGATGGTATTAGATCCTCGTCTCTTCCTCCCATGGTTTTGTAAGTATGATAAAATAAGATATCCACCGAGCTTCCCGTGTCAATTAAAACTCTGTTAATAGCCCAAGAATCATCAGCTTCACCATCCGCATTTTCTTCATCTTCTTCTTCTATTTGTTTTGGATTTATTTCTAATCTTACCACTAGTGGGTTGTCATGCATCTCGCCAGGCTTAGGTACTTCTTGTGCAGTGAAAGAAATAATCTGCTTTTGCCACTCTTCTAATGGCGAGTCTTTCGCAATATTCATTATTTCTCTCCCATCCACATCCCTCACGAAAACTCTGCTTAGAACATTGTCATGGAAATCCTCTATAATCTTGTACGAATGTATGATGGAGTTACACAATAAATTCTTCGCTTTTGCTCCAACTTCTATTACAAACGTTTCTCCTTCCTTTGTTGTATTCACTCTGCGAATTTCTGGTGGTGGCAGTAGTTGCTAAGACTGTGGATGTCCTATTAGAAAATGGTTTAATTTTCCCTGATCTATCATCCTCAAGATGATTCTTTTTACATTCCTACATTCATTTATTGAGTGACCATGAAAATGATGATAAGGGCAAAATTCTTGACTTCGATTATTTGGGTGTGGCTTTTTTCCCATATTCCAGGGTACGGGTATGTCCTCCATCAAAATTATAGCCTCCCAAATTTTCTCTATGCTAGCATTTAGAGGTGGCATCTTAATTTCTTCCCATATTATCTTCTGACTTCCTTGCCCTCTATAATAATTTTGTATTTGACCACCATAAGTCTCTTGCGGTTGATCAAGCCTTTGAATCTTATTATTTCCACTTCGACTAAAGAATTTTCTTTCCCTTTTGAACTCTTCTTGATCTCTGCTTCCCATAGCTACTAATTTCTATTGATCATCATTCATACTCTTTTCTTGCTTTAACTGCAAAGTTCTCGCTACTGTATTTATTAATCTGGGAAGTATACTTGTGTTTGCTTCACCTGAACTGGTGTTTGCAATGGGATATGACTCCACATCGTTTTTTTCTCCTTCAATGCAATGTGTTCTTCTTGTAACTCTCGCAGCTCCGTCATGGTGATTGTATTTTTGATTCTGAATATTTGTATATACATCAGATTGGTTGCGAACATAGCATTAATGAAAGATAAAATGAGGTATCTCTCATCCACTCTTCCTGCCATCTCACTAAACATTGTCTTCCATCTTATGGTTAGATGTTTCAAACTCTCGCCAACCCTCTGTTTTAACCCAAATATATCTTCAATGCCAGGTCGCGAAGAATTGTTACTTATATATGCTCCCAAAAATGTAGTTTGAAAATGATTGAAAGAATTTATAGTGTTCTTAGGTAAACCTTCGAACCATTTTAGCGCCTCGCCTGTTAAGCTGGATGAGAAATATTTGCACAATATGGCATCATGGTTTTCCCATTGTAGCATACACCTAACATAAGCTTTAACATGTTGAATAGCACAAGTAGTTCCATCAAAGATACTGGTTATCGTTGGCAAATTGCATTTTTAGGGTATTACTCCTAATTGTACTTGTTGGGTGAATGAAGTTTTCGCAGCTTCTTCAATGGCCTCATCAAGTTGCCTTCTGCCTCCCTCTCTTCTTTTATTTAATGTTCCCCTCATTTATGCTAACTCTCTCAAGATCTGTTCATTCCCAGCTGAATTTTGCTCCATTGGTCTTTTCAGTGCAGCTTCCCTTCTTCTGCGCTCGTGTCTTTATTGCCTAGAGAGATTTTGTGCTTCTTCTTCAGCATCTTCATTCTGCCTTCTTCCGCGATTTTCTTCATTTCTCATCGTTTCTCTTCGCTGTCTTTCTATTCTTCTTTGTATTCTATCATATTCCTCATTGATATTATCATTGTTGCAATTTCTTGCGCGTCTCCTTTCTCGATTGTCATGATTGTTCTGACTATTTCTTTTTGAAGCTCTTGTTCTTCCACTTCTGCTCTCAATCTTTCTCCTTCGCAAGCTAGACGTGCTTGTTCAGCATAATGTCTCTCAATTTCATCCTCAATTATTCTTCGATTTCTTTGAATTTCTCGCTCATGTAATATTCTTCTTTCTCCTTCTCGATTTTCTTCACCATCTTGGTTATTCCCACCCTCTTGATTTCTATTATCACGTCTATCATCCACAGTTTCACCACGCGGAATGTAGTGATCATTAATCATTTCTTCTTCTCCATAACGCTGCTCTTCATTTGGATTTTTCATTTCCTCTCGAATATTTTCACCAGCATTTCTCACAGGTGAATTTCGCATTGCTTCTTCTCTAAATGATCTTGAACTTGATCTTGCAGTACTTCTTGATCTCCTATTTTGTAATCTCAAATTCTCCATTCTTAACTCGTGATTTTGTCTTGTTAAATTCGAGCGTTCTTCCGCCTCTAACCTCCTTTCCTCTTGTATTCTTTGTATTAAAGCCTCTACTGCTTAATTTTCGCCATCTCCATGAATTAATTCTCTAACCGCTTCTTGATATCTTCCCTCTCGCCTTCTATTTCTTAATTGTTGATTTTCTGCTTCTTCTATTGAATCTGATCGCCAAGTATGCACGCTCACTCTGTCATAATCCACAGTTCTATCTTATATCGGTGTTTGCTGATTCGGTTGTTGAACTTGATTTTCTCCATTATTCCTTGTTCTGTTGCTCCATGTTCTTAATCTTGAAGATTCTCCTATTTCATTTGTCTCTTCTCCAGCAAGTCTTCTCCTCCTCCTTACGGTTGTTGGTTGTTCTGATGTATTTCTTCTTCTAGCCATTCCTTCAATTTTGATGTATTACTATAAATCACGTAAAAATCTTCTCCAATTTCTTCAAATTCTTACAAATCACAATTTCAATCTTTGCTCAGAAACAATCCTTGTTTCTAGCGCCATTATGTAGTTGCAGGAATTCCTACACTACACCCCTCACAAGAATTCATAATAATCAACACATATTTGAAGATTAAGAATAATACCTTTATTGATTAATTCTCAGAAATATTACAGGAAATGGAGGAAATAAAGAATACAACCGCTCATAAGGACTTTCTCTCCCCTCAAAACTTTCTCAACACTCAAAAATTGATCTCCTTCTCAGAGTCTATTAGCTCACTTTATATAGGGTAGTTACATAGTGGATGACAGATAAGTTGTCCTTTAATTTCGGATCTGACTCGCGATATTCTCGAAGCAGTTGTAATGCTTATTCTCGAAGATGCTGTAATCTTCGCAGGATCACCATGCTCTTCTCGTGTTTCTGCTACCGTCATCCGTTACGTCATTCTTTGAGTCAGTCTGCGACGCTCGCAGAGTGTTGTTGAAGAGCTCACACAAATGTTGTTAAAGTCTCGCAAGAATATTGTTGTGGCGATATTCTGATCCTACAGTCGTTAACCTGGTTTTAGAAGAAGAAAACCAAAGGTTAAAGGAGAATCGACTCTAGCTTAGCAAGCTAGTATCACACATAATGTGTAGGGATTAGGTTTCCCAGTTGCTATAGTTCCCCCTTATATAGTCTTTCAAATCAGGGTTTGCAATCAATGTTATCTTAGTAACAAAGCATTCAATATTCACCGTTAGATGAAAACCTGATTAGATTCAAGCTAATATTTATCAACCGTTAGATCGAAAACATAGCTTGTTACACACACAAGAAATGAACGTTTGTAGACTTGTGAAAACCGTACCCAAACTTGTACATTAGTTGGTTCAACAATAGTTAACCAAATGGTTAGCCATATGATAACTTTCATATCAACCATATTCTTCTTCACCATAACTAGTCCAAATGACTCAAATGAACTAGTTAGAGAGTTGTTCAATTGCTTTGATCTTTATGTACTACACAAGAAACAATCGAAGAAAAAACGATGTGATTCACTCAAATCAATTCATGAACTATAAGTCACGGTTTGCAATAGAATTCCTTAGTTTATTAAGATAAGTTCACAAACATCATTTTTAGACATAACCTACTCAATTTCGCGGACTTAAGTTCCCATACGGAGTTCATAAAATCCAACAGAAATTCTCGGGTTCGAGAACTACGCCAGTTCGCGGACTGGGTTCGCAGACTGAGTTTGTATGTTGAGTTCACGGAATGAGCTCACACACTACTCAGGTTTCACTTGGTCAACAAAGTTATCAAACTTCGGTTCTAGCAATAAGGACTTATACATATATATGTGTTACCACAACAATGCTTATATCCTCCAATGGTTATATTGTCTAAACTCTCATTCCAATCATTGAAACATTCTCAGAGGGCGTTATATAGTTGTTATTCACAAACTATTTTTCGTCAGAGCGATTCCAAAATGATTGAAACATAACATGACTTTCATCACTATGTAAAGATGAACTTGGCTAAAGCGAAAGCTTTACCAACACATATTTCGAGAAATAGATAAGCGAGATATACTCAGCTCGAAATATCACATGTGTATAATATTAGTCTATATAGTAATACGACTTTTGTCTCAAGATAGGAGATAGAGTAGATAGACTTTTGAGTGATAGATAAGTTCAAGTCTCCACAGACCTTTTAGTCGATGAAGATCCACTGGTTCCTTGAGTAGTACTTCGTCTTGTATGATGATTGCCATGTAGTTCTTGAGCTCAACTACACTTTCTATCCTAGTCCGAGACCTTAGCTATAGTATACTAGAAATCAAGACTTTATAGTTTTGATTTCTAATATTGACAAACATGCTTGAGATAGCAACGCATGCGAGTTCGACCGAGCCGTGCTCTAACAATCTCCCCCTTTGTCATTTTTAATGGCAAAACTATTAATACATATGGAATACAAAAAATATATAAATAAACTTTGTAGCTCCTATTCCACATGTCTAATCTTCAACATTACTCGAAATCTTCGTCACTTCCAAGTAGTCCAATGATTCCAAAGGTTGTAAGTTTAGCATCATCGTTGTTGAAAATCCATAGCTATAACAATGAGAAAACAAGAGTTCTCAATCATTGTTATACAATGTCATAGTATTATTACACAGCGTCAAAGTCCAATTGCATCACAACTTTAACAACAATACTATGGTGATACTTCATTCCCCCTTAGTCAATATTCCATCTCACATGGAAACCCCTCCCCCTTACATAATGCTCCGAAAACCATATATATTTGTAGTGTGAACTACATATTAATTCTCTCCCTTTTTGTAAATAAAATTGGCAAAGGTACAGGAATGGGATCCTAATGAAATTTCCGTAAGAGACATTTCATGACCAAAGGTAAATGTATATCATCTTGTTTAGATGCAATCATAAAGCCGAAGCTAAATGCATTCATCAAGGAGTTCATAAAGATAGAAGATAACCCCTATAATATTCCACAACCACACTCCCCACAAAGATTTGGCAATTAAGCGCAAGTTCAAAAGAACTCTCCCCCATTAAATGTCATTCCCAAGGGAAGAACAAGAGCGACCTTAATTTCAAAAGAAAAGAAGGATTTCTTTGAACTCAACAAATATCATACAAGTATGAATTTGGAATTCAAAAAGAATATTCAATCAAACTAACCGTAAGCGAACCTAAGATTAATTTAACCAAATATGCTCAACACAAGTAAATTTATGGAGACTTAATAAATCAATTAGATTAATCACAATAAAACTCGCAAATAATCTAATTGCCATACTCAACCAAACTAATTACAAAAGTAATCAATTTAATTGGCCATAATCGACATAAAAATCTATGGAGCAATGACTAAGTTAATCATAAATAACCAACCTAGTCAAATAAATGCTCAAACATAAGAAAACTTATGGAGTGCTGACTAAATAACCACACAAGATGATTAATTTAGTTTAACATGTTCAACATAAAGTACCTTACGGAACAACAACTAAGCTAATCACAAAAGCAATCAACTTTTGTTGTTTTAGTGCTCAACATAAGACACTTCATGGAACAACACCGTATTTACACAAAATTGTGGATCTGAGATCGACCTTATACCGTGGAATAAGCAAGGATTCATTCTATTCTCCATCACTATTTGCAGAATGAAATACAATAGACATAATCCTTAAATCACAAAAGATTTTAACCTATCTTCCATAAAAACTTGACAATATAGGCTTAACTTTTGTGTTTGTCAAAAGTCTATTCATTCTTTTATCAATACTTGCATATCAATTCACGAACGACTTTACTTTTGACAAAAATATGGGAAAATAAGTTCACGGACGTAAACACACATATCTCATAACAATATTGCAATATATAAAATCATAAAGATTAATACTGCAAAAATCATCTTCCAAACAAGTTTAGAATTTAAACAAATAAATATAAAAACAAGAAGATGAAAACTTTGGACATAGCTATGTGTAATCACAATAATGACTATTCCAAACACTAGTTATTCTTCAAAACAAGAAAAATAGAAGATTTACTAGGCAATAAGACCTTTGAATAATTCTTTATCGTCCCCGAACTCATTTTCGACAATAACCATTGGAACATAAGGTTCATTAAGGTAGGAGTTTATATCAATAAACCTTCTAGGTTGCTGTTGTCGAACCAGGGCCTTCTGAATCTCATGAGTCTTATACACAAAATCCTGTATTTGTTGAATCTCCTTTCGCATCTCCTTCAACACTTCAAGAACATCAGAAAACTTCTAAGAATTTTAAGGAACGGCTCTTGGCTTCCCCACATTCCTTCTCTTCCTTTTTAATGTTGGAGGTAATGGAGATTTTTGTTTTTCCTTCATGATTGATGGCTTAACAATCATATTACCATCTTTTACATCAGAAGACATCATACTTGGAGTTTCCATGAACGTATGGGTTTATGTGAGGAAATCACACTTAACAAGTAGTCTTAAGACAAAAAGAGGTTTTATAGAAGGAAAAGGATATAAGGTATGAAATCTTTAAGCAGGTTCGTAAACGACCAACTCCCAACCCTATTAAGAGTGGAATTGTCGATAGTACCCTTTTTTTTGTTTGATAGACAAAAGAAAATTTAATAAAAGAAAAAAAACTTTTCCTAAAGCCTGAGAGGTACAAATCATTGTCTCTTTTTATCAGGCACATGAGACAAGATTCCAAATACAGCATAATCAAGTTGCGTTGTGGTGAACAACAATTTGTCCATCATTTTCCTCTAGAGAGAAATCCACAGACTTCTGTATATCAAAACAATTTGACCATAATTTCTTCTCAAATGGTCTTGATTTATCCTTGGAAACTAACTTCTTAGACGAAGATAAAATCTTACATACCTCAGCGGTCTTCTGAGCAAGTTTGAGCTTTCTTGCTAGATGATTTGCTATTCATTGAAGTTTGTTGACGTGCCTTTCACTACGGGAAAAATATACATCTACAACTGGATATTTACAACACTTCGCTAAACATTGTATAAAGTCATTTGTTTTACAACTGGTTTCAAAGGAAGAGTTGTCGTATGTCATCACTACCAACCCTTGGGAAACAAGGGGTTGCGCGAAGAAAACAAACGACAACTCCTTAAGCAAAACTGTTGCGACAACATTTAGCTATAACAACTGTGTTCCATAAACATAGTGACTTAGCTTATCAAATTTCTCACAAGAGTTGTTGAAGAACAAAAAAATATGATAATGAAAAATACGTTAGAGGGGAGATTCGAACATTAAACTAATGCATGTATGTCTAGCTCATCAACCATCCTTATAGTTCACAAGTTCTTTTTTTTTTTTTTTTTTTTAATAAAAACGTATAATAACACTTATAAGTGTTGTTGAAGTAAAAATATAGAATGTTGGAAAAAATGAGGTTAGAAGGGAGATTCAAACATGAATCTACTGCATGGAAGTCTAGCTCATCAACCATCCTTACCGTTAACAAGTTTTGGTTTTTTTTTTTTAATAAAAATGTATAACAACACTTATAAGTGTTGTTAAAGTAAAAATATAGAACGTTGGAAGAAATGAGGATGGGGGGATTTGATCCTCAGCCTCCTGTATGGAAGTCTACACCACTAACCATATTTTTTTTGGTAAATCCAAAATGTATTAAAAAATAACTAGATTACAAAGCAAAATGCAGAGAAAGAAAAGAGGTCAGAACAGCCCCAATTACTTATCCATCATTTGAAACGAAAATAAGATACATTAGGTAATTCAATAGAATTCAAGAAATCTGGTCTGCCAAGATAATGTCTTCTCTTTGCCTTAGGAAGAGTACACCCGCTCTTAGCCATTTTATCCGCAGAAAAATTTGTCTCTCTATAAGAGTGGACAAAACGAATAGCTTCATAGTGAGATGCGCTTTCACTCCAACGTTGTAACAAAGTCCAAGGAAGGTTCGAATTCGAAAAAGCCGCAACAGCTCCCAGAGAATCCGAACGGCTACACACTTTTGTGTAGCCCCATTGCAGCGCCCACTCCAACCCAAATAAGATACCAGAAATTTCCGCCATATTGTTTGTCATTGTGCCCAAACCAATACTCATCGCCCCAATCACGTTAGCCTGGTGGTCACGCGCCACAACACCTGCCCCAGCCACGCCTGGGTTCCCTCTAGCCGCTCCGTCGCAGCATATCATCAGTTCGCCCACCTCTGGAGGCACCCAAGTACACTCAACCGGCAGAAGAAGATTCACCTGCCTATGTCTCACCTTGAAGAAATCCATAATCTTCAAATCCTCCACCGAGTTAAACATGTAGCCTTTGAGCCGCACTGAATATTCTTGGATTTTATTGAACACAGCTGTCTTAAAGAACCCCCAGCTAACCTTTGTGTTTTCAAAAACAAAGCGGTTACGAGTTTGCCACAACTCCGAACGGACTACAAGAATAGCCAGTAGCCACAGTTCTTTAAACATGTCGCTTCTCCCATGAACCGCTTTATAGGCTGTAGCTAAGTTCCTATGAGACTGAACTCCAAATATATCCGCTATCCAGCTCCAAGCCATCTCGGAAAACCTGCAATGCCAGAGCAAGTGGTCCAACGATTCCTCTGCAGTATTACACAAACAACACTTATTTACCACTAACCATACCTACACTATCACATGTTCTGTCAAGTTTGTGGTTCTTTAATACACTAACTTTATGCAACCCTTCATAAGAGTTGTAAAACAAAATGTAATTCTCAAAAATAATGCTCAGGTGACTGATCCGCAAACAACACGAAGCCTTATCTGTAAACAATAACATAAATTTTTCTCTGTAAACAATCACATACATTCTTCTCTATAAGCATTGGCATCGCATAAGCCAAGTACTTCTCAAACTGCTCTCCTATTGCTTGGAAAAATCTGGCACATTCTGCAATCACAAAAACTTCACCAAAGAAGGTTAAGTTCAAAAATGTAAGCGCCCTTCCAAAACCATATAACTCACATTTCAAAATAATAAGTTCCAAAGTCAACACATATCCTCAGTAGATTACTGATCGATATGGGTAATAGACCTTTGATAAATCAATGGAGGTGTTGAGTCTTCAACTCTGTGTAAGATTACTTGTTGGTGATAATGAAGTTAGTGAAGAAATCTCCTGAGATGACGAAGCCGAGATCGATGTAGTTGAAGATCATAGTTATTATCAGAGTTGTTGGAGTTGGAGTCGATGGAGGGGGTATGGTGGTGATTTCTTTGAAGACGACTAAGGGGGAGATGAAGTTGCAGCTCTGTGAAGGAAAAAAAAATGTTTGAAATGGAAAAGGAAAAAATAGATATGATGGTAATATGGAAAATAGAAAAAAAAATATTAACGGACGGCTTTAGATAGAAATGGAGGTTGTGATGAAAGTTTTTCTACATCCCCTTCCACAACTCTTAAGAAAAGTCATCGTAAGGATACGACAAATTTTTCTCACTTCTACAGAATTTTTCCTACTTCTGCAAAAAAATTCTCACTTCAGCAAAAAAATATTTTGTTATCCGGTTCTGCAAAATTTTTCTCACTTCTACAAAAAAAGAAGAAAAAAGATTGGGTTAAATCACTAACTTAGGGTTATTGAGATTAGGTAGAAATATCCGAAAACTTTTCCAGGATCAAAATCGTGAACCCGGAAGTTCGAAGTTATTGAGAATATTCCCATGGAATCTTACCAGTAATTGATGGATTCACCGTTCTTACGAAGTTTCCGACTTATAGTACTCCACTCACGGCAAGGTTTTGATCTCGAAGCCAGGGTATGCAGACAATATGCCAGAATATGGTTTGTTTAAGGTTTCAGGGAATATTCCGAAGGAATCTTACCTGTAAATGGACGGATACATCGTTCTTACGAAGTTTCCGACTTATAGTAGTCCACGCACGGCTAGGTTTTGATCTCAGAGCCATGGTATACATACAATATGCCAGAATAGGGTTTGTTTAATGTTTCAGGGAATACTCCAAATGAATCTTACCTGTAAATGGATGGATTCGTCGTTCTTACCAAGTTTCTGACTTAGAGTAGTTAACTCGAGGCCAAGTTTCGATCTCGGAGCCAGGTTTGCATACAATATGCAGAAATAGGGTTTGTTTAAGGTTTCATAGAATATTCCGAAGGAATCTTACCTGTAAATGGAAGGATTCGTCGTTCTTACCAAGTTTCTGACTTAGAGTAGTCAACTCGAAGCCAAGTTTCGATCTCGAAGCCTGGTTTGCATACAATATGCAGAAATAAGGTTTGTTTAAGGTTTCGTAGAATATCCCGAAGGAATATTACCTGTAAATGGATGGATTCGTCGTTCTTACCAAGTTTCTGACTTAGAGTAGTCAACTCGCGGCCAGGTTTCGATCTCAGAGCCTGGTGTGCATATATTATGCAAAAATAGGGTTTGTTTAAGGTTTCGTTGAGTATTCTGAAGGAATCTTACCTGTAAATAGATGGATTCGTCGTTCTTACCAAGTTTCTGACTTAGAGTAGTCAACTCGAAGCCAAGTTTTGATCTCGGAGCCTGGTTTGCATACAATATGCAGAAATAGGGTTTGTTTAAGGTTTCGTAGAATATTCCGAAGGAATCTTACCTGTAAATGGATGGATTCGTCGTTCTTACCAAGTTTCTGACTTAGATTAGTCAACTCGCGGCCAGGTTTCGATCTCAGAGCCTGGTGTGCATATATTATGCATAAATAGGGTTTGTTTAAGGTTTCGTTGAGTATTCTGAAGGAATCTTACCTGTAAATGGATAGATTCGTCATTCTCACTTCTGCTAAAAAATATTTTCCGGTTCTGCTAATTTTTTCTTACTTCTGCTAAAATAGGGTTTGTTTAAACTTTTGGGGAATATTCTGAAGTAATCTTACATGTAAATGGATGGATTCATCGTTCTTACCAAGTTTTCGGCTTATAGTGGTCCACTCCCGGCCAGGTTTAGACCTCGAAGCCATGTATGCATACAATATGTCAGAATAAGGTTTGTTTAAATTTTTGGGGAATATTTCGAAGGAATCTTACTTGTAAATGGATGGATTCATCATTCTTACCAAGTTTCCGACTTATATAGTCCACCCCTAGCCAGGATTCGATCTCAGATCCAGGTTATGCATACAATATGCCAAAATAGGGTTTGTTTAAAGTTTCGGGGAATATTCCGGAGGAATCTTACCTGTATATGGATGGATTCATCGTTCTTACCAAGTTTCCGGCTTATAATTGTCCACTCATGGCTATGTTTCAATCTCGGAGTCAGGTTATGCATACAGTATGCCAAAATAGGGTTTGTTTAAATTTTCGGGGAATATTCCGAAGGAATCTTACATGAAAATAGATGGATTCATCGTTCTTACCAAGATTTCGGCTTATAGTAGTCCATTCAGAGCTAGGTTTCGAGCTCGGAGCCAGGTTTAATCTCGAAGTTGCCAAAAAAGGATGTGTTCAAGGTTCCGTGGAATATTCCGATTGAATCTTACATATGAATCGATGGATTCATCGTTCTTTTCAAGTTTGCGGCTTAAAGTAGTTAACTCAGGGCTAGGTTTCGATCTCAGATCCAGGTTAAGTATTGATGTTTCCAAAAAAGAATATGTTTAAGGTTTAGAAGAATATCCCGATAGAAATGACACATTAGCTCCATCTTTACGAGTTTCAATGATATATCCTGCTAAATTTGGAGTTAAAAACCACTTCGGACACTGAGAGTTCATGGTTCGTATGCCGTTGAGCCACACTTTAAGCTAAAAGTGACACATGGGCTCCATCTTTACGAAGTTTGAATGGACATTGAGATTCGTATTTATTGAAGTCAGAACTCTCCCGGTGCTTCGTACTTCATAGTTTGTATGCCATTATAGCGCATTCGAAGTTCGAATCGACACTTGGATTCATATTTACCAATTTCGATGATGTATCATTCTAAGTTTGAACTCTGAAACCCTCCCGAAGATTCGACCTTACTTCGTGACCTATGTGAATAGTCGAAATTCAAACCCGAAGCACAAAGAAACACACCAATTATCGAATTCACTTCTTATTTTTCAGCTTCAGTCTTATATATTTTTTGGATTTTTTATATCAGAATGTCGATAATAGTGTCCTAAATTTATTAATATTTTTTTTGGATTTTTTTTTTCATGTCGATGGTTGATAATAAACCGAATACATGAGTTCGTATTAACACAAAAAGGAACACAAATGCTTCTCAATCCCTATGAGCATCATAAATACAATCTCAACCGTCAGATTCTTTTCTCAATCTAGTCCGTCCATCATTTTCATTCACCAAACCCTCTTCAATCACTCGAACTCTATCTTCATCTCATCTATTTTTCTTTTTTTTCTTTCTCCTCTGCTCTTCGTCTCCCCCACACTCCACAGATGGCTTTCTCCGCCTTCTTCTTCCTCTTACAGATCAGCCATGGATTTGGTCGTTGTTGAAGAAATCAGAGAATAAATCTAAACTGGATTGTGACTAAACATGCTTGAAGTTGGAGTTTGAAGTTAGGGTTAGATTTTCCGATCTGATTTTGTTACCATGTTCTGTGTATTTTTTCGATTTCGAAGTTAGGGTACAAGTTGGGGAAAGAGTAAACCTAAATTGGATTGTGATTTTACATGCTTTGGTTTTCAACAATTGTGATTGTTCGTAGCTGTTATTAACTTGGATTCTATAAACCTAAACTGGTATGCAAAAGGATTTTCATGGAATTTTTGGATTTTTTTTTCTTATATTTTACTCTTTTGTTTTTGTAAGGTTGAGATATTAGCAGCAGTACTGCTTGTTACTGCTTCCACTGATGGAAAGATCAAAGACAAAGAAGAAGATGGTGCTATTGTTGATATTAAGCCCCTTCATGGAATGGGGGTTCGTGAGTTGCGAGAACAAGCTTCAATTTATGGGGTTTTGGCTAAAGAGACTAAGAAAGAACTTTTTGAGAGACTTTGTGCTGATTTACAGAAGGACTCGGTTCGATTACTCAAGGTATTGTTTCAATTTTTTATTCATTGATTTATTTGTGGATATGAAATTGGGGATGTGTTTTCTTAGGTATAGAAAGATGGATTGCAATTTGATTCAACAATATTGTGTGTGTCATACATTGAATTGACTCAAAATCAATGTCAATTTTGCGTGTGTGTTTTTTGGATCAAATTTGGGTATTTCTTAATTTATGAATATGGTGATGGTTGTAGATAAAGGAGAAGTGAGTGAGGTGAAAAAGGAAAAGTTGGTTAAATCCACCAAGAAAGGTGCTGTGATTTTGGATCAGCATCTCCCTGACCAATATAAGACAAACTACCATGTAATGGAGCATGTAAGTAATCCAATCGGAGTTTTTTATTGTTGGAAGTCATTGTTTGATATGGTTCATGGGGTATTTTTCCCCCTGTAATTTCTTAGTAAATGTGTACTGTTGGTTCTTATTTACTTATGGCTTAAAAATTGTTTTGCTTCATATTTATACAGGGAGGTGAAATCTATGATGCAATGTTGAACCAAAAAAATCTCTCAAATAATAATAATAAGTTCTACGTGATCCAAGCTCTTGGTATAGTTTCTTCTTCTGCTCCATCCTCGTTTATTTCTCTTGTTCTAGTTCCCATCTTTCAAAAAGAGAAACGTTTGTTTCTCTCCGAAGTAGATTTGCAGTTCAATGAATGGGTATGCACCAATTTTGGAGAATGTGCATTGTTGGAGACGTTATCTTAAGAAAGCAGTACTTTAATGACCACTATAAGTTACTTTCTGAAGTCTATATTTTAAACGAGACATGGTTATAACTGTGCTCTTATGAAGCTTTGCTTTCTTGTGTCCATTTGATTTCTAGCAGCTGATGTATGTTTCTCATTTTTGCAGGTTATAACCTGTCCATGTGCACTTGGCCTGGCAACACCTATTGCTATTCTGGTAACCTTCTAATTACATTACTCAAACTCCTTAAAATGATCCATGTTTCTTGCCCTCTCTACCCGTGTTTACTGTTTGATTAATTGGTCTGGAATAATTTTTTTTAAGGTTGGAACTTCACTTGGGGAGACCAAAGGGTTACTTTTTCGTGGTGGGAATGTATTGGAGAAGTTTGCGTTAGTTAACACAGTTGTATTTGACAAGACTGGGACTTCGACAATTGGAAGACCTGCAGTGACCAAAGTTGTTAACGTGGACTTGTGGAAGACACATTTTCAAAGTGAGTTATTACTAGTCTAGGGCCTAGGTGAAATTTGGAATGATGATATTTTTAGTTGTTGAACATGCATTTATGTTCTTTCAAGTCATCTCTGTTTTTATTTGTCTTTCTTTATGTATATATTCAAGTTGTTTTTATTTGTGAGTTATAGTCTCAATTTTTGTGCATGTTTGATGTCATAGATACCAGGCATCAAAGGATGATATCACTGTCCATGCAGATCTCCATCATCAGGTGTCTAGGTGGTTTAACCATATTGAAGCACTTTTAAGGATCATGTAATTTGCTTTCCAAGTTTATATATTTTAATATTCAGTATCTCCATTTGTCTGGGTACTAAGTTATTCCTGAAAATATGCGGATACAGTGGAATTTCTGCCGAAGGCAGTGGTGTCTCAGTTGAAGGATTTGCACCTGTTACTAAAGAGTCTGTTGCTACTCCCTCTGTGACTGATGCAAAGGTTTGTTTTTTCATTTCTTCATTATCAGGTTTTAGCATAGATATCACGTCATAGACAATCTTAAGTGTTTTGGATTTGGGATCTGTGTAAAGTGTTTTGGATTTGGGATCTGTGAATGATATTGATAGTTCATTGTAGTCTTTATAACACAATTTTATTTTTTGAGTTGCAGCCAGCTGAGGATGATGATGATGATTCTGATGTTGACCTTTTTGGAGAGGAGACAGGAGGAGGAAAAGAAGGCTGCAGAAGAACGTGCAGTATCTGTCAAAGCCTCTGGCAAAAAGAATGAATGTGAGTATGCTCTCCTTAAATTGTGCTTTTGAAACTAAGGCGATTAGTTCTGTGTATGTATGGTCTTGTGGGTTTTGCTAAGAACCATATGTAACTATTAAAACTTTTCTCTCAGCCGGAAAGTCTTCAATTTTGTTGGATTTGAATCCATGGGATGACGAGACAGATATGGAAAAGCTTGAGGAAACCGTGAGGAGTGTCCAGGTAGAAGGCCTCTCATGGGGAATGTGTAAGCATCTTCTCTCAAATAACTGATTATGTCAAAACATCTTACCTTCCTCTTAACGTACTTGTGCTTCTATCCTATTTCTATCACAGCCAAACTTGTCGCAGTTGGATATGGTATCAAGAAGTTGCAAATTATGATGACAATTGTGGATGACTTGGTATCCATTGGTTCCATTATTGGATTTTGGTTAAGTGGTCTATGACACTTCACGTCTAAGCCAGTGCCTCTACGGTATCATCTAACGATATGTTTCTCATAATCGTTGTTTGGTTTACCAAGAAGAGAGTGCACAACAAAAGATAATCATTTCCATTTAGCAATGTAACCCAGACCACTGTATTGGAATGTGTATGCTACTACCATATTTGTAGGGGAGGTCAATATCTGTGTTTTACGAGTTATATGATATTTTTGGTCATGTAAAAAAAATCTATCATTTTCTTTTATTTCGTTGTGCAACATACTTTCATACAAGGTGATTTGAAGTTAGCTAGGTAATGCAATTGGAGTGGCAGGTTAATGAATGTAAATGTGTTACACTGGCAGCTTAATGTGAATGTGAAATACTTTCGGCAATTCGGTTTCGGCTATAATTTTTTTTTTCAAAAAAGTTTTATGCACACAACTTCTAATAAGTGTTGTGTTCCATATTTCAACTACAAAAACCAATGGTTGTGAAAGAATGTCTTTACGACATAACTAGGTGTTGTCCAATATAGTTCTACAACTCTAACAAGTGTTGTGCAAATCTTATTCATAATAGTAATAAGAGTTGTTACATATTTCTACAATACATATCCTAGGTTGTCTAAGATAGTCCTACAACTTATACAAGTGTTGTGTTACATATTTCTATGATACACATCCTTTGTTGTGTAAAATAGTCCTAAAACACAAGCAAGAGTTGTGTTAGCTTTCAAAAAAAAATCGAAAAAGAATCACAACTTTGGCAAAATATTGTTGAACCATGAATCACATCACCCTTTACAACTCTTAGTCAAGCATTGTAGAAAAGCATGGACTTTCTACAATACCCCCCTTCCACAATGCATAAAATGGAGTTGGCGTAGGGGTACTACAGCTCTAATCTGTAGTCGTCAATGATGATTTTTCCCGTAGTGTTTGTTTGTGTTTGAACTTATAACACTTTGAAAGTTCATGACCCTTTAATGAACAATATGAACACGTCATACTTGGATAAAAATCAGGCATCTAAGATGTGCAAGCAGCTAGGCACATAGTGGAACCCTGAAACATTATAAACCGAGTTTCCAAAGAATGGGTCAACTTTGTCTTACAGAATAGTTGGATTATCTTCTGAAAGAATATTAAGATTGATATGTGTATTGCTATAATGATCAAAATTAATATTTTCACTAAAAAGTGCAACACTTGATTTCTCGTCTTCATTAGAGTCATAATTGTCAGACATTTCATCAAGAGTTGCAGCAAGACCTTTGTTCCCAGTGTACTTTCTCCAATTTGGACACTCATTTGCAAAATGACCAAATCCTTTACACTTAAAGCACTGAGGCATATCCTCATCATCAGTTTCATCAATATCCCTGTTTTTAGGAGGAACACGATTATAAGGTTTGACTGATGCCTTAGGCTTATCTCTGGAGAACCGTTTACTTCTCTTCAACAGAAGATCCCTAAACTGTCTTGTGATCATCAAAACTGATTTGTCAAGATCTTCATCTGATGAATCTGTCTCAGAGTGATCATCTTCAGAGATATACACTTTTTTATTTTTATCAAGTAATTTAGTGTCCTTTAGTGCTTTGAACGCAACATCCTTAGATTTGGACGAATGTTCATGATCAAAGATCTTAAGCTTTCCAACCAGCGTATTTCTGGAGAGAATATCAAGGTTATTTCCCTCAACGATGGCATGCTTCTTAGAATCATATCTAGAAGGCAGCGATCTGAGAATTTTCATCACAATGTCCTTTTCAGGAATAATCTTACCCAATGCAAAAGATGCATTAACAATTTCAGACACTTTGTGATTAAACTCATCAAATGTTTCTTCATCTGCCATACGAAGGTTTTCCCAACCGGAATTAAGATTTTGAAGTCTAGCTTCATTTTCACTGGAATTACCTTTGAATACGGTTGCTAAGATATCCCAAGCTTCTTACGACTTAGTGCAATTAGACACATGGTGCTAAAAATTTGGGGTAATGGAATTCAAACTGTCGGAGTTTTGCTTTGCAACAAGAATCTCGGCAGGAGCATATTCACCAATATTCTTTGGAACATTTACACCTCCAACTGACTCAACAGGAGCATCATAGCCATTAACAACATATACCCATGATTGGAAATCACGTGCTTGAAGAAAAGCTCGCATAGCAATTTTCTACCATAAGTAATTTGAGCCATCGAAGACTGGTGGTACGTTAATTGAAATAACACCTCTGTCCATAGAGTCAGATCGCTACAAACACAGACTTGTAAGGTCTTGAACGTGTTTGCCTGCTCTGATACCAATTGAAAAAGCGGGGGTCTAACAACCACACCCAATATTTCGATTAGCAATCTGTATGGACAACTCCAATTTACTTTCTAGAGAATCAACTAGACAGTCAGACTCAATCAATAGAAATTATCTCAAGGAGTTATTATCTCAATCTCTCAATTTGATATTACTCAAGTAAATAGAATCTGTGAGTCTTTATCAAAGAGATATAACTTGGATGGTACCAAAGACCAATATCCAAGTGTCAATCAATTTAAATCAACAACCAAAGAGGTCAGATATTCTAATTAATTGAACAACGCACAACCTGTATTATTTCAATTATATAACAAAATATAGTACGGAAAAGAAATAACACAGACACCAGAATTTTATTAACGAGGAAACCACAAATGCAGAAAAACCCCGGGACTAGTCCAGATTAAACATACACTGTATTAAGATGCTACATACACTAGCATACTCCAAGCTAACTTCAGTATGGAATGTGGTTGAACCCCAACCAATCTCACACTGATCCAAGGTACAATTATGCTCATATGCCTCTGATCCCAGCAGGATACTGCGCACTTGATTCCCTTAGATAATCTCACCCACAACCAAGAGTTGCTACGACCGAAAGTCGAAGACTTTAATAAATAAATATGTATCACACAGAAAAGTCTACAAGGATAGATAAATTCGTATCCCACGAATAAACCTACGAGTTTTGTTCCGTATTTTGATAAATCAAGGTGAACAAGAACCAATTGATAAAACCAGACTTATATTCCCGAAGAACAGCTCAACTTTATCAATCACCTCACAATAAACTTAATCGACGCAGCGAAGAAGATTATTGAGGAATCACAAACGATGAGACGAAGTTTTTGTGACTACTTTTATATCTTGCCTATCGGAGATAGAAATCTCAAGACAATTATTACAATTGTACTCGTATGATAGAATATGCAAGATCAGATCACACAACTATAAGAAAAGTAGTATCGGTCGGGCTTCACAATCCCAATGAAGTCTTTAAGTCGTTAACCTGGTTTTAGAAGAAAAAAACCAAAGGTTAAAGGAGAATCGACTCTAGCTTAGCAAACTAGTATCAAACAGAATGTGTGGGGATTAGGTTTCCCCGTTGCTAGAGTTTTCCCTTATATAGTCTTTCAAATCAGGGTTTGCAATCAATGTTAGCTTAGTAACAAAGCATTCAATATTCACCGTCAAATGAAAACCTGATTAGATTCAAGCTAATATTTATCAACCGTTAGATCGAAAACATAGCTTGTTACACGCACATGAAATACACGTTTGTAGGATTGTGAAAACCGTACCCAAACTTGTACATTAGTTGGTTCAACAATAGTTAACCAAATGGTTAGCCATATGATAACTTTCATATCAACCATATTCTTCTTCACCATAACTAGTCCAAATGACTCAAATGAACTAGTTAGAGAGTTGTTCAATTGCTTAGATATTTATGTACTATACAAGACACAATCAAAGCAAAAAAGATATGATTCACTCGAATCAATTCATGAACTATAAATCCACGGTTTGCAATAACATTCCTTAGTTTATTAAGATAAGTTCACAAACATCGTTTTTATACATAACCTACTCAAGTCCGCGGACTGGGTTCGCAGACTTAAGTTCCCGGACAGAGTTCACAAACTCCAACAGAAATTCTCGGGATCGAGAACTACGCCAGTTCGCGGACTGATTTTGTATGCTGATTTCGCGGACTGAGCTCACGCACTACTCCGGTTTCACTTGATCAACAAAGTTCGCAAACTTCGGTTCAAGCAATAAGGACTTATACATATATATGTTACCACACATCAATGCTTATATCCTCCAATGGTTATATTCTCGAAACTCTCATTTCAATCATTGAAACATTCTCAGAGGGCGTTATATAGTTGTTATTCACAAACTATTTTTCGTCAGAGCGATTTCCAAAATTATTGAAACATAACATGACTTTCGTCACTAGGTAAAGATGAACTTGGCTAAAGCGAAATCTTTACCAATACATATTTCGAGAAATAGATAAGCGAGATATACTCAGCTCGAAATATCACATGTGTATAATATTAGTCTATATAGTAATATGACTTTTGTCTCAAGATAGGAGATAGAGTAGATATACTTTTGAGTGATAGATAAGTTCAAGTATCCATATACCTTTGAAAAAGCGGGGGTCTAACAACCACACCCAATATTTCGATTAGCAATCTGTATGGACAAACTCCGAGTTACTTTACTATAGAATTAACTAGACATTCAGACTCAATCTAGATAAAAATATCTCAAGGAGTTATTATCTCTATCTCTCAATTTGATTTACTCAAGCAAATACAATCTGCGAGTCTTAATCAAAGAGAGATAACTTGGATGGTACTAAAGACCAATATCCAAGTATTAATCAATTTAAATCAACAACTAATATGGTCGGATATTCTAATT
Source organism: Papaver bracteatum (assembly GCA_023529315.1). Classification (NCBI taxonomy): domain Eukaryota; kingdom Viridiplantae; phylum Streptophyta; class Magnoliopsida; order Ranunculales; family Papaveraceae; genus Papaver; species Papaver bracteatum. The sequence continues at coordinate 5,797,093 of JAJJWX010005078.1, read as the reverse complement.
GATTGAACAATGCACAACTTGTATTATTTCAATTATATAAAAATATAATGCGGAAAAGAAATTACTCAGACACCAGAATTTTGTTAACGAGGACACCACAAATGCAGAAAAACCGCAGGACCTAGTCCAGATTAAACATACACTGTATTAAGCTGCTACATACACTAGCCTACTCCAAATTAACTTCGGTCTGAACTGTAGTTGAACCCCAATCAATCTCACACTGATCCAAGGTACAGTTATGCAGTATCCTACACCTCTGATCCCAGCAGGATACTTCGCACTTGATTCCCTTAGCTGATCTCACCCACAACCAAGAATTGCTACGACCCAAAGTCGAATACTTTAATAAACAAATCTGTATCACACAGAAAAGTCTACAGTAATAGATAAATCCTTCTCCAACGAATATACCTACTAGTTTTTGTTTCGTCTTTTGATAAATCTAGGTGAACATGAACCAATTGATAAAACCAGAATTATATTCCCGAAGAACAGATCAGATTTATCAATCACCTCACAATAGTCTTAATCGACGCTGTAGGATCAGAATATCGCCACAACAATACTCCTGCGAGATTTACAGCGACAATACTGCGAGCTCTTCAACAACACACTGCGAGTGTCACAAAATGACTCAAAGAAATGACATAATAGATGACGATAGCTGAAACATGAGAAGAGTGTGACCATTCTGCGAGGGTTATATCATATGCGATAGTTAGCGTTATCACTGCTACGATAAGATCGTGAGTCAGAGCCGAAATTAAAGGAAAGATTAGTAGTCATCCACTATGTAACTACCCTATATAAAGAGACCCGGTAGATTCAGAGAGGGGATGATTATTTTTTGAGTGTTGAGAAAGTCTTGAAGAGAGAGAAAATTCAAGGGAGCGGTTGTATTCTTGATTTCCTCCATTTCTTGTAAATATTTCTGAGAATCAAATAAGAAAGTGTTGTTTTTAATATTAAAATATGTGTTAATTACTGTAAATTCTTATCACGGGTGTAGTGTAGGTTTTCCTGCAACTACATTTTGGCACTAGAAACAGGGATGAATTGATGATTATTTGAAGAAAAAGATAAAAATTGACATTGTGATTGGAAGGAATTTGGAACAATTAGTGAAAGATCTTACGCAATATCCAACAGTTTACTAAGATTAATGGCTAGAAGAAGAAGAAATACACCACCCACAACCGTAAGGAGGAGTAAAAGACTTGCAGGAGGATAAAAAAATGAAATGGGAGAATCCTCAAGAATAAGAACAAGAAGAAATAGAACAAGGAATGACGGATAAAATCAGGTTCAACAGCCAAATCAGCAAACACCAATACAAGATAGAACCGTGGATTATGATACAGTAAGCGTGCATACTTGGCGATAAGATTCAATAGAAGAACCAGAAGATCGACAATTAAGTGTTGAAAGACGAGAGGGAAGAAACCAAGAAGTAAATAAAGGATTAATACATGGAGGTGATGAAAATAAAATAGTAGAGGTTTTAAGACAAAGAATACAAGAGGAAAGGAGGTTAGAGGCGGAAGAACGTGCAAATTTGGCAAGGCAAAACCATGAATTGAGAATGGAAAACATGAGATTACAAAATAGAAGGTCAAGAAGCACAACAAGATCAAGTTCGAGAACAATCAGAAGTGAGATAAGAAGAAGATCACCTGTAACAAATATTGAAGAAGAAAATTATGATCCAAATGGGGGACATCGTGAAAGGAGAGAAATAAGGGAAGATCGTTACATACCACAAGGTGAAATTCAACAAAATGAACAAAACAACAGTAGGCGGGAGAATGGACAACGTCAGGCACGAAATAACCAAAATGGCGAAGAAGATCAAGAGGAAGGAAGAAGGATATTGCATGGAATATAAACTCTAACAAATCGGCAGATAATTGAAAGAGAAATCGAGAGATATTATGCTGAACAAGCACGCTTAGCTTGCGAAAGGGAAAGATTGAGAGCAGAGGTAGAAGAGCAAGAATTTCAAGAGGAAATTCTCCAGAATAATCATGACAATCGAGAAAGAAGACGTGAAAAGAACCGTAATAATGGTAATATTAACGAAGAATATATAGGGTACAAAGAAGAACAGAAGAAAATTGCAGAAGAGAAAATGAGAGATATAATGGTGTGCGTATTCGTGAAAGAAATGTAAGAGAAGATAGCAGAGAAAGAAAAGAAGAAAGTAATGGAGACGGAAATAAAAATCTCGTAACACAAGATAGGCAAGAACGCAGGAGAAGGGAATCTGCGCTGAAAAGCCCAACGGAGCAAAATTCAGTTGACAATGAACAAGTTTTAAGAGAATTAGCAGAAATAAGGGGAATGTTAAATGATAGAAGATAATGAGGCAGAAGGCAACTTGATGAGGCGATTGAAGAAGCTGCAAAAACTCCATTCACTCAAGCAGTACAATTAGGAGGAATACCCCCAAAATGCAACTTGCCAGCATTAATTAGTATTTTTGATGGATCTACATGTGCCATTCAACACATCAAAGCTTATGTGAGATGTATGCTACAGTGGGAAAATCATGATGCTGTGTTGTGCAAATATTTTGCATCAAGCTTAACTGGAAAGATGCTAAAATGGTTTGAGGGTTTACCCAAGAATATTATAACTTCTTTCACTCATCTACAAACCACATTTTGGGGGGCATACATAAGTAACAATTTTGTGCGTCCAGGAATTGAAGATGTGTTTGGGTTAAAACAAAGGGTTGGCGAGAGTCTAAAGCACTTAACATTAAGGTGGAAAACAATGTGCAGTGAAATGGCTGGTAGAGTTGATGAGAGATACCTCATTTTATCTTTAATTAATGCTATGTTCGCAACCAATCTACTATATGTTCAAATTTTCAGAGTCAAAAATACCATCACAATGACTGAGATGCGAGAACTATAAGAAGCATACATTTCTTTGGAGGAGAAGCAAAATGAGATGGAATCATATCCAGTCGCAAACACCAGCTTAATAGTGGCAAACAGAAGTTTACTTCCTAAAATGATTAATAATGTGGCGAGCACCTCGCAGCCACAACAAGAGAAAGTGGTGATTGATAACCAACAGAAGTTAGTAGCCATGGGAAGTCGAGATCAAGAGGAGTATGAAAGGTAAAGGAATTATTACAATCTCGGTGGAAATAATAAAATTCAAAGACTTGATCAGCCGCAAGAGACTTATGGTGGTTAGAGGCAAAATAATTTTAGAGGACAAGGGAGTCAGAAGATAATATGGGAAGAAATTAAGATGCCACCTCTAAATGCTAGTATTGAAAAAATTTGGGAGGCTATCATTTTGATGGAAAATATACCATCACCCCGGAATATGGGAAAAGAGCCACATCCGAATAATCGAAATCAAGAATTTTGTCCTTACCATCACTTTCATGGTCACTCAGTAAACGATTGTAGGAATGTAAAAAGAATAATTTTGAGGATGATTGATCAGGGAAAATTAAATCATTTTCTAATAGTACATCCACAATCTCAGCAGTTACCACCGGCGCCAGATATTCGCAGAGTGAATACTGTAAAAGGAGCAGAAACATTTGTGATAGAGGTTGGAGCCAAGGCGAAGAATTTGTTCTATAATTCCATCATACATTCATTCAAGACTATTGAGGATTTCCACGACAACGTTCTAAGCAGAGTCTTTGCGAGAGACGCGGATGGAAGAGAGATAATGAATATTGCAAGAATCTCGCCATTAGAGGAGTGGCAAAAGCAAACTATTTCTTTCACTGCACAAGAAGTACCAGAGCCTGGCGATATGCATGACAACCCACTGGTGGTAAGATTAGAAATAAATCCAAAACAAATAGAAGAAGAAGATGAAGAAAATGATGATGGTGAAACTAAAGATTCTTGGGCCATTAACAGAGTTCTAATAGATACCGGAAGTTCAGTTGATATCTTATTTTATCATACATACAAAACCATGGGTGGAAGAGACGAGGATCTGATACCGTCAACCTATAAAATCTATGGTTTCAATGGTACTTCCAACAAGCCTAAAGGGGAAATTACTATGCGGATTCCGTTAAAAGGGTTATCTTCCAAAGTTCAATTTTGCGTGGTTGACATAGAATCACAATATAACGCATTGATTGGCAGGCCATGGTTACATGGAATCTTAGGTGTAGAGTCGACTTATCACCAGTGCATTAAGTTTCCACATCCCAACGGTGTTGGAGTTATAAAGGGAGATTTGATTGAAGGAAGAAAATGTTATGAAATTGACATGAAATCTTGCGAAGAAAGAGCAGCAAGGAATAGAAATTGGAAACATAATATCAAGCAAAAACAAAGAGGCGATAAGCTGATGGTTGATACAATAGAGCGGCGAGAGGAAGGAACACTGCGAAATCAACATGAGTTGCAACCAGTAGATGGCGAGCGTCTCGCAGATGGAGAGAAAATAACAAAACACAACAAAAGGGCAGAAGCAGAAAGTAGTAAGTAGATTGGTAAAATGATGAAATTTAAGAAATTTATGAATGATTTGTTGAAGAAAATGTTTAAAAAGAATATTTTGTTTGAATGAAAAAGATGAAATTGAAAAATTATACAAGATTTGAAATGCAAATAAAGAGAAGATCAAAGAAAATAAATTTCATCGAGTTGCAATACTCACAAGAGAAAAATAAGAACGGGACGAACCTTTATGACGTACACCCTAGTTCGTGAATAAAATTTCGTAAGAGGCAAATGTAAGACCTAAAGTGCGTCATATAAGGGGGTATCTCTTTGCGTGTGTAGGACCAGAATATCGCCACAACGATATTCTCGGGATGGAAACGACACTTCTGCGAGAAACCCAAACATTTCTACAAGTATTAACAACACTTTGACGAGAACGTCGCAAGATTCTCCAACGACATTTGGTGAGTGTCACAAAAGAATGATATAATGGTTAACAATTGAAGATATATGAGAAGAATAAGTCTGCTTCACAATGGTTACAAAGTTGGCGATGGTGAAGACTAAAGTTATGGCGATGAGATCGCAGAGTAGATCCGAATTAAGGGGAAATCTTAGCTGTCTTCCACTATGTATTTTCCTATATATAGGGTTCGACTAAATCCAGAAAAGGATGATGTACTTTTGAGAGCTGGGAGAATTTTGAGGAGAGAGAAACTCCAGAAAGAAAGTTGTACTTCTGAGTTTTGATATTTCTTATAAATCTTCCTGAAAGTGAATTAATAAAAGTGTTGTTGTTCATCCACAATTATGACTTAGTTTTCATAGATTCTTGACAAGGGTGTAGTGTGGAAAATCCTGCAACTACATTTTGGCGCCAGAAACAGGGAGAATCAAGCTAAGAAATCTATAATTACAACTTGAAAATTTGAAGAAATTGTTAGAATTGAAGAAATGGTTAGAAGAAGAAGAAACACATCAGAACCACCAACAACTGTGAGGAGAAGTAAAATACTTGCAGGTGAAGGAACAGGTGAATTAGAAGAATCTTTAAGAATAAGATCAAGAAGAAATAGAACAAGAAATGAAGTAGAAAATTCAATTCAACAGCCGAATAAACAAGCACAAACGCAAGATAGGGATGTGGATTATGATAGAGTGAGCGTGCACACTTGGAGGTCGGATTCAATGGAAGAAGCAGAAAATCGACAATTAAGAAATGGAGAATAAGGAGAAAGAAATCAAAGAGTGGCTGGAGAATTAGTTCATATGGGACGTGAAAATGGGACAGTAGATGATCTGAGGAAAAGAACACAGGAAGAAAGGAGATTAGAGGCGAAGGAACGTGCGAATCTAACAAGACAAAATCATGAACTAAGAATGGAGAATTTGAGGTTACAAAGAAGGAGATCAAGAAGTACTGTAATATCAAATTCAATATCATTCAGAGAAGAGCCAAGGCAAAATTCCCCAATGAGAAATGTTAGAGAAGAAGTGCAAAATTTAAATGGAGAACAACATCATAGAGAAGAAGAGATAATTGGCGATCGTTATAATTTGCGTAACAATAGAAATCAAGAGGGAAGAAACAACCAAATTGAAGAAGAGAATCTAGAGGAAGGTATGAGGATATTGCATGGGCGAGAGAATCAAAGGAATCAAAGAATAATTGAAGAAGAAATTGAGAGATACTATGATGAACAAGCGCACCTGGCTTGCGAGAGAGAAAGATTAAGAGCAGAAGTAGAAGAGCAAGAATTTCGAGAGTCAGTACGACAAAATAACCATGAAAATTGAGAAAGAAGACGTACACAAAATCGCTATAATGATAATATTCAAGAGGAGTATGATAGGATACAAAGGAGAATAGAGAGACAGCGAAGAGAAATGATGAGGAATGAAGAAATTCGCAGAGAAGAAGATAGGCAACTACGATTTCAAGAGGATGGTGAAAGAGAAAATCGCAGAGAAAGACAAGATGATGATGAAGAAGACAACACACAAAATCTCGCAAGACAAGAAAGGCAAGAACGCAGAAGAAGGGAAGCTGCATTAAAAAGGCCAATGGATCAAAAATCAGCTGAGAATGAGCAAATTTTGAGAGAATTAGCAGAAATGCGAGGAATGATAAGCAATAAAAGAGAAGGAGGTAGAAGGCAACTTGATGAAGCTATTGAAGAAGCTGCGAGGACTCCATTTACTCAAGAAGTACAGTTAAGAGGAATACCTCCAAAATGCAATTTACTAGCATTAACCAGCATTTTTGATGGGACTACTTGTGCTGTTCAACACGTCAAAGCTTATGTTAGATGTATGCTACAGTGGGAGAATCATGACGTTGTGTTATGCAAATATTTTGCATCCAGCTTAACTGGCGAGGCGTTGAAATGGTTTGAGGGATTAACAAAAAATACCATAACTTCTTTTGATCATTTACAAGCTACATTATTAGGAGCGTATATTAGCAACAATTCATCGCGGCTGGGTATTGAAGATGTGTTTGGGCTAAAACAGAGAGTTGGCAAGAGTCTGAAGCACTTAACTATAAGATGGAAATCAATGTGTAGCAAAATGGCTGGAAGAGTGGATGAAAGATATCTGATCCTATCCTTCATTAATGCAATGTTCGCGACTAATTTACTGTACATTCAGATTTTCAGAATCAAAAATACAATCACCATGACAGAATTGCGAGAACTGCAGGAAGAATACATTGCTTTGGAGGAGAAACAAAATGAGATGGAATCATACCCAATCGTGAACACCAGCTCGCTGGCGGCAAGTGGAAGTTTGCTCCCTAAAATGATAAATAATGTAGCGAGCACCTCGCAATCACAACAAGAGAAAATAGTCATTGATAACCAACAAAAATTAGTAGCGATGGGCAGTCGAGATCAGGAAGAATATGAAAGGGAGAAGAATTATTATAATCGCGGTGGAAATAATAAAATTCAAAGACTCGATCAACCTCAAGAAACTTATGGTGGACAAAGGAAGAATAATTTTAGAGGACAAGGCAATCAGAGGATAATATGGGAAGAAATAAAGATGCCAACTCTCAATACCAGCATAGAAAAGATTTGGGAAGCTATCATTTTGATGGAAAATATACCCACTCCGTGGAACATGGGAAAAGAACCCCATCCAAACAATCGAAGTCAAGAATTCTGTCCTTACCATCATTTTCATGGCCACTCAGTAAACGATTGTAGGAATGTGAAGAGAATAATCTTGAGGATGATTGATCAGGGAAAGTTAAATAATTTTCTAGTAGGACATCCACAATCTCAGCAATTACCGCCAGCACCAGAAACTCGCAGAGTGAATGTTGTAAAAGGAGCAGAAACATTCGTAATAGAAGTTGGAGCCAAAGCAAAGAATTTGTTTTGTAATTCTATTGTACATTCACGCAGAACTATAGAGTATTTCCATGACAATATTTTAAGCAGGATTTTCGCGAGAGACACAGATGGAAGAGAGATATTGAATATCGCGAGATCCTCGCCATTAGAGGAATGACAGAAACAGACTATATTTCACTGCACAAGAAGTACCAGAGCCTGGTGAGAAGCATGATAATCCATTGGTAGTAAGGTTAGAGATAAACCCCAAGAAAGTATAAGAAGAAGATGAAGAAAATGATACTGAAAATAAAGACTCTTGGGCTATTAATAGAGTTCTAATAGACATAGGGAGATTAGTTGATATATTATTTTATCATACCTATAAGACCATGGACGGAAAAGAAGAAGATCTAATTCCATCAATATACAAAATCTATGGTTTTAATGGCATAGCTAACAAACCAAAGGGGGAAATTGAAATGCAAATACCGTTAAAAGGAATATCTTCAAAAATCTTATTCTGTGTTGTGGAAATCGAGTCACCTTACAATGCCTTGATAGGACGACCTTGGTTACACATGATATTGGGTGTAGCATCTACTTATCATCAATGTATCAAATTTCCTCATCCTAAAGGTGTTGGAGTTATTAAAGGAGATTGGGGAGAAAGCAAGAAATGTTATGAAATCGATATGAAGTCTTGCGAAGAAAGAGCTGAAAAGAATAGCAATTGGAAGTGCAAAATTAAACTACAACAGATATGTGAAAGGTTAATGGTTGATACAATGGAATAGCGAGAAGATGAAAAGCTGCGAGACCAAGGAAGTGGCAAATTGGTGGTTGATAGCGAGAATATCGCTGACAGTATCGCAACTGAGAAAAGAGAAGAAAAACGCAACAAGAGGGTTATGATGAAAGAATAGCAAGAAGATGAGGATGACAAATTAACGGTGAGAGTTTCATAAATGAAGAAAATGTAGCAAAATTCAGCAAAGAAATGACAACAGAGAGCAGTTAGTAGAGAGGTAAAGCAATGACATTTAAGAAATTTGAAGAAAATGTGCTAGAAAGGTAAGAAATACTGGAATATTGTAAGATTAAACAGTTAAAAAATTCTTCTTTCTCTATCACAATTCATGCGAGTGTCATCGCCAGAGTAGCGAATAAAATTTCGCAGAGATTAAAAGAATGGGACGAACCTTTATGGCGTGCACCCTAGTTCGCGAATAAAATTTCGTAAGAGGCAAATGTAAGACCTAATAGCGCGTCATATGAGGGGGTATCTCTTGACATGACTCAGCGATAAGGTTATACCGCTGCTGGAACCTGAGTCATGCAGATGTTGGGGGTTAAAGAAAACCTATCCGGGAGAGAGATATTGGTTTTCCAACTATATAAGGTTATACCCTGGTTGGGCGACCGAGAATCTCTTCCAAGAAGTGCAGAGTATGACCAAGGCTCCGAGGTACACGGTTGAGCCAAGGGTGCCCGGAGCGTACGAAACTCTCTTGCCATCCTTGGTAAGTCTTGGCTACAATGCACTTGGCCTGAAGAAAACCGCACTTAGGGTGCAGTCTTGTAACTATAAGCCATTTAGGCATAAAGGACAAGAGGCTGCCAACACAACTAGTTGTTGGCAAATCCGGATGGGGGGAGCTAGTCTTTTATGGCCGATGTGCCCTCCTTGAAGGGGCAACCAGGGGGAAGATAAGGGCGACACCATCCATTAGGGAGCTGATAAGTGTCTTAAGACGGTAATATCATGGGGATTCATGATCGCAAGATCATTTAGGCCTGTCATATTGTCGCGTGACGAAAATTATACAAAGGCAAAAATCCTAAAGAGAAAATGTTAAGATGAGATCAATGGTTCTTTGCGTGAAAGTGTAAAGACGTACTGCGATTTCATCGCAAGACGGCAATGTCACGAGGCTTTGTTCTTGCGAGAGAATTTAGACTTGTCATATTGTCGCAGAGATATTTAAAAGATACTGATAAGACAATATCAATGGGTCAATACATGCAAACGTAAAGACGTCCTGCGATTTTGTCGCAGAGAAATGAAAAAGTTGGCCAAATAAGACCTTTAACTAGGAAGGCATAATAAGACCAACAGATTATTGCGATATTGCTCGCAGTATTTATGAGATTTGGCAAGTACTGAGGCATAATTTAACGCCAGTACTGAGGCATAATACATTTTTACTTCAACTAATATTTAATCTTTATGCAATTTTCTCTTATTGCAGATGAATAATAGAGGCAAGTATGGGAATGCATAGAATGATGAAATTATTATTCATCTATCATATGATAAAATTGCATTGATAAGTAACATACTTATATAGATCATTAAAAGATAACAGTTATATTGATTGTTTTGCAAAAGAGAATTGTTTTCTGACTCATAAAGGCATAAGCAAAAGGAGTTTATATTGGCGAAGAAACTCGCAGTTAATTACAAAAAAGAGGAAATAATTATACAAAGAAGACAAAAGAAGAAGAAAACTAATTAGACTGATTGCCATCTTCATTTTCAGATTTCTTCTCTTCATCATTGTCAGATTTTTCTTCATCGCCAGAGTTTCCCTCTTTTTCATCATCACCAATACTATCTTCATCGCCAGAATCCTCAGCTTCACTATCGGAGATAGTAGGTCTTGGGATTTCTGCTGGGATTTCTTCTTCTAGATCAGGATATACAGAATGAGGGATATTATGATCATCACAGACCAACTTAATGAATTTATTGCGAGTAATGAAAAGAGATCTGTTAAAATTCGCAGTAGTAGCGTTGAGACGGTCCTTTAATCTTGAATACTTCTCATCGCGAGCAGTAAGTTTGGTCGCGAGTTGATGTTTTTCATCTTCAAGTTCTTGAAGTCTCTCGCGACAATTATTCTCAGCAGCTGCGAGAACGTGACAACGAATTAGAAGCATTATCAGGAAGAATATTAAAGTGAAAAGTTAGCAAGAATTGAACAAGTTAACAACCTTCTCTTTCAGAAATCATATCTCTAATTAAAGCAGCTTGTTCAACTTGGATACTAACATCTACACCTAGGTTGTTTCTGGCATTATCAAGAACTTTTGCAGCCCAAGCAAACTCATCATTGCTATTGATAAGAAGACGAGAGAGAGCTTGTGTTTCCAGCGCAAGAAGATCTTCATTCTCGCGAATAAGTCTATCTCTTTCGACTTGAGTATCAAAAAGAGTTTTATGGAAATATGCTAGAGCCTTGGTACCCTTTTTAATATCAAGATCTTTCTCGTCAATAAGATCACTATTTCTTTCCCTTAATCTATTTATTTCTTCTTTGGAGTCAAGGTAAAGGCGTTTAAATCTGTGGGTTAAGTTTAAATTGGATCTGTGTTCTATTTTCAAGAGGTTAAATTTGGATTTAAGTTCCTCAAAGGAGAGAGATCTAATCTGATCATCTGAGAAGTTACTTAGAGAACTATTAAGGCGATCAACAAGAACATTATCATCTAAAGGTTCGGGAAATATTGGAGGAGTATTGCCTCATCAGTAAGACCATAAATATCTGTAAAAATGGTTGCTTGAATAAGCTATAATGGGGTGAGAAGAATTAAGAACGAAAGGAAATAGATTATACCATATAATTTTTGATGAGCTTTTTCAAGATCAGCAAATTTATTCTTGTCAGCTGAGGCATCAGTTTCCAATTGCTTATTTTTTCCACGAAGATCAGCAACTTCTGCCTCCAATTCTACTTTCTCCTGACGAAGGTTATTAGCTTTTTCTTCTTGAATAGCACGTCTAGTGTCCAAATCTGAAGCAACAGCAAAAGAAGCTCTTCCAACCTGCGAGAGAATTATGTAAATTAAGATTTGGCGAAGAAACAAATACGAAAGTAAAACAAACAAGAGGAAACATACCAGTATGCCAAGAGAATTCAAGAGACTGGGAGTTAGCGATATTGAAACCCCGTGAAGAGAAGCATTATCAACTAAGATAGGAGCATCGCAAATGTTGGCGAGAGATTGAGATATTTTAGTAATAGCTTAGTCTCCATACTCGTTTGGGATACCATGTTCAGGATCGCCAAATTTTTTAGATAGCTGAGCCATGGAAGACTCATAAGGAGAAGAATTCACCATGGAAGGAACACCATTATCAACATTAAAATTATCCTCATCTATACCAACATTTAGGTCATCAGAAATAGGTGGAGGAGTTGAAGAAGAAGAATGTTGAGTTTTTCTTTTGTTTGAAGGAGGATCGTCAGATTTATCATCACGAGGGGCAATAGGCTTTTATTTAGCAGAGGTAGCAGATTTTCCTTTGCGATCAGTGGAATATTTTCCCTTGGGTTTTGGTTCTAATGGTTCAAGCTCTTCAATCTCCTGCGAGCACGGATAAAGATAAGAAATAGGGGCAACAATATATTGTTAAAATCTATAAAAGAATATTTCTTACTTCATCCGTGAAAGATTTCAGAGCCAAGAAAGTGCAAGGTTTCCTATGAGTTTTTTAGCTGATTTTCATTCTATCAATCTGAGAAAAATCAAAATAGTTAGCGAAAATATAAAAATATGAAGAAAATAGTGAATAATAATAATGCAAAAATTGAGAGGACATATACTTCTTTAGATCTTTCAGGCCAATTAAAGACCCATGGCTGATACTCTTGAAGATTCACAGGCAATGCGAGAGAACCAGAGATATAATCTTCTTCAAGAAATAATGGAAAAATAAACCACTTGTCATCGCTAGAATGGCGAGGGCCTTGATTGGTCTTTGTATGAAAATCAATATCTAACATGACAATTTTATCTTCATCGATTTTATCTTTCTTCTGTAAGCGGAATCCCCAGCGAGTGCGATCTCTTTTCATGGGAATTATGTCATAATTGATAAAGAAATTCTCCACAATATACATCGCAGGAATGATGGGAACATCTTTGAATTCAGGATTTTTCGCATTATCGGGATAAAGAGAACCTTTATTAGCACCACGAGAGGCATATTCAAGTAATAATCTAATATAATCTCCACCCAGCTGATACACTGCTCGTGAAAATTTCTCATGAGAAATTATTTGATAAAACAAGGGACGTTCTGGGTCATAAAGTGGAACGGGGAGGCCAGCTTCAAGTTGACCTAGAGATAATATAATTTTGTTACGAGAAAGTTGATGTTCAGAAAATAACTTGACAGAAAGTTCAGATTTAGAATCTTGACCTGGAATTGTTGACAAAGTAAAACCTTTGTTTTTGAGATTTTCTTTCATCTCGTTAAACGCAGTTAAATTTTTAGCACCAGCAGCCACCATTTTTGAAGTATGGGAATGAAGGAAGAAGTTGAAAAAGAAGAAAAAAATCGCGAGAATAATGAATGCGCAATTTACGGAAGAACAGTAAAGTTGCAGAGAAGAAGAATGAAGAAGAAAGTAAAAGAGAAAAAGATAAGAATGAGAGTAGTATTTATAGAAGAAGAAATTTCTCGAAGAAGATGAAAGTAATTAATGCAAAGAAAAGATGTGGGTGGTCAGATTGCAGCGGTTAGAGGAGACGTGTCAAAAATTTATAAGAAGAAAAGATTCGTGAAAACAGCTGGCGAAGGATGGAGAAATCTGAAAAGATAAGCAATTAGGGAATTTTAGATTCTCATATCTTATCTTCTTCGCAGAAAAGACATGAGAAGAGGCAAGATGTAGGACCAGAATATCTCCACAACGATATTCTCGCGATGGAAACGACACTTCTGCGAGAAACCCAAACATTTCTACAAGTATTAACAACACTTTGACGAGAACGTCGCAAGATTCTCCAACGAATTTTGGCGAGTGTCACAAAAGAATGATATAATGGTTAACGATTGAAGATATATGAGAAGAATAAGTCTGCTTCACGATGGTTACAAAGTTGGCGATGGTGAAGACTAAAGTTATGGCGATGAGATCGCAGAGTAGATCCGAATTGAGGGGAAATCTTAGCTGTCTTCCACTATGTATTTTCCTATATAAAGGGTTCGACTAAATCCAGAAAAGGATGATGTACTTTTGAGAGCTGAGAGAATTTTGAGGAGAGAGAAACTCCAGAAAGAAAGTTGTACTTCTGAGTTTTGATATTTCTTGTAAATATTCCTGAAAGTGAATTAATAAAAGTGTTGTTGTTCATCCACAATTATGACTTAGTTTTCATAGATTCTTGACAAGGGTGTAGTGTGGGAAATCCTGCAACTACAGCGTGGCTCAGGGATAAGGTTATACCGCTGCTGGAATCTGAGTCACGGAGATTGGGGTTATTGAAAACCCATCTAGGAGAGGTACCTTGGATTTCCAACTGTATAAGGTTATACCCTGGTTGGACGACCGAGGGTCTCTTATAAGGAGTGCTGAGTATGACCAAGGCGTCGAGGTACACAGTTGATCCAAGGGTGCCCGTGGCGTACGAAACTACCCTATCCATTCTTGTAAAGTCTTGGCTATGATGCACTCGGCCCGAAGAAAACCCCACTTAGGGTGTTGTCTTGTAACTATAAGCCATATAGGCATAAAGGACAAGAGGCTGCGAAAATAGCTGGTTGTTGTTAACACCGGATGGGGGGAGCTAGTCTTGTATGTACGATGTGTCCTCCTTGAAGGGGCAACCAGGGGGAGATAAGGGCGGCACCCTCCATTAGGGAGCTGATAAGTGTCTAAAGACGGCAATGTCATGGGGATTTATGTTCGAAAGAACATTTAGACCTATCATATTTTCGCATGACAAATATTATACAGAGGCAACAAGCCATGAGAAAAAGATAAGATGATATCAATGGGTTCTTACATGAAAGTGTAAGGACGTCCTGCGATTTCATCGCAAGATGGCAATGTCATGAGGCTTTGTTCTCGCAAGGGAGCTTAAACTTGTCATATTGTCACAGAGAAAGTGACAAAACGCAGATAAGGCAAGATCAATGGGTTTTTACATGCAAGTGTAAGGACGTCCTGCGATTTTGTCGCCAATACAAAATGTGGAAAAATAAGACCTTTAACTAGGAAGGCATAATAAGACCACAAGAAATCAAGATTGAATGACTGCGATATTGGCGCAGAGATAATGATACTTGCGATATTATCACAAAGATAGAGGTAAGAATATTTAAATAGATTTTATTCACAACTAATATCTAAGATCTACTCAAATTTTTTTCATAATGCAGATGAATAACAAAGGCAAGTATGGGAATGAACATAATGATAAAATTGTTATTCATCATCATATGAAAAATTTACGTAAACATTATTATATGATACATTTACACAGATAGTTAAAGATTAATAATCATGTTGATTAATTATATTGCAGAAAAGAATTTTTTTCTAATTTATACAGATAGAAGCAAAAGAAATTTATACATCAAGGAACCTTGTAGTAATATCACAAGAAGAAGGAGATAAATGTAGAAATATTACAAGGAGATTAAAAAGAGGAAACAAAACTAGTTAGATCCATCATCATCCTCGCCAGATTTTTCTTCTTTGTCTTCACCGTCATCTTCGCTGTATCCTTCATCTCCGCCAGATTCTTCAGCTTCACTGTCATAAATAACAAGATTTGGAGTATTCTTTGGAACTTCTTCTGTGAGGAAAGGATACAAAGAATGAGGAATGTTATGATCATTGCAGACCTTCTTGGCAAAATCATTGCGAACACCAACAAGGAGATTACTAAAATTGGTAGTAGTAATCTTTAATTGGGTCTTCAATTTTGAATATTTCTCATTGCGAGCAACAAGAGTCTTTGCGAGTTGATTCTTATCAGCTTCAAGTTCTCCAATTATTTCAGAGTATCTATTTTCAGCTCCTGTGAGTATATAATAACAAGTTGGAAATTTTGCAAAAAACTATAAAAGACAAGAAATTAAGAAGGAAGAACAATTAACAACCTTATCTTTCAAAAATCAAGTCTTTAATTAAGGCCGCTTGTTCAACGTGAAGGCTAACATCTACACCTAAGTTAGCTCTGGCATTGTCAAGAATCTTTGCAGCCCAGGAAAATTCATCATCATTATCAATAAGAAGACGTGAACGAATTTGGTTTTCTCTTTCAACAAGATCCTCCCTCTCGCGGATAAGTTTATATCTTTCAATTTGGACTTCAAGAAGGGTTTTATGAAAATCCGCTAAAGTTTGAACTCCTTGCCTAGAAATGCGATCTTTTTCATCTATAAGATCACTTTTTTGGGCTCTTAGAATCTTGATTTCTTCTTTAGAGTTAAGATATTGACGCTTGGATGTATTAGCCGCTCTCAAACTAGATCTGTGATCAATTGCTAAAAGATGAAACTTGGATATAAGATCATCTACATAAAGGGAATTAATCTGTTCATTTGAATAGTTACTTAAGGATTCATTAAGGCGATTGAGAAGAGTATCATCGTCTATTGGGTTTGGAAAAGAACGAAGGAATACAACTTCGTCAGAAAGGCCGTAAACATTTGCGAAGAAGAAAAATAATAAAAAATGCAAAGAAATACAAGGTTAAAGAAAAAGGGAAAGATTTCTTACCATAAAGTTGATCGTTCGCAGCTTGGAGGCTTGCGACTTTATCTCGCGAGGAAGAAAGTTCAGTTTCCAACTGCTTGATCTTTTCTCGAAGGTCAGCAGACCCAGATTCCAATTGCCCACGAAGACTAGCGGACTCAGATTCCAACTCCACATTCTTCTTGTGAAGAACTGTATTCTTCTTGTGAAAAGATGCGCACCTCTTCTCCAAGTCTGAGGCAATAGCAAAGGAATATCTTTCAGTCTGCGAGGGAATAATGTAAATTAAAACGTGGCGAGGAAATGAATACATAAATGTGGTGAAGAAATGAAAACATACCAGAATACCAAGAGAATTTAAAAGACTGGGAGTTATTGATCTTTAGATTCCTTGGAGAGAATCATTATTAGCCAATATGGGAGCATCGCAGATCTTAGCAAGAGCCTGGGATACCCCGTTAAGAGATTTATTTCCATAATCATTTGCGATACCATGTGTAATATCGCCAAAAATGTTAGATAGCTGGGCCATGGAGGATTCAAATTGGAAGAATTCCATTGTGGAAGGGATATCATCATCAAAATCATCATCATCGTTGTCATTATCAGAATCATCCCTTGAATTTTCTTCATTAGATTGAGGAGTTGAAGAAGAAGAGAATTGGGTTTTTCTTTTCTTTGAGGGAGGAGCACTAGATTTCTATCTGCGAGGAGCAGTAGACTTCTCTTTGTGAGGAATAGTAGATTTCTCCTTGCGAGAAGCATCTTTGTCTTTCCCCTTAGTTTTCACAATCTTCACAGGTTCTATTTCTTCAATAACCTGCGAACACAGATAAAGATAAGTAATAGAGGCAACAATATATTGTTAAGAATCATAAAGGAATATTTCTTACTTCATCTGTGAGAGATTTAAGGGCTAAAAAGGTGTTGGGCTTCCCAAATTTCTGGTAGTTAAGTTTCAGCCTGTTAATCTGGAAAAATTGGAGTAGTCAGTGAGAGTATGAAAACATGGGGAAGATAATAATGATAATTATGAAAAAAAATTGAGGGAACATACCTCTTTATTCCTTTCAGGCCAGTTGAAAACCCACGGTCGATATTCTGCGAGACTCGCAGGCAATGCATGAGGACCGAAGATGTAGGGACCCTCTAGGCATAATGGAAAAATGAACCATTTGTCATCATTGGAGTGGCGAGGGCCTTGATTATTACTCGTATGTCAATCGATATCTAACATAAGAACTTTATCTTCAACGATGTCATCCTTCTTCTGTAAGCGGACAACCCAACAAGTGTTGTCTTTCTTCATAGGAATTATATTGTAATTTATGAAGAAGTTCTCTACAGTATACTTCGCGGGGACAATTGGAATATCCTTGAATTTAGGATTCTTCGCAGTATTAGGGCAACGAGATTCTTTACCAATACCGTGAGTAGCATACTCAAGCATTGGGCGAATGCAATCCCCACTCAACTGATATATCGCCCGCAAGAACTTCGCGTGAGAGAGTATCTCATTGAATAAAGGAAGTTCAGGGTCATAGAGAGGAATGGGAAGACCAGCCTCAAGCTGGCCTAGCGAGACTATGATCTTATCATGGTTACATAGAATATCAGAAAATAATGGAACAGAAAGTTCAGACTTATGGTTTTGATTGGGAAGGGTGGATAAAGTAAAACCTTTGTCTTGAAGTTCTTTTTGAATCCTCTCAAAATCAATCACATATTTGCGACCGGCTGCAACCATTTTTAGTATAAGAATGAAGTTTGAAGGAGTAAAAGATCGAAAGAAAAATTGTAACAGTAGCAGATCCTGAATTTACGGAAGAACAGTGAATTTGCAGAGTGACTACGGAAAGAAGGAAGAAAAAGGTAAAAAGAAGAAAAGAGAAGAGTGAAGAAGATATATATAGAAGGTAAAAAATCTCGAGAAGATAAGTGCAATTAATACAAAGAAGAGACGTGAACGGTTGGAATGCAGCGGTTGAAATGGACGTGTCATAAATTGATTGGATAAAAAGATACGTGTAACAAACTTGGCGAGGAAAATATATGTGTCAAAAGAACATGAAAAATAGACAGCTGCGGCATTTCAAAAGGTTTTGATTTCTCACGGTCTTTTCCCTTTGCAGAAAAGACATGAGAAGAGGC
Source organism: Papaver bracteatum (assembly GCA_023529315.1). Lineage (NCBI taxonomy): Eukaryota > Viridiplantae > Streptophyta > Magnoliopsida > Ranunculales > Papaveraceae > Papaver > Papaver bracteatum. The sequence continues at coordinate 5,778,664 of JAJJWX010005078.1, read as the reverse complement.
AAGATGTAGGATAAGAATATCTCCACAACAATACTCCTGCGAGATTTACAGCGACAATACTGCGAGCTCTTCAACAACACATTGCGAGTGTCACAAAATGACTCAAAGAAATGACGTAACAGATGACGATAGATGAAACATGAGAAGAGTGTGACCATTCTGCGAGGGTTATATCATCTGTGATAGTCAGCGTTATCATTCCTATGATAAGATCGCGAGTCAGATACGAAATTAAAGGACAGATTAGGTGTCATCCACTATGTAACTACCCTATATAAAGAGACCTTGTAGATTCAGAGAGGGGATGATGTATTTTTTGAGTGTTGAGAAAGTCTTGAAGAGAGAGAAAATTCAAGAGAGCGGTTGTATTCTTGATTTCCTCCATTTCTTGTAAACATTTCTGAGAATCAAATAAGAAAATGTTGTTTTTAATCTTCAAATATGTGTTAATACTGTAAATTCTTATCATGGGTGTAGTGTAGGTTTTCCTGCAACTACAGACGCAGCGAAAAAATATATTGTGGAATCACAAACGATGAGACGAAGTATTTGTGACTACTTTTATATCTTACCTATCGGAGATAGAAATCTCAAGCCGATTATTACAATTGTACTCATACGATAGAAACAACAAGATCAGATCGCACAACTACGATAAAAGTAGTATCGGTATGGCTTCACAATCCCAAAGAAGTCTTTAAGTTGTTAACATGGTTTTAGAAGAATAAAACCAAAGGTTAAAGGAGAATCGACTCTAGGTTAGCAAAACTAGTATCACACATAATGTGTGGGGATTAGGTTTCCCAGTTGCTAGAGTTCTCCCTTATATAGTCTTCAAATCAGGGTTTGCAATCAATGTTAGCTTACTAACAAAGCATTCAATATTCACCGTTAGATGAAAACCTGATTAGATTCAAGCTAATATTTATCAACCGTTAGATCAAAAATATAGCTTGTTATACGCACTTGTAATGCACATTTCTAGGCTTGTGTAACCGTACCCAAACTTGTACATTAGTTGGTTCAACAATAGTTAACCAAAAGGTTAGCCATATGATAACTTTCATATCAACCATATTCTTTTTCACCATAACTAGTCCAAATGACTCAAATGAACTAGTTAGAGAGTTTTCAATTGCTTATATCTTTATGTACTACACAAGACATAATTGAAGCAAAAATGATGTGATTCACTTGAATCGATTCATGAACTATAAATCCACAATTTGAAATAGCATTGCTTAGTTTATTAAGATAAGTTCACAAACATCGTTTTTAGACATAACCTACTCAAGTTTGCGGACTTAAGTTCCCGGAAGAAGTTCACAAACTCCAGTATAAATTCTCGATTTTGAGAACTACGCCAGTTCACGGACTGGGTTCATGGACTAAGTTCGCGGATTGAAGTTCACTACTACTCCGGTTTCACTTGATCAACAAAGTTCGCAAACTTCGGTTCAAGCAATAAGGACTTATACATATATGTGTTTCTACAACAATGCATATATCCTTCAATGGTAATATTATCTACTCTTATTTCAATCATTGAAACATTCTCAGAGGGCGTTATATACTTGTTATTCACAAACTATTTTTCGTCAGAGAAATTTCCAAAATGATTGAAACATAACATGATTTTCGTCACTAGGTAAAGATGAACTTGTCTAAAGCGAAAGCTTTGTCAACACATATTTCGAGAAATAGATAAGTGAGATATACTCAGCTCGAAATATCACATGTGTATAATCTTAGTATATATAGTAATACGAATTTTGTCTCAAGATAGGAGATAGAGTAGATAGACTTTTGAGTGATAGATAAGTTCCAGTATCCACATACCTTTTAGTCGATGAAGATCCACTGGTTCCTTGAGTAGTCTTTCGTCTTGTATGATGATCGCCATGGAGTTCTTGAGCTCAACTACATTTTCTATCCTAGTCCGAGACCTTATCTATAGTAGACTAGAAATCAAGACTTTATAGTTTTGATCACTAACATTGACAAACATGCTTGAGATAACAACGAATGCGAGTTCGACCGAGAAATGATCTAACACCTTTGCCAATTTATATTGACAAAAAGGGGGGAGAATTATTTTGTAGTTCACACTACATATGCATATGGTTTATAGATCATTATGTAAGGAGGAGTGATTTTCATTGTGAGATGAAGTATTTACTAAGGGGGAGTGATACATATCACCGTAGTGTTATTCCCAAAGTTATGATACAATTTAACTTTGATGTTATGTAATAATACTATGACACTGTATAACAACAAGAAAAAAATCTTGTGAAATTATTGTTATGGTACGGAGCTTCAACAACTATGGTGCTGAGTTGAAAACGTTCAGGATTACTGGAGTACTTGGAGTGATGAAGAATCCAAGGAATGTTGAAGAACCAAAGAAATCAAGTATTTGGATGAGAAGCTGCAAAGTTAATTTATTTTGTAATCATATGAATTGATATTTTTGTCACTAAAATCGACAAAGGGGGAGATTGTTAGAGAACTGCTCGGTCGAACTCGCAAGCGTTTCTATTCTCAAGCTTGTTTGTCAAGTTTAGTTATCAAAACTATAAATCTTGATTTCTAGTCTACTTATAGCTATGTCTCGGATTAGGATAGAATGTGTAGTTGACATTTAGATTTTACGGCGTTCATCGATTGAAGACGAAGAACTACTAAGGGGACCTTGTGGAACTTCATCAATAAAAGGTATGTGGAGACTTGAACTCATATATCACTCAGAAGTCTATTCTTTTCTATCTCCTAGTGAGACAAATTTGTATAGCTATATAGACTTTACATTATACACATTTGATATTTTGAGCTGAGATTAACTCGCTTATATCTTTCTCGAAATATGTGTTGAAAAGATTTTTGCTTTAAATATGTTCATCATTATTCTTGACGAAAGTCAAAAGATGATCATGTGAAAATCACCTGGTAAAATCTTACATGATTTGTGTGAGACAGTCATTTGATGTAGGCTCGGATGTTTCGTATTGATCATTCGATCACTTGAAAATTGCTCATAAGCTAATAGTTTGTGTGAGACAGCTATTGTCATCTTCTAAGAGTGTTTCAATGATTGAAATGGGAGTTAAGAGCTAAAACCCATGTCTAGATACATTATGGTTTGTGTACTAAGTGTACGAACTGTTTTGACGGAATTTAGGACTGGAAGTTTGCATACCCGTTCGCAAACTTATTTAACTGTTGAAGTCCGGAAACCAAGTTTGTGTACCCGTTCGCAAACGGTTACAACTGAGTTCGGTCCGGAGCTAAAGTTTGCGTACCCGTTTGTAAACTGGCAGCTTGTGATCAATGTCCGGAACTTAAGTTTGCGTACTTGATTGCAAACTTCAGTGGTTCAAGTTCTAAAATTGGTTAAGTATGATTACATACTCATGAACAAATAAATTTATATATTAAGGAATGCAATATTTGCAAACCATGGCTAAAATGTTCATGAACTGATTCTTTTGAATCAATCTGATTTTGCTTCAATTGTGTCTTGTATACTTCTATGAGAATATAAACAATTGAAAAAATCTATGAGTAACACAATTAGATTCATCTGATTATTAATTGATCTAGAAGTGTTAAGATGAACATGGTTAAGACAAAAGTGTTCATATGGCTAACTTCAGTTAACTGTTATTGATCCAACTCAATATACACGTTTAGGTACGGTTACCCATATCTAAATAAAGGTATATTTCATTTGTGTATAACAAGCTAAGAACATCTAACGGTGGAAATATATTATATTGAATCTTAAATCAGGTTTCATCTAATGGAAAATATTGACTGCTTTGTTTCAAAGCTATCAAACCCTGATTTGAAGACTATATAAGGGAGAACTCTAGCAACTGGGAAACCTAATCCCCACACCTCATGTGTGATACTAGTTGCGACTAGACTCGATTCTCCTTTAACCTAGGTTTTTCCTAAAACCATTATAGGTTAATTACTAGAGTTGAGAGCAAAACTTCTGATGTCTGTGTTATTTCTTTTCCACATTATATTTTTTATCTCAGAAGACAGGATAATAGTTGGAAGTTGAGCAACAAGCTGAGCTCCAACTCCCTTCTGAATAGCTACATCAATTCTATGAAATAGAAAATTCCCTACTTTAGAAGTTGAATCATGCCTAATAAGAAAAAAATTCAGCCTCTTTAGGAAAACAATAAACTCTTCACCAAGCTCGCCCAAAGTCATAAAAGCCAAGGTACCAAAGCAATAACCATGTCTAGAGCATATGTCGAGGTATTTGTTGTGCTTACGGTCAACAGCACGAGAAATAGCCACACGAGGCGAAAAATTACGCACCCCATTACCAGTAAAAGGTGAAACACTGGTAACATCGAAGAAAGTATCTGGATCATTATCCCAATTAAGAACCAAAATATTTGCAGGTCTAGCTTCACCCCCATCATTAGCAAGAAGACCGAGGGAAGCCTCAGTTTTAGCTTGTACACCAACACAAAATTAAATATCAGACAAGGTGTCGCGCACAAGATCATGGCGATATTTTAAGCCAACTTCATGTGCACAATGTATAGAATAGTCACCAAAAACATCCATATCATTCCCACAACAAGAACAAAGACTATCAAGAATTGCACTAAACTGACGAGGCCCTATTTTTTGACCCAAACCTATAATAGGAATAGCCATCATATAGTCTTGAGTATGCTTGATCTTATTATTCTGCCATAGGTAAAGATCTCGTTGCGTCATACCATATTTTGTATGCATTTCCTTCGTCACCTGATCGAAATACATAGCTGCCAGTTTACTCATTGGATGGGGGGCAACAGTTTCGACATAGAGGGAAGAGGAACCTAAGCTACAAACGTGGTGAATGCCTATAAAGCAAGCACACATGATGAGATCATACCTGTGATGCTAGAGTTGCGCAAAATATCACACTACAACTATTGAGTTTGTAAGCAAGAAGAAAGGTAGCAATACTGCATCATATCAGCCATAGTGCATAGACCAAAAATACCATTCTTAATAGGCAAAGAAGCTAGACGCATCTGTAAATACCCAAAATCAGGACCATCACAAGTAACCAATTATTGGATAAAGTTAAACAAGTGACATTCAAAAATGGTTTGAGCCTCTTTAACAAAATTTGGTTCAGTGGTCCTCAAAGTGAAATAAAGCTTGGAGACCCCAGAAAAACTCTGAAGCAACTGCATCTCAATCTGAGGATCTTTCAAACTATGAATAACATCCATCAGATGTAAAGTTTTGTTAACATGAGCCTTAACCAACTGGTTGCAAAAAAGAGGATCAAGACTTACCGGGCCACCTAAGAGCTTAACACCAGAAGTAGGTCTATCGATATCATAAAGGATGATAGATGCCACCAAACTACTTGCATCAACAGTAGGCCAAAACAACTCGGTTTTACGAATATTGAGATCGTGCATTTGCTAGTTAAAGATTTTCCAAGGATATTTCGATCATTATATTTGGACAGTGCATTCAAAGGAATTATGAAAACCGAATTTGGGTTAATATGGAAAAATATTTTGAGAATATTTTCGGTTTTAGAAATTCCTTGGTGTCCAAACTTCCTTTTCTATAAATACTTTGAGTTTTCATTTCTAGCAAACTAATCCTTCGTGACAGTAAACTTCCTCTGTTGTACTATTACTGGTGAAGCTGCCTATCGGAGAGGAGAGTAATCTAATTAAGTGAAATCTCTTACGACCGCTCAATTTAAATTCTTCTTTGGGATTGAGAAGCTCTAGCACGACCCGCTGGTGGGAAACTAGATATTGTGGTTTATATTTAGTTTTCATATTGATTTGATTGACTAATGGTTGTTGAACTTTGATTGCACCAAGTTTGATTATGCTTGAGAATCTTCTCTTCTGATATAAGATTCACTCAAACTAGTTCAAGGTTTTGACAGGGATCTTTAGACTGTTGTTAGATCTAAAGACGATCTTGTGATAATCCATTGTTAACAGACTCTGTTTTGTGTGTGATTGATCACAAGAGATTCAAGTAGTTGTGTGCAGGTGTTTATTGAAGATATAAGAATATTTGAAGACAAAGAAGAGATATAAGATTTCTGACTTGGTTTTATATTCTTTGGTGTGCACAATACTTGTTTGGGTAACATAGGATCTAATTAATAATCGGTTTATCCTTGTGGTAGAATGGATTGATTAATTGAGAAGATCGGCATTAACATAGTTCTTTGTCTTAAAAGTGTTGATTGGATTAATTTTAACGATTACCTTTTGGTGATTGAACATAAGATGGATCTTGGAACCTGCCAAAGGAGTTTATGTTAAGATAAACAAGAGAAACTTTGCGCAACTCATATCACTTGGTTGAAGAGAGTTGATACCAAGCAGATTTGTTATTCCTTTACTGTTTGGAATACGAACCAAAGGAATTGGTCCAAGTACGTGACTTGTTTACAGGTTGGAGGCGTGGGAATACAGACAGAACTAGGTGAACTATAGGTTTAGTTGCTTGGTCTCAACTATACGAAGTTGGTTTATTTTGTATAACGGCTTAATCCTGAGAGTATTTAATTTTGGACTAGGTCCCGGGTTTTTTTTGCATTTGCGGTTTCCTCGTTAACAAAATCTTGCTGTGTCATTTACTTTATATTATCGTATTATAATTGTTTTATTATAATTAAAGTAAATTGCACAAACGTTAATTCCTATTTACTTGATACGTGAATCCTATTGTGTTTGGTTAAGTTCGAACATTTGTATCAAGTAAACATACTTCGTTGTTGTATTGTCTCGATCTCGTATCCATAGACGATGATACGAAGTGTGAACCGATTAGTTGCATTGTCTCGACTCAGTCTATAGACAATCACTTTCGGAGAAAGGACTTATAGGAAGGAAATTTTTTAGCTTGAGGTATATTGGGGTACCCTCGCCTTTTCAAATGGTATCAGAGCAGGCAAACACGAAAAGATCTAACTGTTAGAGCATTGCTCGGTCAAATTCGCATGCATTGCTATCTCAAGCATGTTTTTCAATGTTAGTGATTAAAACTATAAAGTCTTGATTTCTAGTCAACTATAGCTAAGGTCTCGGACTAGGATAGAAAGTGTAGTTAAGCTCTAGAACTCCATGGAAATTATCATGCAAGACGAAGGACTACTCATGGAACCTGTGGATCTTCATCGACTAAAAGGTATGTGGAGAATTGAAATTATCTATCACTCAAAAGTCTATCTACTCTTTCTCCTATCTTGAGACAAAATTCGTTTTACTATATAGACTAAGAATATACACATGTGAAATTTCGAGCTGAGTATATCTCCCTTATCTTTTTCTCGAAATGTATGTTAGTAAAGCTTTCGCTTTAGACAAGTTCATCTTTTCTTAGTGACAAAAGTCATGTTATGTTTCAATCACTTTGGAAATTACTCTGACGAAAACTAGTTTTTGAATAACAACTATATGACGTCCTCTGAGAATATTTCAATGATTGAAATGAGAGTTTAAACAATATAACCACTGGGGGATATAAACATTGTTGTGCTAACACATATATGTATAAGTCCTTAGCACTTGAACCGAAATTTGCGGACTTTTTTAATCAAGTGAAAACCGTAACTTGAGCAGTCAATCCAGTCTGCGAACTCAGTCCGTGAACGTGCATAGTTCTCGAACCCGAGAATTTCTACTGGAGTTGTAGCTTGGTTTCAGTCCGCGAACTGACGGAAGTTCTCGAACCCGAGAATTTCTGCTGGAGTTTGTGAACTCCAACCGGTTACTTGAGTCCGCGAACCCATTCCTCGAACTTGAGTGGTTATGTCTAAAAATGATATTCGTGAACTTATCTAAATTATCTAAGGAATGCTATTGCAAACCGTGGCTTTATAGTTCATGAATTGATTCGAGTGAATCACATCGTTTTTGCTTCAATTGTGTCTTGTGTGTACATAAGATCTCATAGCAATTGAACAACTCTCTAAAGTCATTTGTACTAGTTATGGTAAAGAAGAATATGGTTGATATGAAAGTTGTCATTTGGATGACCATTTGGTTGACTAATATTGAACCAACTATTGTACACGTTTGGGTACGGTTACACAAACCCAAAATCATCAAGTACATGTGTGTATGGCAAGCTAAGTTTTCAATCTAACAGTTGAGAGATATTAGCTTGTATCTAATCAGGTTTTCATCGAACGGTGAATATTGAATGCTTTGTTACTAAGCTAACATTTATTACAAACCCTGATTTGAAAGACTATATAAGGGAGAACTCTAGCAATTGGGAAACCTAATCCCCACACATTCTGTGTGATACTAGTTTGCTAAGCTAGAGTCGATTCTCCTTTAACCTTTGGTTTTCTTCTTCTAAAACCAGGTTAACGACTTAAAGACTTCATTAGGATTGTGAAGCCAGACCGATACTACTTTTCTTGTGGTTGTGTGATTTGATCTTGTTGTTTCTATCGTACGAGTATAATTGTTATAATTGGCTTGAGATTTCAATCTCCGATAGGCAAGATATAAAAGTAATCACAAACATATTCGTCTCATCGTTTGTGATTCCACAATATCTTTTTTCGTTGCGTCGATTAAGACTATTGTGAGGTGATTGATAAAACTGAGCTGTTCTTCGGAAATATAAGTCTGGTTTTATTGGTTGGTTCATGTTCACCTTGATTTATCAAAATAAGGAACAAAACTCATAGGTTTATTCGTGGGAGACGGATTTATCTATCTTGTAGACTTTTCTGTGTGAGAGAGATTTGTTTGCTAAAGTATTCGACTTTGGGTCGTAGCAACTCTTAGTTGTGGGTGAGATCAGCTAAGGAAATCAAGTGCGCAGTATCCCGCTGGTATCAGAGGCGTAGGAGCATAATTGTACCTTGGATCAGTGTGAGATTTATTGGGGTTCAACTATATTCCAGACCGAAGTTAATTTGGAGTAGGCTAGTATCAGTAGCGGCTTAATACAGTGTATGTTTAATCTGGCTAGGTCCCGGGGTTTCTCTGTATTTGCGGTTTCCTCGTTAACAAATTCTGGTGTTTGTGTTATTTATTTTTCGCATTATATTTTGTTATATAATTGAAATAATATAGGTTGTGGTTGTTCAATCAATTAGAATATCCGACCTTAGTGGTGGTTGATTTAAATTGATTGACACTTGGATATTAGTCTTTGGTACCATCCAAGTTATCTCTCTTTGATTAGACTCGTGAATCACATTTTCTTGAGTTAATCAAATTGAGAGATTGAGATAATCACTCCTTGAGTATTTTCTTTTGATTGAGTCTAGTTGATTCTCTAGAAAACAACTCAGAGTTGTTCATACAGATTGCTAATCGAAATATTGGGTGAGGTTGTTAGACCCCCGCTTTTTCAATTGGTATCAGAGCAGGGAAACACATTTAAGACCTTACAAATTTGTGTTTGTGGCAATCGGAGTCTGTGGATAAAATTTCTGTTGCGCATACCAAAATGTCTCCAAAAGCTTTTGATCATGTCAAGTTCTTGGAAACACCTCAAAGGATTATTCCTTAGTTGATTCTTCCGAATCCCGAGGTAGAAAGAATGTTCAATGTGATAATGTGTAGATGGTGGATTTTCGACAAAGGGTAGAATTGTAAAACTATACTCCAGATTCGGCAATCGGATGAGTATTGAGGCTCATGTCTCCCTATTAAAGCATGAAAGCTCATGCCACAAATCTCTGATTGAGAAGGCTGTCTCTTAGAGTACATGTAGATGTGTAGTCTCCCAGCTGAAACCACGACACATCTCATGAAATCTGAGCAATTTAAATAATTACTCCGGATTCGTCAATCGGATGAGTATCGAGACTCATTTCACTACAGCATGAAAGATCATGCCATAAGCCTCTGATAGAGAAAGTCTCTCCGAGAAGATGCAGATGTGCAGTCTCCCAGATGAGACCACGTCACATCTCATAAGCCTCTGATGGTGAAAGTATCTTAGATAAGATGCAGATGTGTAGTCTCCTAGATGAGACCACAACACGTCTCATGAGCCTCTGATGGGAAAAGTCTCTAAGAGAAGATACAGGTGTACAGTCTCCCAGCTGAAACCACGACACATATCATACTGTATAGAATCGAGAGATTGGACGACAACGTCTTTGGGATGCGACCGGTTTTCCCCGACTATGCAAGAGGAATATGACACTCCAGCAAGTTTGTATTGCTCAAACGCTCAGATGATCAATGTTCCTAGGCAGGAAGCCCTTCTAGTATAGAACCATCAATTAATAGTCTGAAATGTTCAGAATATCCAGCAATATTCTACGAACCAACGTCTGAATATCCAACAATATTCTACGACCCATCTTTAGTTGTCTGAATATTTAACAATATTCTACGATTCTCCGTTATATTTCGCCACTTCAATTCGTGGTTCTTCCCAGCAGAATGCCATGGGTTAGTGATAAATATCCAACAAAACAAGGCATCTGAGCATCGAATAAGCCCTGACAAAAATGGAGCAAGTGTAGTTAGCAAACAATGCACAGACCAGCATTTTGAATGCACGAACGAACATTTCAAAAAATATGAACGAATGAGGAACCGATGCAAAATAGGAAGGAAAAATAATAATAATAAAATATTAGTAAAAGCGCCAGGGGACTGGGCTCACCATCCGTCCAGTCATGCCGAGACCAGTCCCGCGCCCAATTTTATATTTTATCATATTTTTACTATTTTCCTGATCTCATGAAAATCCTCTCGTTCGGCAAATTTTCATATTTTTCAAAGAAATTATCTAAACCACATAATTTCATCAAAAAAATAATAAAATATTATTTTGCATATTTTCTCTAGCCGTGGCCGGTCCCACAACTTGTAATTCCATGTTTTATTTATTATTTTCATCATCTCATGTATTTTTCCCAGTTTCAGCGAAACCATGGATTTTGCATATTTTCTCAAATGTTGCTCAAACGTGCACCAGAAAATATCAAAATTCTCAGGACTGAAGCACGAACACCATGGTGACACGGGTACATCCCTTTGACTGACCAAGGGTGACCCTAAGGTTTGCAAACAACTGGTCCCGCATGTTTTAATGATTTTAACCTAATTTTCTCAGTTGCTCATATTAGGTTCAAACTCTTTCCAAACAATTGGGAGTTTGATCAAACGACCATTCACTGGTCCCATACCCACCAAGACCCGGTCTCATGACCTCTTGGTCGGTCCTTCCTTCATATTTCCATAATACTATGGGACCGGCCCCTTGAATTCTTCCTGAATTTTACTCTCGAGCTGTTTTCACCTCCCGAATGAGCGTAAAACCTAAATATTGCCTCGTTAGGAGATAGGAAATTCTTTTCCGTACAGAATGGAGGGGCAGACCATCAAAATCCGAGTCTGTATGAGAATTCTACATCTATTCTAGTAAAGGACGTTAATTAGGGTTTTAACCAATCTGGGGATTTCTCAAACGACCAACAATTGGTCCCGTGACCACCAAGAGCCGGTCCCAAGCTCTCTTGGTCGGTCCCTATCTCTCATATCTAGGTTTCACCTAATACTGAACCCAGCAGTAATTCAGTAAACGATGAAACCAACATTTAATCATTCTTTCACCAACTGGTCCTCAAGAGACTTTGGTATTTTTTGATCATTTGAGCATCTAGGCGTTATATGGTGAACTCTTCATCCCATGTAACCGGTCCCGTGTTGGTTTGCAATAAATCATCACTTCGATAAAATTAGGATTTTGAATCCGGAGCTCTGCAGAAACGTGATTCTGAGCATATTCAAACACTCTGATAATTTTATGTTGATTTCATGATTAACATTTTTATTTATTTTGCGCGACCCAACAGTCAGTAAATTAAATTAATATTTTATTCGGTCCTGCTACCAATAAATTCATCAAACGAGCAATATTTGCTCAAACTGGCAATATTTACCCGAACCGGAAATATTTGCTCAAACTAGCAATATTTGCTCAGATTAAAGAATATTGGTTCAACTATCAATATTCGGCAATTCAGCAACACAGTTTGCTCGTTTTAGGTCATAATGGTACCTCGTCTCAGCAGACACATTAAATTCATGAGTTTCATAACATTTTCTAAACGTGTTCAACTCAGCACTACATGGACTCATTGTCCCACAAAGTCAGCAACTGACTCACAATCACGAGATTTCAATCGTGTCACATGGGGGAATTTTAACTAGGGTTTTGGTCTGGCAGTCTATGACACGTGTGTTCACCCACGATGAGAATGTGAGAAAGTCGTGCAATCAGTTGGAAGTGTCAGCAAAGTAGTGGGTGGAAAATTAACCAAGTCTATGCATGATGAGTAATTGGTTTAACACGATTTCCTACTTCCCCACTCTATGATTCCAGCAAACTTTCACACTTCATGGGATCACGGTGTTTTCAACTCCGGCATTATAAAATGTCTCTGAATCCTGATTGAAACAACAAGGTTGAACAACATTGAACAAGATTCGAACAATTCGAACATTCGCCTAAACGAGCAATTTCTCATCAAAGTTCATACAGACAATCTTTCGTCTACACGAACTCACAAAAATCACTCTCAATCAGGCAAAACTCAATCATTCAGAGCATTTTCACGCTGAATTCACAACACACCTATAATCTCAGATCACCATTGATCTCACACATTTCTCAGCTTCCCTCCTACAGATCAACCCATCCTCTCTTGTGACCGAATTGACTCTGGAACGGCCATTGTTCTTGGTTTAGGCCGGGGTCTTACAGATTGATCTCTCGAACTAAAATCACTCCCTTCTTGCAGTACATCTGTGTGAGGGTCAACATTTCGCTCGGTTCAAAGAGTCTCCACACGGCCGACTCTTCAATCCCGTAAAAACCAGTAAATCGTTTTTCTCCATCTACAGATTGGCGACCACAGTGGGAGATTAATCTCTTGATTGCAATCTCACGCTTTCACAAGATGGTTGGTCTTAGGTCTGGGTTAGTTACAGGTTCCAATACCAACGGCGCTATCACTAGAAATAATGACAACAACAACATCAACGACAATGATAACATCCCCGAAACTGTTCCGGCCACTAACACTGACGGTGGTGACACTACTCCTCCTCACGCCAACACGGAAGGACTCCCTTTTTTTGGCCGACACCATGAAGAATTTAGAGGAAGTCCACCACCTACCATTGCTGATCTCATAAAAGTGCAAGAGACTCTTGCAAAGAATCAGACAGATATGGCTGCGGCACAGCAGAAATTATTTGACCACCTGAAAGCCTTTACTGAAAAACTGTTAGAGAAAACTCAAGAAAAAGGGAAACAGAATGAGAAACCCTCAGACGCTGATCCTGAGGTGATTCCAATTCATACAGTAGATGACGACGAAGCCGGAAAAGCTGTAGGTGATTCATCAACAAAGGAGTCATCAAACTTCATTACTCGTGAATACCTGGAGCGTCTTCTGGAGAACCGTGGTAAGGGCAACACATCACATGTCCATCGTCACCAACCTACTTATCCCGCCACCACGCAAAGGATTCCTCTTCCTAAAGGTTACATTTCTCCAACTTTTACTCTGTATGATGGAACTGGAAATTCTCTAAAACACGTTTCCCGTTTCCTCGAAGCCTTGGGAGAACATGAACATAACCATGTTGTTCGGCTCAAGGAGTTTTCAAAATCCTTGAAAGGCAGAGCATACACCTGGTATAACAACATTGCACCATGGACTATCAATAACAGGGGAGAAATGATCAATTCCTTCTACAGGAAATACTTATTCATGTCAGAGCAAGTCACTCTATCTGACCTTGGAAGGATGTCTCAAAGGGTCAGTGAAAATCCCAATGACTATGTAAAAAGATTCCGAGTCCAAGCCATGGATTGTCATGACCCAAATATCACAGAACAGCAGCTGGTAGATTTGTTCATCAACGGCATGCTCCCGGTATACAGAGCTCTGTTGGAGAATCTTCGATTCCAGACTTTCTCAGAACTTCACGAAGCGGAGAAGAGATCAGCAACCAATGCACCTGCTCTGTTGGAAATAGCAGAACCTATGAAGACCGAGGAAGCGTGTGACACTCGAGGAAGCAGACGTCTGATCAACAAACAGTACAACCTGCAACCCTTTATAAACGTTGTTGCAGAAGGGAGCAAGCGCAAGGCTGAATCCCTGGAAAAGCATGCTGCCGCTCCTCCGAAGACGCAAAAGAAGGACAAACCATAGACACAGACTCCTGGACAACGCACAAAGGCTCCAGACGAAGATGCACCTGACTTTCCTCTACCCATTGGAGAAGTGCTCGAACTACTAGATGCCTGGATCCAAGATGGTGCAATCAAATTTCCATACGTCAGGAGAGACCCAACGGAGAAAGATATGGAAATCCTCGTTATTGCCGATTCCACCGATTCGTGAATCATCCGATAAGCAGTTGCAAAGTTTTGAAACGCATATTCAGAGAAAAGGTTGAGTTAGGAGAACTTAACCTTGGAGCCGAATGGGTGCACATAGATCCCCTCCCCGTCAGGACTTTCTCTATTTCTGAAGCACCAGTCAAGGAAGCAGTTCAATCATTGATAAAGCATGTCTGCGAATTGCTCTATCTGTCGAAAGCGCAAAGGGGAGACATGTTTACGGCTTTGAATCACATAGTTTCCGAGAAACGCCTGCTGATTCCAGATTTACCTCCTGAACCTTCAGCCATTGACAAAGAAATGTATGACTGGGAACTGCTCACCACAGTGCACATTAAAGGAAATGAATTCAAAAGGGAATTTGTTGATGTTGGTACCACTGTCAACATCATCCCTTTGAAAACTCTCAGGGCTGATGGCATTAATCGACAAGAGGCTACTCATGCTACCATAGTAATCAGAGACCATGAAGGGATTTCCAGAGACGCATATAGCTTCATCACTCTCAAAGTTACAAAAGTTTGGTCTGCACCGAGACCAAGTTTTACATAATCTGAGAAGACCCCGGATATGACATGATCCTTGGGAGGGCTTGGATCCATGCTGGAAGGATAACTCTGATGCCTTCAGCACACTCTACCGCCGACAAAGACTTTGAGTCAAAAGAAAAAGCAGAAGATGCTCCGTTATTCGAACGTCTGGAGGAAATTAAAACCTTGGTGGGACTTACGCAAGAACCTGGAGAAAGTCCACACACCTTTTTCAGAAGGTATCAAGCTCATGCAAGTCTTATTCCTCCTCACGCTCCAATATTTCCAATGTTCAAATACGCTACGTTGATTCAAGGACTTCCTCCCATGAACAATTTTGCAATAACTAAGAGTTATGAATGGATAACTTCACCTCGGCAATATTATACCCAATGGTTGGGCTTGGATCATCTCCATGATGATCATTCTATCAAAAAGTTTATTACTAAAGACTTGGCTAAGCACGAAAGACAGTATTCTGGATACTCTCCTCTGCACGAGTGTCCACATGTGCCACAACTATGGAATCAACGTAAAATATTCAAGGAACGGGTTACAAAGCCGAAAAGATTCAAGGAAGGAGGTTTGGTTCTCAAGGATACTAAACGAGATCTTCATTCTTCAAGGAGCTCCAATTGGGAAGGACCATTTATTGTTGCTAAGTCCATAGCTGGAGGATACTACAAATTGATTAACACAGATGGCAGAACCCTGCCAGTAATTCATGAGAATTGGCTCAAGGCATTTGTCTGAAATCATCAGACATTCGAGGTACTGGGCGTTTGAGTACTCATGATGTCTGGATTTAACTTTTAGGATTTTCTTTCATTGTATTTAAATTTCTCCAAAATGTTTGCAATACTTGCAATCAGTATTTGAATTCAGCAATTTATCAGAAATTCAGTTCACTTTACTTAAAAGAAAATCTCTATCAAATCCAAAAATCAAAAGAAAATCCCCAGTCATAGACTAAACACCTATCAAAGATCAAAACCCAAAAAAAAAAAAATCTCTCATCTCTCACAGAATTCATGAGATTACGGAAAAGAAACTAAAGAAAGCCATCGAAAAAAGATTTATGCTCCTCTGCCTTCTCCAAGACTTCCAAGGCTATCTTTTCTGCCTCCAGCTTCCTGGTTAGCTCAGCAACTTCATTCATCTTCTTCAACACAACATCACTAGTAGGGAAAGGAGCATCACCCTTTACTGCTGTATTTATGGCCTCAAGCCTTTCACGGATCCACTTCAGATTGAAGCCAAGTTCTTAAGCATTTTTCAAGTTGTACTCCCAATCAAAGAGTACATCTTGGAAAACAACATTTCTGGCTGTAACCCGGATATCATCTATGACATGCAAGATAGCCTCTACTTGTTTCGTCAAGAAATAACTACATCTTGGATCCCGATTAACAACAATGTGTCCATACATTTCCCACAGTTCCATGTACATAGCAACATATCCGATGGGAAAGTTAAAACCTCCAACAAGCTGGTAATATGGGAGTAACTCACCAAATTGAGGATCAAAGGAAATACCTGCAGTAGGATACTCGTGCACTATCATCTGGTTCTTAGTTACCGGAGCAGTTTCAATTATCATAAAGACAACTCCAGGGGAAGTAGCTTATGTTGTTTCAGGTTCGGGTTCCACCGTCTAAGACACAATTGGAGTCTACACCACCTCCACGGCATCAGCAACCAGTAATCCATCGTCTCGGGGAACAGTTATGGAGGTATTTTCACCAACGGCTCCTGGACTGCTCAAATCATTATTGGATCCGTGATTCCCAACTTCGTCGTTCGACACCTAATGCGAAGATTACATGGGATTAGAATGATTCAAGGGCGTAAGTCAAACACAATCATAAAATTAAGAAAGTAAGTGAACTAACATCATCTAAGTTCCTTATTATGCATCTAATATATGTGCAAGTAGCATCAAAATCATGAAACACGTTTTCAAAGAAACTCAGCTGAAGAAAACTTACACTTCCACGTGTTCAACAATGAACTGGGAGCAATTGGTGTATAGTATGTAGTTGGTTTATATACCATTCTCTTTGTATGGAAGTTCTATACAACATGTAAAAATTTCATGATGATTGGATAAGCGAGCAAGGAGGTGTGGTCAAAACATTAAGCAATGCGCAATCTGGAAAAATTCTGAAAGTCTCCTGGAAGTTTACTATTTCGCCTTTTTCAGGCCATGAACGTGCACAGAACTTAAAAAGCTTATTTTTAAAAGCTTGGAAATTTCCTGGGATTTCAAATGCATATGCATATACTGAAATTCCGATTCCGGATGGAGGTTTTACGGTATTTTCATTAAAACACTGAAGCCAGAAATTTTCTGACGACGTATTTCGCCGAAATTATGTGCATACTCGCGCGGATTTTCACTCATTCATGCACAAATCAGCAATCTTATACTTATATGAAGAAGCTACATGATAAATACTTACTAGGGGAGTCTTCAAACCACTTAGAGGCTCGGCAATGTTGGAATCATCATCGACAACTCTGTTATCCCCATTCGGTTCAGGGATTTGAGAACTCTCCGTATTTTAATTAGATTCAGAATTTTGGGAGCTTTCCACATCCTTATCACTCATTGAGGAGCGCGGTGCATCAACATCCTCTCCATCTATGATAAATTCCTCCTGAATACAATAACAATGATCACCATCAAATCATCCAGAGATATATTATACTATTTTAATCTGAAAAAGGAATACTTACATCAACTTCCTCGTCAATATTGTATCCCTGGGTTGTTCGACCATGAGCGAAGTGAAGACCATCAATAACAGACAGAGCAAAATTCTACAACCAAATAACAAATATTGGTCCTCGTAAAACGGGTAGAAGAAGTCACAGCGAAAAAATATCAACAAATCACCAAAAAGGCGACTGGGGACTTTATGGTGTTAGGCACCAACTTGCAATTCTTGCTCCTTCCTTCTCTTCCGTGAACAATTGCTTCTGCTTATGAAAATTAACTTCAATTCGAGATCTCACATCACGACCTTCCTGCAAGAGGAAACTAATGTGATAATTAAAGACAATTATACAAGTTCCATGAGGAATGCGCAAAAGATCACATACCTGTGAACTCCCTGGAGATGTCTTTCGCTTTTCACCGCCAAAAATATTTATCAATCTGGGACGAGAGGCACTCATCTCAGAAGAAGGAGGCTCTTTCACTAAGGGTTGTACGGCCGTCACATAATCGTTTAGACGCTCAAGCTGCTGGTCCCAGAATTTTATGTAACCTGGAGTCATATATGTGGTTCTATCAGCACAAGGGAACCAATAAGAGCTTCCTTCAGCATGTGTATGATCTAAACGGGTCTTAAGTTGTTCCACTGATGGTTTTATCATTCGGAAAGTTGGGACGCATTGGTCCATACCCATTTGATGGGCGGTTCTGTTAACATTATACTCCTCCACCGAGAAATCTCCATATGTAGCTGATAACAGATGACCGGGAGTGCAACTCAGCATGAAAGATCTTTCGCCATCGCTCAAATCAGCATCGGATTTCAAATACTTACTTTCTCCAGTATTGAAAGTCGTCAATTGAGAAATGTAAGGAGGAACCACCACCCAAGGACGGAAGTTTAACTCAGACTCATCATCTAGTACATCAACGAAGCGCGTCTTTGACCGGATTTGCTTTGCAGACCAACGCATAATCCTAGTGTTGTCCTTCTCATGGAAAATACGTCGAGAATCAGCAGAGTTTAAACCTTGCAAGATATTATGGGGAATAGGCGCATAATTTTCGAAATGTTCCCACATCAGAGCTTGGAGAAACATCGTATTGACGTAACATTCAATCTTCATGAAGCCGTTCGAAATACTGGAGTTTATAACTAAAGAGTCCAGGTTAGAATACAAAGAGCCCAGAAATAAGATACCTAGCGGGAGCTATTCACCTTGAGCCATCTTAATAGCAAAAGGGATTAGAAACAGATTCAACAAGGTTCTAGTATCTTCAAACACATCCCTGGACAACCATAAGCACAAGAAAGCGGCAATAGACAACATACCGTCAGGTTTATCAAGAGGGACGTCTCGCGGCCACCAGTGTGTCAACCAATGAGCATAACAACCTTTGCCAAAAGCCTTGTTCCATCTCAGTTGTTAAAGTTTTGGAAACCGCTTTCTCCACCGCTGTCCAAAGCTCTTTAGGAAAATTACCTGTAATTGGATGATGCAATAAAAAAAACTACATCTTCCAAGGTAATAGTGAACTCTCCCCAGCTGCATATAAATGTGTGAGTTGGGATGCACCAGAGAGAAAGAAGGGCTATAATACCTCGTGCATCATGAAAGGTATTTAAGTCTCCAGCTGTCTGAATGGCCCTGGTAAATTGTGCTCTATCCAGCATATCTCTGACACGAGGAAGTCCCATCATGTGCCTTGACCATCCATAAAACTTCTCTAAGGGTCGTCGAGAGAGATTGAATTCAATCATTGAAGCTTGGAAGAGACCTCGTTCAAGACAAAACCGGATAGCATCTCGGGGAGTCACCAGTTTGTTTTGAGTAACCGTTCGAGGATTGATTAAGAGACGATACACCGGGGACTTGAGACGATTTTCAGTCTCCTGAATATCGAAGAATGAATCATCTATGTTCGGAACATTCTTGACTCCAGGTGTTTCTTCTTCTTCACCAACATAAGTTTCATCCATACATGTTTCTTCTCTGGAGATGTCATCATCTACACACATTTCATCTCTGGAAGCATCATTGGCTGGGGAATCAGATATCCTTGCAAAGCAGCTGTGAAATCTACACAATATTTATTTTCAGTCGTCTGAATGCAAATTTGGTGAGGTGATGGATTCATGCAAACGGGAAATCCAGCATCTAAAAAACGGTAATTCTTAACTCTTACCTCTTTCAATTTCACTAACAGTAGTGATTGTTCCACAAGAGTTAGCACGCGAAATTAGTTCGTTTCTTGAAACCTGCAATAAGGAACGAAACTTCATTAGTTCATAAAAATGATTTTCTCATAAAATCGTAGACATAATTTTCATAATGTGAACGTTCACACAACTGACCTATAAAATTTACAACAAGACATTGTTTCATCATAAATAAATTGTCTAGTTTCGGAGGTTACTCAAAACCCACGTCCTGATTTTGCAAAACAATAATTATTGCTATTTGTTCGCGTAAATTTTCAAAATTTATCTAATGGGAATGAATCCGTGTGAATAACACATGTCATCATGTTTCACATAAAGTGTCACGGCCATGCATATTTATTAATTTTTTTATTTTCCTTCGTATTAGCATTTTCTTTTAAAAACGAAGGTTTATGCTAGTTTTGTGAAAGCTCACACTTCTGGTGATAAAATATTAATTCTCATGAAAGCTCATACATAAGGTTTTATCACTGAACACAAGTTATACACACATAATATGTTACGGCTATATATTTATTTATATATAAAAAAAATCTATTTCCTTCGTATTAGTATTTTCTTTAAAAAACGAAGGTTTATGCTAGTTTTGTGAAAGCTCACGCCTCTCGTGATAAAATATTAATTCTCATGAAATCTCATACATAAAGTTTTATCACTTAACATAAGTTGATGTATATAAAAAAAAAAACTATTTTTCCCTCGTATGAGCATTATTTTCTAAAACGAGGTTTATTTCGGTTTTGTGAAAGCTCACACCTCCTAACATAAGATTTTGTTTCCCAAGAAATCTCATAAAAACTTTTTTATCACTAGACACAAGTCTATTTTCAAAGAAAATTTCTCCTAAATCAGGGATTTACTACTAGTTTCAAAACTAACGATTGAACGGACATACGTTTAATAAAATAAGGGTTTTTCTACAAAACTCACATTAACATATACACATGTATAAAATTTCAACATGATGAAAGCATGAGAAACTCATGAAATCAGCAACTCTGAAAAAACAAAAATATATATATATATATACTTGGACGTTGTTAGCCGGAATTTGGCCGGACGGCGACGACAACGACAACTTCCGGCGAAAATTCTTCCGCTCCCCCCTGGTGCTCGGACGTGAAGTGAAGAATATGAAGGTGGTGGCGGACGTGAGGAATAATAAAAAAAAAGAAAAGGATTAATTCCTTTTATACCTAATTTTATTTCCAAAACCTAATTCCTTAAGGATTTCCTTTTCGGGCCCAGCCCGTGAATCCTAAACCAACTAAGGTTCCATCATCGAATCAACGGTTCAACACCAATTTATGTTCATTGGATGACGCCCTATTATGCCATTGGGGTTTCCGCTCAAACCATGGTTTGCTTATTCAGTCGAAATCCAGTAACATCTTATCTTATGACTAAGTTCAATTACTTATTTCTATTTAGGCCTGGAAAATCACCATTCAATGCTGACTGAGGAACATGACTGTTCCTCACTAAGCAGGGGACTTAATGTAGATGGTGGATTTTTGACAAAGATTAAAATTGTAAAACAATACTCCAGATTCGGAAATATGATGAGTATTGAGGCTCATGTCTCTCGATTAAAGCATGAAAGCTCACACCACTAATCTCTGACTGAGAAGGCTGTCTCTCAAAGTACATGTAGATGTGTAGTCTCCCAGCTGAAACCACAACACATCTCATGAATACTGAGCAATTTCAGTAATTACTCCGGATCCGGAAATCAGATGAGTATCGGGACTCATGTCTCTACAACATGAAAGCTCATGCCATAATCCTCTGATGGAGAAAGTCTCTCAGAGAAGATGCAGATGTGCAGTCTCCCAGTTGAGACCACATCACATCTCATAATCCTTTGATGGAGAGAGTCTCTCAGAGAAGATGTAGATGTGTAGTCTCCCAGATGAGACCACGACACGTCTCATGAGCCTCTGATGGAGAAAGTCTCTCAGAGAAGATGCAGGTGTGCAGTCTCCCAGCTGAGACCACGACACATCTCATACTGTATATAATCGAAAGATTGGGCGACAACGTCTTCGGGATGCGACCGGTTTTCCCCGACTATGCAAGAGGAATATGACACTCCAACAAGTTCGTATTGCTCAAACCCTCAGATGATTAATATTCCTAGGCAGGAAGCCCTTATATAGTATAGAGCCATCAATTAATTGTCTGAAATCGTCTGAATATCCAGCAATATTCTACGAATCATCGTCTGAATATCCAGCAATATTCTACGAGCCATCTTTAATCGTTTGAATATCCAGCAATATTCTACGATTCTCCGTTATATTTCGTCACTTTAATTCGTGGTTCTTCCCAGCAGAATACCATGGGTTAGTGATAAATATCCAATGAAACAAGGCATATGAGCATCGAATAAGCCCTGACAAAAATGGTGCAAGTGTAATTAGCAAATAATGCACAGACCAGCATTTTCAATGCACGAACGAACATTTCAAAAAATATGAACGAATGAGGAACCTATGCAAAATAGGAAGGAAAAATAATAATAAAAAAATATTAGCAAAAGCGCCAGGGGACTGGGCTCACCAGCCGGCCAGTCATGCCGAGACCAGTCCTGCGCCCAATTTTATATTTTATCATATTTTTTCTATTTTCCTAATCTCATGAAAATCCTCACGTTCGAGCAAAATTTCATATTTTTCAAAGAAATCATCTAAACCACATAATTTCATCAAAAAAATAATAAAATTAGGAAAAGGTGTCATGGGATCGCCGGCCGGTCATGCCTTGGCCGTGGCAGGTCCCACACCTCACGTTCCCCATTATTTTATTATTTCTCTCAAATTATGAAAAATCATTGATTTCATGTATTTTCTCTAAAATTACCTAATTTCATGTATTTTCTCTAAAATCATAGAAAATATTAAAAATTAGAAAAAACTTGTGGGACCGGGCTCTAGCCGGCCGGCCATGCCCTAGCCGGTCCCACATGTCCATTATTTTATTATTATTTAGTGTTTTTTTTTCATGATTTCATGAAAACTCCCTGATTTCAACAAAATATCTTGGTTTTCAACAAATCTCCTTGATTTTATGAAAATTATCTAAAATCATCAAAATTTGGTAAAATTGGGAAGAGTGGCTTGGGACCCGCGCCCATTGGCCGTCCGGCCATGCCGTGGCCATTTCCGGTCCCACACTCCCATTCCCTATTTTATAATCATTAATTTATGTCTCTCATCTTATGGAAGTTCCATAATTTCATCAAAACTCTCCAGTTTCATGGAATTTCCCTCAAATCATAGAAAATTAGGGCTGTCAACGGGTCCGGTTCCTCCCGGGTATCATACTACCCGGAACCAGACCCTATTATTTTTTCCGGGTCCGGTTCCTAAATTAGTTGGCCCAGAACCGGACCCTATTAAACAGCCGGGTACCCGTTGGGTATCAAGAAAACTCACAAAAAAGTTCCAAAACTTGATATAATTTAATTTTTGGCTTGAATCTAACTTATATTTATCAATTTTTTTTTTATTTCTTTATTAATGTACTAAATAAATATTAAATATAGGTAAGAAATGAAAAGTGAAAAAAATATCAAAGCTAAAACTAGAAAAATACTTGTAATTTTGCTAAACAAAGGAATAAAATGATGCATAATCGGGTACCCGTTTGGACCCGTTTAGATTCGGGTCCAATCGGGTAATTACCCGCCGGGTCCAAAGTTGTTAATGGGTCCAACTTTAGGACCCAGAACCGGACCCGTTTCTACCGGTTCCGGTTCCGGTACCGGGTAACGGGTACCCATTGACAGCCCTATAGAAAATACATAAAATTACATAAAACTTGGAAAAGCATGTGGGACCGTGTTTTTCAACCGACCGATCATTCCCTAGCCGTGTCCGGTCCCACACCTTGTAATTCCCGTTTTATTTATTATTTTCATTATCTCATGTATTTTTCTCAGTTTCAGCGAAACCATGGATTTTGCATATTTTCTCAAATGTTGCTCAAACGTGCACCAGAAAATATCAAAATTCTCAGGACAGAAGCGCGAACACCATGGTGACACCAGCACATCCCTTTGACCGACAAACAGCTGGTCCCGCATGTTTTAATGATTTTAACCTAATTTGCTCAGTTTCTCATATTAGGTTCAAACTCTTTCCAAAAAATTGGGAGTTTGCTCGAACGACCATTCACTGGTCCCATACCTACCAAGAGCCGGTCTCATGACCTCTTGGCCGGTCCTTCATATTTCCATAATACTATGGGACCGACCCCTTGAATTCTTCCTGAATTTTACTCTCGATCTGTTTTCACCTCCCGAACGAGCGTAAAACCTAAATATTCTCTCGCTTAGAGATAGGAAATTATTTTCCATACAAAATGGAGGGGCGGACCATCAAAATCCGAGTCCGTATGAGAATTCTATATCGATTCTAGTAAAGGACGTTAATTAGGGTTTCAACCAATCTGGGGATTGCTCAAACGACCAACAATTGGTCCAGTGACCACCAAGAGCCGGTCCCAAGCTCTCTTGGTCGGTCCCTATCTATCATATCTAGGTTTCACCTAATACTAAACCCAGCAGTAATTCAGTAAACGATGAAACCAGCATTTAATCATTCTTTCACCAACTGGTCCTCAAGAGACTTTGGTATTTTTTGCTCATTAGAGCATCTAGACGTTATATGGTGAACTCGTCATCCCATGTAGCCGGTCCCGTGTTGGTTTGCAATAAATCATCACTTCGATTAAATTAGGATTTTGAATCCGGAGCTCTGCAGAAACGTGATTCTGAGCATATTCAAACACTCTGATAATTTTATGTTGATTTCATGATTAACATTTTTATTTATTTTGCTCGACCCAGCAGTCAATAAATTAAATTAATATTTTATTCGGTCCAGCTACCAATAAATTCCTCAAACGAGCAATATTTGCTCAAACTGGCAATATTTGCCTGAACCGGCAATATTTGCTCAGATCAAAGAATATTGGTTCAACTATCAATATTCGAAAATTCAGCAACACAGTTTGCTCGTTTTAGGTCATAATGGTACCTCTTTTCAGCACACGTTAAATTCATGAGTTTTAGAACATTTGCTAAATGTGTTCAACTCAGCACTACATGGACTCATTGTCCCACAAAGTCAGCAACTGACTTACAATCACGAGATTTCAATCGTGTCACATGAGGGGATATTAACTAGGGTTTTGGTCTGGCGGTCTACGGCACGTGTGTTCACCCACGATGAGAATGTGAGCAAGTCGTGCAATCAGTTGGAAGAGTCAGCAAAGTAGTGGGTGGAAAATTAACCAAGTCTCCGCATGATGAGTAATTGGTTTAACACGATTTCCTACTTCCACACTCTCTGATTCCAGCAAACTTTCACACTTCATGGGATCATGGTGTTTTCAACTCCGACATTATAAAATGTATCTGAATCCTAATTGAAACAACAAGATTGAACAAGATTCGAACAATTCGAACATTCGCCTAAACGAGAAATTTCTCATCAAAGTTTATAAAGACAATCTTTCGTCTACACGAACTCACAAAAATCACTCTCAATCAGGCAAAACTCAGTCATTCGGAGCAATTTCACGCTGAATTCACAACACACCTACAATCTCAGATCACCATTGATCTCACACATTTCTCAGCTTCCCTCCTACAGATCAACCCATCCTATCTTGTGATCGAATTGACTCTGGAATGACCATAGTTCTTGGTTTAGGCCGGGGTCTTACAGATTGATCTCTCAAACTAAAATTACTCCCTTCTTGCAGTGCATCTATGTGAGGGTCAACATTTCACTCGGTTCAAAGAGTATCCACACGGTCGACTCTTCAATCCCGTAAAAACCAGCAAATCATTTTTCCCCATCTACATAATGACATTTATTCCTCTCATGAGGCATGTGACACTCTGGCAGAAGCTGAAAAGGAGATCACCAGAATTTTAAAACATACAGCTGAAAATATTGATTTTAATGATCATGATCAGCTCATTGCTGAATTTGAAAAGTCTCTTGATCGAGAACATGATCTCTATAATATCATAAAGTCATTCTCTAAGGATATTGAGAAACTCCTTCAAGAAACTACTCTTCAACATGAAAAGATTAGTACTCTTGAGGATATTATCAAAGAGGACTCAATTAGAGAAAAAAGTTTGCTCGAGACTCATTCATCAGATCTCAATAGACTTCGTGCTGAAAAAGAGAAACTACGTGCATCTCTTACTCTAGCCCATGAATAGTGTAAATCCTTGGAAAAGGAAAACTATGTCTAAAGGAGAAAATCTTATGTACAAACTAATTCTCATGAATTACAACACATGAAGAAATATTCTCCAGAAGAAGATTGTGTTAATAAAGGTTTACATAACTTACAGTCTTCTCATATAGCTATGAAGCAAAGACAGGTGCCAATTGTTGCTTCCTCTCCACGAATCTGTACTTTTTGTGGGAAAAAGAATCACTATGCTATTCATTATTTTGCGAGAAGGAAACAAATTTCCACGAATCTGTACTTTTTTGTCGGACGACTACTACAGTGATTCGTATGCCCACAGAAAACCAAAAATCTTATAAGAATGATCTCTTTTCTATAAATCATCATAGGGCTCAAATGCAGTCTGGCATAGGTTCTTATGTTGCTAAAGAAAGCATTCCCTGTACTTATAAGAATGTTTCTGGTAAATCTAAGCCTAGAAAATGGATGCCTATCTATTCTTATCCTCTTGAACCCATTGCAAGAGGTCTCAGACTTAGTCCTCAGGGAAAGCCATCTGATGGATTTGTTAAAAACGCCATGTTTTATCCTTCAAGGATGAATACCAACCGAAGAAATGTGAAGAAAACGAAAGTCAAACGGTCAGATGATATATACAACTTCTTTCTCGAAGATCATAGTGGAATTAACTTCCACTCAACTACCTGATTCTAGGCATTTCTTTCCTTGTTTCTAACTTGAGAGGTGCAAGGAAAATAATTAGGGAATACTCAAGTGTGTTGTATATTATTTCTATTTAAGTCCTTTTGTTAGAAGTCCACGAACGTCTGTGTCCTCCTCTTGTGAGTATCTAGGGTTTTTCAAAACTAGAGTTTTCTACTCTCATTGACGAAAGCATATATACTTGTTCTATATTGTGTTCTTCCTTCCCTAAAAATCTATGGAGAACTCTGTAAGATCTCAAGAGATTGTGCGTCTTGATATGGAGAAGATAATCAGGAACGTAAGTCAATTCAGAAGCTGGTTCTAAAGAATATGCTCGAAAGAAAGGATCACAACTCCTGGATTGATGATTCTGTCAAGGATTTAACTCGTTTTCAGAACGATTCAAGGGTCGAGTTTACAAATATTCAATTGCAAATAAACCAACTGTTAGATGGTCAGGCCAGAATTCTTTCTAATCAGAACATACTGATATGGAATCAAAAGAATCTTATCATGGATTGTGTAGGACCAGAATATCGCTACAACACTTCCCAGCGAACATCACCGCAAGATCTTCAACTACACTTTGCGAGTGTCACAAAAAGCAGTCAAGGGAGTGACGTAATAGCTGATGATTGAAGAAAACATAAGAAAAGAATGTCTGTCCCGCGATGGTTATAAAGTTTGCGAGAATGAATATTGTAACTATCGCGGTACAATCGCAGAATCAACCCAAAATAAGAGGAAAACTTAGCTGTCATCCACTATGTAACTACCCTATAAATATAGACCCAATGTGTCCAGAAAATGATGATGTATTTTTGAGAGTTAAGAAAGTCTTGAGGAGAGAGAAACTTCAAGAGAATAGTTTTAATCTTGAATTATTCCATTTCTGTAAACATTTCTAAGAACAAAATAATAAAATGTCGTTTTTAATCTTCAATTATGAGTTGATTATAACAAAATATTAACAAGGGTGTAGTGTAGGATTTCCTGCAACTACATTTTGGCGCCCGAAAAAGGGAGAATCAAGCTAAAAAATCTCTAATTACAATTTGAAGATTTGAAGAAATTGTTAGAGTTAAAGAAATGGCTAGAAGAAGAAGAAATACATCAGAACCACCAACAACTGTAAGGAGGAGTAAAATACTTGCAGGAGGAGAAACAAATGAATTAGGAGAATCTTCAAGGATAAGAAAAAGAAGAAATAGAACAATGATTGAAGGAGAAGATCAAATTCCACAACCGAATCAACAAACACCGATAGAAAATAGAAATGTGGATTGTGATAGAGTGAGTGTGCATACTTGGAGATCGGATTCGATGAAAGATGTAGAAGATCAACAATTAAGAGACGGAAGAAGAGAAGAAATAAATCAAGGAGTGGTTGAAGGATTAATTCATGGAGAAGGCAAAAAAATAAAACAGCAGATGATCCAAGATAAAGAATACAAGAGGAAAGAAGATTAGAGGCGGAAGAGCGTGCAAAATTAACAAGACAAAATCACGAGTTGAGAATGGAGAATTTGAGGTTACAAAATAGAAGATCAAGAAGTATCGTTAGATCGAATTCAAGATCATTAAGAGAAGAATTAAGGCGAAATTCCCCAATAAGAAATGCTAGAGGAAATATCCAAGAGGAAATGCAAAATCTAAATAAAGAACAACGTTATAGAGAAGAAGAGGTAATAGAAGATCGCCATGATCCGCGTGGCGAAAATTTGGATAATAGACTTAACAACAGAAATCAAGGGGGAAGAGACAACCAAAATGATGAAGATAATCCAGAAGAAGGTAGGAGGATATTACATGGTCGAGAGATCCAGAGAAATCGAAGAATAATTGAGGAATAAATTGAGAGACATTATGCTGAACAAGCACGACTAGCTTGCGAGAGAGAAAGATTAAGGGCAGAAGTAGAAGAACAAGAATTCCAAGAGGCAGTACGAAAGAATAACCATGAAAAACGAGAAAGGAGACGTACATAAAATCGTTATAATAATAATATTCAGGAAGAGTATGATAGAATACAAAGGAGAATAGAAAGACAACGAAGAGAAATGATGAGAAAGGAAGAAATTCGCAGAGAAGTACAGCTGCGATTGCAAGAAGAAGGTGAAGCAGAAGATTGCAAAAAAAGGAATGTGGATGTAGATGAAGACACACAAAATCTCGCAAGACAAGAGGTACATGAACGCAGGAGAAGGGAAGCTGCATTAAAAAGACCGATGGAAAACGGCTAATGAGCAAATTTTAAGAGAATTAGCAGAGATGAGGGGAATAATAAATAACAGAAGAGAAGGAGGTAGAAGGAAACTTGATGAAGCTATTGAAGAAGCTGCAAGAACTCCGTTCACTCAAGAAGTACAGTTAAGAGAAATACCTCCAAAGTGCAATTTACCAGCATTTTTGATGGAACTACCTGTGCCGTACAACATGTTAAGGCTTATGTTAGGTGTATGCTGCAATGGGAGAATCATGATGTTGTATTGTGCAAGTATTTTGCATCTAGATTAACCAAGCGGCGCTAAAATGGTTTGAGGGATTGCCAAAAAATACTATAACTTCTTTTGATCATTTACAAGCTATATTTCTGGGAGCATATATAAGCAACAATTCATCGCGGCCAGATATTGAAGATGTGTTTGGGTTAAAACAGAGGGTTGGAGAGAGTCTGAATCATTTAACCATAAGATGAAAGATAATGTGCAGTGAGATGGCAGGAAGAGTAGACGATAGATATCTTATCTTGTCTTTTATCAATGCAATGTTTGCGACCAATCTGTTGTACATACAAATTTTCAGAGTCAAGAATACAATCACTATGACTGAACTACGAGAACTACAAGAAGAATACATTGATTTGGAGGAGAAACAAAATGAAATGGAATCATATCCAATCGCGAATACCAATTCAGTAGCAGCAAATGGGTGTTTACTTCCTAAAATGATTAACAATGTGGCGAGCAACTCGCAAGCACAGCAAGAGAAAGTGGAAATTGATAACCAGCAGAAGTTGGTAGCTATGGGCAGTCGAGATCAAGAAGAATATGAAAGGGAGAAGAATTATTACAATCGCGGTGGGAATAATAAGATTCAAAGGCTTGATCAGCCGCAAGAAACTTATGGTGGACAGAGGAAAAACAATTTCAGAAGCCAAGGAAACCAGAAGATAATATGGGAAGAAATTAAGATGCCACCTCTAAATGCTAGTATAGAAAAAATCTGTGAAGCTATCATTTTGATGGAAAATATACCATCACCATGGAATATGGGAAAAGAACCACATCCTAATAATCGTAGTCAAGAATTTTGTCCTTACCATCACTTTCATGGTCACACAGTAAATGATTGTAGGAATGTAAAGAGAATAATTTTAAGGATGATTGACCAAGGAAATCTAAACCACTTTTTAGTAGGACATCCACAATCTCAGCGATTGCCTCCGGCACTTAAATTCGCAGGGTAAATACTGTAAAAGGAGCAGAATCATTCGTAATAGAAGTTGGGGCTAAAGCAAAAAATTTGTTTTGTAATTCCATTGTACATTCACACAGAACTATTGAGTATTTCCATGACAATATTCCGAGCAGAGTCTTCGCGAGAGATACAAATGGAAGGGAGATAATGAATATCGCGAGAGTCTCGCCATTAAAATAATGGAAAAAACAAACTATATCTTTCACTGCACAAGAAGTACCAGAGCCTGGTGAGCATCATGATAACCCATTGGTAGTAAGGTTAGAGTTAAACCCCAAGCAAGTAGAAGAGGAAGATGAAGAAAATGATAACGAAAATGAAGATTCTTGGGCCATTAATAGAGTTCTAATAGACACAGGCAAAATCAAATGACATATTATTTTATCATACCTACAAGACCATGGGTGGAAGAAACGAAGATCTAATACCATCAACATATAAAATCTATGGTTTTAATGGTACTGCCAATAAACCCAAAGGGGAAATTGAAATGCGGATTACATTAAAGGGGATAACTTCCAAGATCTTGTTCTGTGTTGTTGACATTGAATCACCTTACAATTCCCTGATTGGTCGACCTTGGCTACATGGGATATTAGGTGTAGCATCTAGCTTCCACAAGTGTGTTAAATTTCCTCATCCTAATGGTGTTGGAGTTATTAAGGGAGATTGGGGAGAAAGCAAGAAATGTTATGAGATTGATATAAAATCTTGCGAGGAAAGAGCTGAGAAGAAGAGCAATTGGAAGTACAATATCAAGCAACAACAGAGATGTAAAAGATTAATAATTGATTCAATAGAGCAGCGAGATAAAGATGATGACGAGCGGCTCGCAGATAAGGAAAAAACAGCAAAACGTAACAGAAAAGCAGAACCAGAAAATAGTAAGTAGAAAGGTAAAATGATGAAATTTAAAGAAGCTTACGCAGAATTTGTTTGAAGAAAATGCAATTGAAAAGAGTACTTTGTTTGAAAGAATTGCAAAATTTTACAAGAAGATCAAAGAAATGAAATTTTATCAGAGTTACAATACTCGCGAGAAGCGCGAATAAAATTTCGCAGAGATTAATAGAATGGGACGAACCTTTATGGCGTGCACCTTAGTTCGCGGATACAATTTCGCAAGAGGCAAATGTAAGACCTAATAGTGTGTCATATAAGGGGGTATCTCTTTACATGACTCAGGGATAAGGTTATACCGCTGCTGGAACCTGAGTCATGCATATGTTGGGGTTAAAGAAAACCTATCCAGGAGAGAGATCTTGGACTTCCAACTATATAAGGTTATACCCTGGTTGGACAACTGAGAATCTCTTCTAAGAAGTGCAGAATATGACTAAGGCGCTGAGGTACACGGTTGAGCCAAGGGTGCCCGGGAAGGACGAACCTACCCTGGCCATTCTTGGTAAGTCTTGGCTATGATGCACTTGGCTTGAATAAAACCCCACTTAGGGTGCAGTCTTGTAACTATAAGCCATATAGGCATAAAGGACAAGAGGCTGCGAAAACAACTGGTTGTTGGCAAATCTGGATGGGAGGATCTAGTCTTGTATGGCCGATGTGCCATCCTTGAAGGGGAAACCAGGGGGAAGATAAGGGCGGCACCATCTATTAGGGAGCTAATAAGTGTCTAAAGACGGCAATGTCATGGGGATTTATGATCGTAAGAACATTTAGGCCTGTCATATTGTCGCATGACGAAAGTTATACAAAGGCAACAAGCCAAAAGATAAAACTTAAGATGAGATCAATGGGTTTTCACATGAAAGTGTAAAGAAGTCCTGCGATTTCATCGCAAGATGGCAATGTCATAAGGTTTAATTCTTGAAAGAGAGTTTATACTTATCATATTGTCGCAGAGATGTTGAAAAAATATTAATAAGACAAGATCAATGGGTCAATAAATGCAAATGTAAAGACATCATGCGATTTTGTCGCAGAAAGAAAAAATGTGGCAAAATAAGACCTTTAATTAGGAAGGCATAATAAGACCATAAGATTATTGCGATAATGCTCGCAGAATTTATGAGATTTGCGATTCTACACATAGATCATAAAGTTATGCAATTGTTTCTAGCGATAACATCGCCGATATTGAGGCAAATTTAATTTGATTCACAACTAATATCTAATCTCTACTCAATTTTTTCATATTGCAGATGAATAATAGAGGCAAGTATGGGAATGCATAGAATGATGAAATTATTATTCATCCATCATATGACAAAATTGCATAGATGATACATTTATACAAATAATTAAAGGATAATAATTATGATTGATTGATTATGTTGCAGAAAAAGAATTATTTTCTAATTCGTACGGATAAAAGCAAAATAAGTTTACACATCAAGTTGGAGAAACTCGCATCAATGTTACGAGAAGCAGAAAATAAATTTACAAAATTTACAAGGAAAATAAAAGGAAGAAAAAGAATTATTTGGATCCTTCACTCTCTTCATCAAATTACTTGTCATCGCCATATTCCTCTTCTTCATCGTTATCATTATTAACTTCATCTTCATCAGATTTCTTTTCATTGCCAGACTTTTCTTCACTACCACTATTATTGTCGTCTCCATTTTCGCTAAATTCCTCAGCTTCGCTATCAGAGATAACTAGATTTGGGGTATCAGCTGGAATTTCCTTTGCGAGATCGGGATATGTAGAATGAGGAATACCATGATCATCACAGACTAGTTTAACAACGTTATTACGAACACGGATAAGGGCGTTACTAAAATTCGAAGATGAGATTTTCAATTTTTCCTTCAATATGTTATACTTTTCATTGCGAGAAGATAGATTTCCAGCGAGTTGGCTTTTTTCTTCTTCCAACTCATCAAATCTTTTACGATTGTTCTTTTCGGATGCTGCGAGCAAATGATAACAAAGTTAATACATATAAGGATGATTCAACTAGAAAATAAATTAGTGAAATCATGAGAGTGATAACCTTCTCTTTCGGCAATCATATCTCTAATTAAGGCAGAATGACCAGTTTGAAGACTAATATTTACACCTAAATTATTTCTGGCATTATCAAGAACCATTGCAGCCCAAGAAAATTCATCATCGCTAGTAATAAGAAGACGGGAGCGAATTTGGTTTTCTCTTTCAACAAAATCCACTTTCTCACGGATAAGTCTATCCTTTTCAACTTGAACTTCAAGAATGGTTTTATGGAAATTTGATAAAGCTTCAGCTCCTTGTCTAGATATACGATCTTTGTCTTTGGAAAGATCATTATTACTAGCCTTTAAAGTTTTGATCTCTGTTTTAGAATTGTGGAGAACCTCTTTGAATTTGTGGGTAATATCTAAAGAAGATCTGTAATCAATTTCTAAGAGATGAAACTTAGATCTGAGTTCATCTATGTTAAGGGAATTAATATTGGAAGGATTATTTAAAGAATTATTAAGAAGATCTAGAAGAGTATCATTGTCTATCGGTTCAGGAAAATAGCGAATGGTTAAAGCCTCATCAGTGAGACCATAAAGGTCTGCGAGAATGATAAATCAGGTAATAAAAGATAGTGAAACATAGAATTATGAAGGAAAAGAAAAAGGTTATCATACCTAAAAGTTGTTTGTTAACAGTATCAAGATTGGATACTTTGAGCGATTGTTGAAGAAGATTATTCTCAAGTTCATTATTCTTCTCGCGAAGATTAGCAAGTTCAGCTTCCATTTGTTCATTTTTCTCGCGAAGATTAGAAGATTCAGATTTTAGTTCTTCATTCTTTTGGCAAAGAACAACATTCTTCTGCTGAGAAAATTCACGCCTATTGTCTAAATCAGAAGCAACAGCAAAAGAAGCTCTTCCAACCTGCTATAGAACTATATAATTCAAAATTTAGCAAAAATATCAATAGATGCATAAAAAGGATGAAAAAGTAGAAACATACCAGGATACCAAGTGAATTTAAGAGACTTGGAGTCAGCGTTCTTGAAACCCCGCGAAGGGAATCACTATCAGCTAATATGGGAGCATCGCAGACTTTGGCGGGGGACTGGGATATTCCATTAATAGCTTCATCTCCATACTCATTTGGGATACCAAATGTATTACTGCCAAAAAAATTGGATAGTTGAGCCATTGCAGACTCAGAAAAAGAAGAATCCTTTATGGAAGGAACATCATTATAAATGCCGAAATTATCATCATCGTTGTCCTTATCAAAATCAACACTTAAATTTTCTGGAATAAGTTGAGGAGTTGAAGAAGAAGGGAGTTGGGTTTTTCTTCTTTTTAAGGGAGGATCATCAAATTCATCACTGCGAGGAGCAGCAGGCTTCCCTTTGGGAGGGGCATTGGATCTTCCCTTGTGTTCAACTGTGGATTTCACCTTGGTTCTCGCAGGTTTTATTTGTTCTAATTCTTCAATTTCCTGTGAGCACAGATAAAGATAAGAAATAGGGGCTACAATATATTGTTAAAACTAATGAAAAGATATTTCTTACTTCATCTGTGAAAGATTTAAGAGCTAAGAAAGTGATGGGTTTCCTAAAGGCTTGGTAGCTGAGCTTCATCCTGTTAACCTGGAAAAGATTGAAGTAATTAGCGAAAATATAAAAACGTAGGGAAGATAGTGAATAATAATTATACAAAAGACCGGAGAGAACATACCTCTTTAGTTCTTTCAGGCCAGTTGAAGACCCAAGGTTGATATTCTGAAAGATTCACAGGTAATGCACGAGAACCAGAAATATAAGAACCTTCAAGACATAACGGAAAAATAAACCACTTATCATCGCTAGAGTGGCGAGGGCCTTGATTAGTAGATGTATGCCAATCAATGTATAGCATAAGAGCTTTATCATCAGCGATCTTTTCTTTCTTCAAGCGAACACCCCAGCAAGTGCTATCCCTCTTCATAGGGACTATTTTGTAATTTTCAAAGAAATTATCCACAGTATAATCTGCAGAAACAATGGGAACATCTTTAAATTGAGGATTCTTCGCAGCTCCAAGGTAGCGAGATCCTTTGTCAGCACCGCGAGAAGCATATTCAAGCAGCAATCGAATACAATCTCCACCCAATTGATATATCGCTCACGAGAATCTCTCGTCAGAAATTATTTCATAGAATAGTGGAAGTTCTGGATCATAGAGAGGAATGGGAAGACCAGCTTCAAGTTGACCTAGCGATACTATAATTTTCTCGCGAGAGCATTGATAATCAGTGAATAATCTGAGAGAAAGTTCGGATTTAGGGCTCTGATTTGGAATTGTTGACAAAGTAAAACCTTTGCTTTTGAGTTTTTCTTGCATCTCACCAAAAGCAATCAAATTTTTAGCACCAGCGGAAACCATTTTGAAGTATGGGAAAGAGAAGGTTGGAAAATAAGAAAAGAATCACAGCGATAACAGACGCGCAATTTACGGAAGAACAATAAACTTGCAGAGAAATTACGAAGAGAAAGAAGAAGAAAGTAAAAGTGGAAAAGAAAAAAATGAAAGAAGTATTTATAGAAGAAGAAATTTCTCGAAGAAGATGAATGCAATAAATTCTAAGAAAAGACATGAACGGTCAGATCGTAGCGGTTAGAGAGGACGTGTCGTAAATTCATCAGAAGAGAGAATACGTGAAAACAGCTGGCGAAGGATACAAAAACGTGTCAGAACAGAGATTAATGAAGAGATAAGTAGTTGTGGCATTTTAAAGTTCTCATGATCTTCTCTTCTTCGCAGAAAAGACATGATAAGAGGCAAGATGTAGGACCAGAATATCGCTACAACACTTCCCAGCGAACATCACCGCAAGATCTTCAACTACACTTTGCGAGTGTCACAAAAAGCAGTCAATGGAGTGACGTAATAGCTGACGATTGAAGAAAACATAAGAAAATAATGTCTGTCCCGCGATGGTTATAAAGTTTGCGAGAATGAATATTGTAACTATCGCGGTACAATCGCAGAATCAACCCGAAATAAGAGGAAAAGTTAGCTGTCATCCACTATGTAACTACCCTATAAATATAGACCCAATGTGTCCAGAAAATGATGATGTATTTTTGAGAGTTAAGAAAGTCTTGAGGAGAGAGAAACTTCAAGAGAATAGTTGTAATCTTGAATTCTTCCATTTATGTTAACATTTCTAAGAACAAAATAATAAAGTGTCATTTTTAATCTTCAATTGTGAGTTTATTATAGCAAAATATTAACAAGGGTATAGTGTGGGATTTCCTACAACTACAGATTGTGCCAAAGCCAGACAACTTGCTCGGGTGGTTGATCGCAAAGTTAGTGTTCTAACTCACGAACATGGTGTATCTACGGTCAAGAGAATAAAGGAAATCAGTGATACATTCTTTGATGGTTTCATTGAAAGATACGAGATTCTTAATGAACTATGATTTCTTAATGCCTAGTAAATCTTCTATTGTTTCTCTCTTATTTAGAAGAATAACTAGTATTTTGGAATATCCATTATTGTGATTGCACATAGCTATATCCAATGTTTTCATCTTCTTGTTTTTAGATTTTTTGGTTTAAAATTTTTAAGTTTGTTTGGAAGATGATGGTTGCGGTATTAATCTTTATGGTTTTATATATTATAATATTCTGATGGGATATGTGTGTTTACGTCCGTGAACTTGATTGTCCCATATTTTGTCAATAGTAAAGTCGTTCGTGAATTGATATGCAAATATTCATAAAAGGATGAATAGACTTTTGACAAACACAAAAGTTAAGCCTATATTGTAAATCTTTGATGTAAGATAGGTTAAAATATTTTGTGATTCAAGGATTATGTCTAATGTATGTCATTGTGAAAATGGTGATGGAAACATAGAATTAATCCTTGTGTTATCCACACTATAGAGCTTTATTGATCCATATTATTATTACTGTGAAGTCTCCATTGTGTAATTAATGTTGAGCACGATACGACTAAGTCGATTCCTTATTGGCATGGTTGGTTGTTCCATAAGATGCTATATGGTGAGCATTAAGAACTAAATTAATCAACTTGTGTGGTTATTTAGTTTGTATTCCATAAGTTTTATTATGTTGAGTACATGTACGGTTAAGGTTGTCATGTCTTATGATAATCTTAGTCAGGGTTCCATAATCTCTTATGTTGAGCCCAAATGAACTAAATCAATCATCTAGTATGGTTATTTAGTTATCACTCCATAAATTTCTTATGTTGAGCATCTCTTTTGACTGAGTTGGTTTTTCATGATTAACTTAGTCATTGCTCCATAAAATGCTCTTATGTTGAGTGTGGCCAATTAAATTGATTACTCTTGTAATTAGTTTGGTTGAGTATGACAATTAGATTATGTACGAGTTTTCTTGTGATTAATCTAATTGATTTATTAAGTCTCCATAAGTTTACTTGTGTTGTGTAGTTGCAGGAAATCCTACACTACACCCTTGATAAGAATTCACTGTAATTAAGTCATATTTGAAGATTAAAAATAACACTTTATTATTTGATTCTCAGAAATGTTTACAAGAAAGGGAAGCAAACAAGAATACAACCACACTTTTGGATTTTCTCTCTCCTCAAGACTTTCTCGACACTCAAAAAATACATCATCCCCTCTCTGAATCTACTGGTTTCTTTATATAGGGTAGTTACATAGTGGATGACAGCTAAGCTGTCCTTTAATTTCGGATCTGCCTTGCGATATTATCGCAGTAATTATTATACCAACCCTCGCAGATATTTGTAAAATTCGCAGTATCATCATGCTTTTTCCGTTTTTTGGCTATCGTCACCCATTGCACCATTCTTTCTGTCATCTGCAACGCTCGCAATGTGTTGTTGATTAACTCGCAAAGCTGTCGCTGTAAATATCGCAGGAGTATTGTTTTGGCGATATTCTGATCCTACATCTTGCCTCTTCTCATGTCTTTTCTGCGAAGGAAGAAAGATCATGAGAATTGAATCTTCTGTAATGCCGCAACTGTTTATCTTTTTGCATTCTTATGCTCTGACATGTCTCTGTATTCTTCGCCAGCTGTTTTCACGTATTTTTTCTTCCATTCAATTTTTTACACGTCCTTTTCAACCGCTGCGATCTAACCGTTCACGTATTTTCTTTGCATTAACTGCACTTATCTTCTTGAGAACTTTTACTTTATATATATACCTTCTTCACTCTTCACTTTTCTTCATTTTACTTTCTTTTTCCTTCTCTCTGCAATTTCTCTAAGAATTTACTGTTCTTCCGTAATTCCGCTTATGCTACTGTCATAGTTTCTTTCTTTTTCCTGCGATCTCATTTTCATTCCCATACTAAGATGCCTCCTCCTGGTCATAATTTTTTTTTTGCCTTTGAGAAGATGCAAAAGAAACTTAAAGATAAAGGTTTTACCTTATCCACCATTCCTGATCAAAGCTCTAAGGATGAACTCTCCATTAAATTATTCTCTGATCACCCATGTAATGGCGAGAAAGTCATAGTCTCATTAGGTCAACTTGAAGATGGCCTTCCTATTCCTCTTTGCAACCCTGAACTTCCTTTATTTTACCAAATTCTTTCCCATACGAAGTTCTCGCGGGCCATATATCAATTGAGTGGAGATTACATTCGTCTATTGCTTGAGTTTTATACTCGCGGTGCCGGTAAAGAGTCTCTCTACCCTCTTGAAGCAAATAACCCTAAGTTCAAAGATATTCCTATTGTTCCTGCAAAGTATACTGTGGAGAACTTCTTCGCAAATTACGACATAATCCCTATGAAGAAGGACAACACTTGTTGGGGTATCCGCTTACAAAAGAAGGATGACATTGCTGAAGATATAGTTCTTATGTTATATATTTATTGGCATACGGGTAATAATCAAGGCCCTCTCCACTCTAGTGATGACAAATGGTTCATTTTTCCATTATGCCTAGAAGGTCCATACATCTCCGGTCCTCACGCATTGCCTGCGAATCTCGCAGAATATCAACCATGGGTTTTCAATTGGCCTGAAAGGAATAAAGAGGTATGTTCCCTCAAATTTTTTGCATACTTATCATTATTATCTTCCTCATGTTTTCATTCTCTCACCGACTACTCAAATTTTTCCAGATTAACAGGATGAAACTTAAGTACCAGAAATCTTGGAAACCCAGCACCCTTTTAGCCCTTAAATCTCTCACATATGAAGTAAGAAATATTCCATTATGATTCTCAACAATATATTGTTGCCTCTATTTCTTATCTTTATCTGTGTTCGCAGGTTATTGAAGAAATAGAACCTGTGAAGATTGTGAAAACTAAGGGGAAAGACAAAGATACTTCTCGCAAGGAGAAATCTACTATTCCTCCCA
Organism: Papaver bracteatum; assembly: GCA_023529315.1. NCBI lineage: Eukaryota > Viridiplantae > Streptophyta > Magnoliopsida > Ranunculales > Papaveraceae > Papaver > Papaver bracteatum. Next base: position 5,739,098 of record JAJJWX010005078.1, on the reverse strand, counting down.
AAGATAAATATACTATTCCTCGCAGAGAGAAATCTGGTGCTCCTCCCTTAAAGAAAAGAAAAACCCAATTCTCTTCTTCTTCAACCCCTCAAACTAATGAAGAAATTTCAAAGGATGATTCCGATAATGACAACGATGATGATGATGTTGATATCCCTTCCGCGGTGGAATCCTTCCAACCTGAATCTTCCATGGCCCAGCTATCTAATATTTTTGGTGATATGACACATGGTATCGCCAATGATTATGGAAATGAAGCTCTTAATGGGGTATCCCAGGCTCTTGCCAAGATCTGCGATGCTCCCATATTGGTTGATAATGATTCTCTCCAAGGAATATCAAGATCAATAACTCCCAGTCTCTTAAATTCTCTTGGTATTTTGGTATGTTTTCACTTCTTCACCACATTTATGCATTCATTTCCTCGCCAAGTTTTAATTTACATTGTTCCCCCGCAGACTAGAAGAGCTTCCTTTGTTGTTGCCTCGGTCTTGGAGAAGAGGTGCGCATCTTTTCCCAAGAAGAATATTGTTCTTCACGAGAAGAATGTGGAATTGGAATATGAGTCTGCTAGTCTTCGTGGGCAATTGGAATCTGGGTCTACTGACCATAAAGAAAAGATCAAGCGGTTGGAAACTAAACTTTCTTTCTCGCAAGATAAGGTTGCAAGCCTCCAAGCTGCGAAAAATCAACTTTATGGTAATAAATCTCTCTTTTTTTCTTTAATCTTGTATTCCTTTGCATTTTTTCTTATTTTTCTTCTTCGCAGATATTTACGGCCTTTCTGATGAAGCTGTATTCTTTTGTTCTTTTCCAAATCCAATAGACGATGATACTTTTTTAGAGCTTCTCAATAACTCTTTGAATAATCCGTCCAATGATAGAATTAATTCTCTTTCCATAGATGAACTCAGGTCTAAGCTACGCCTTTTAGAAACTGACCATAGATCTTGTTTAGACATATATGGCTAACAAATTCAAACGCTTTTACCACAATTTTAAGGAAGAAATTAGAAATTTAAGGGCCAAGAACAGTGATCTCTCAGACGATAAAGATCGTATATCTAGACAAGGAGCTCAAACTTTAGCGGATTTTCATAAAACCCTTCTTGAAGTTCAAATTGAAATGGATAGACTTATCTGCGATAAAGAGATTCTTGTTGAAAGAGAAACCCAAATCCGTTCCTGTCTTCTTATTAATGATGATGATGAATTTTCTTGGGCTGCAAAGATTTTTGACAACGCCAGAGCTAACTTAGGTGTAGATGTTAGTCTTCATGTTGACCAAGCGGCCTTAATTAAAGACATGATTTCTGAAAGAGAAGGTTGCTAATTGTTCTTCCTAATTAATTTCTTGTTATTAATCTTCTTATCTTTGCAAAATTTTCAATTTGTTGTTATATAATCGCAGGAGCTGAGAAGAGATATACTGAAAGAATTAGAGAACTTGAAGATGATAAGAATCAACTCGCAAAAATTCTTGCTACTCGCAATGAAAAATATTCAAGATTGAAGGACCAATTAAAGATCAATACTTCAAATTTTAGTAATATCCTTGTTGGTGTTCGCAATGAATCTTGAAGAGAGTTTGTGACGATTGTAGTTACAGGAAATCCTACACTACACCCTTGTTAAGAATTTGTAATAACCAACTCAAATTTGAAGATTAAGAACGACACTTTATTATTTGATTTTCAGAAATGTTTACAGGAAATATAAAAATTCAGGAATACAACTTTTCTCTTGAAGTTTCTCTCTCCTCAAGACTTTTTCAACTCTCAAAAATACATCATCCTTTTCTGGACATATTGGGTCTCTATTTATAGGGTAGTTACATAATGGATGACATCTAAGTCTTCCTTTGATCTCGGATTTATACTGCGATTGTACCGCGATAATTATAATGTTCATTCTCGCAAGCTTTATAACCATCGAGGGACAAACATGCTTTTCTTATGTTTTCTTCAATCGTCAGTTATTACGTCACTCTTTTGACTTCTTTTGTGACACTCGCAAAGTGTAGTTGAAGATCTTGCGGTGATGCTCGCTGGGAAGTGTTGTTAATCTCGCAGAGAAGTGTTGTAGCGATATTCTGGATAAGTAAATATTGCGAGAGTATAAAGATATATTCGCGTGGAGCATGGATGAGATTCCAGGGATAGATCCATCAATAGCATGTCATAAATTAGAAATCAACAAAAATATAAGACTGTTTAAGCAAAGAATAAGGAAAATCGCAACAACATACCATTCTCAAATAGAAGCAGAATTACAGAAGATGCTCGACGCGGGAATTATAAGGAAAGCAAAATATCCAGAGTGGATGGAAAAAATGGTAATAGTCCCAAAGAAGAACAAGGGGATAAGAATTTGCATAGATTTCACTGATTTAATCAAGGCCTGTCCTAAAGATAGCTTTCCATTACCAGATATCCCACAGATGGTTGAATCAGTAGCGGGAAATGGAAGAATATCATCGTTGGATGGATATAAAGGATATAATCAAATCCCTCTCGCTGAAGAAGATCAAAAACATACCGCATTTTTTGCTCCAAGAGGATTATATTGTTATACAAAGATGCCCTTTGGCTTACGAAATGCTGGTGCAACATATCAAAGAATGGTGGAGAAGGTGTTTGCAAAGTGGATTCATAAAACATTAGAAGTGTATGTAGATGATATGCTGATCAAAAGCAAAGAAGCTGAGAATCATGTGCAAGATCTGAAAGAGATTTTCGATCAAATGCGGCAATTTAATATTAAAGTGAATCCCGATAAGTGTACTTTTGGAGTAACTTCAGGAAAATTTCTGGGGTATATTGTATCAAAAGAAGGAATACAAGTTGATCCGGAAAAGTACAAGCAATTCGCGATATGCCAACACCTGCGACGGTAAAAGATGTGCAAAAATTGAATGGACTCTTAGCCTCGCTAGGAAGATTCATCTCGCGATCTTCAGACAAGTACAAACATTTTTTCGAAATACTCAAAAAGGGAACAAAATTCAAATAGACAGATGAATGTGAAAAGGCTTTTCAAGGAATAAAATAACATTTAATGAACATAACTATCCTACAGAAAGCTGAACCGGGAGAAGAACTATTGATTTATCTCGCAACAACCACATATGCGCTAAGTGATGTGTTGCTGCGAGTAGATGCAGGGGTATAAAAACCAATTTATTACATCAGCAAAACATTTAATTCTGCAGAGAGAAATTATTCAAAGATTGAGAAACTAATTCTAGCATTGGTGCATGCAACTTTTAAGCTTCGCACCTACTTTCAAGCACATAAGGTCAAAGTGTTAACGAAAGTTCCAATTTAGTCAGTAATGAAAAATTCAAAAAGATCAGGAAGAGTTGAGAGATGGTTTTGATATCCAATATGAAGTTTTATCCTCGCCAAAGTCACAAGTTATCGCAGATTTCTTAGCTAAATTTCCTTTAGAAGATGATGAAGTTGTAGAAGAGATGATGGATGTAGAAGAGGAACATGGAGATCCAAAAGAGCTATTAACAGAACTCGACAGATGGGAGATATTGGTGGATGGATCATAAAATGGGGAAGGAAATGGGATTGGAGTTGTTTTTATTTCACCAGAAGGATAAAAAATAACTTCTTCATTTAGATTGGAATTTGCATCCACTAATAATGAGACAGAATATGAGGCCATGATTCATGCTTTAAAATTTGCGGTAAAAATGAAGTTGGAAAATGCTAGAATTACCAGCGATTCACAGTTGGTTATTCGCCAGATAAAAGGAGAATACACAACAAACGAACCATCTTTAAGAAAGTATAAAAGATTAGTCGAAGAATTATCTTTGAGAATTCCAAAAATAAAATGGAGACACATATCGAGGAAAGATAATAGGCTCGCAGATGCATTTGATTTCATATCCAGTATGATGACAAATCCAGCTGCGAGATACATAAAAATTCAAACACTTTTATTACCAGCGATAAACAAGGAATAAGAGGAAGAAGAAGTTGTGATGATGGTTGAAGTTGGCGAAGAGGAATTAAAGAGAAACATTACGGATTGTCGAGCAGATCTTCATGCATACTTAGCAAGAGGAGAAATCCCAAGAAATTGATTGGAAGCACATAAATTAAAATATAGGGCAACCAATTATGAGCTAAGAGAAGGAGTATTATATCGCAGATCTTTTAATGGACCATCGCTAAGATGTTTGACGAGGGAGGAAGGACAAAAAGTGTTGAAGATGTTACATAGTGGTGACGCTAGTAATCATAGTGGAGGAAGATCTTTGGCATATAGAACAAAAATGCAAGGATATTACTGGCCATATATGCATGAAGATGCAAAACAACTCTCAAGGCGTTGCGAAGATTGCCAGCGATATGGAAAGAAGATACATGCACCAGGAGCACCATTATCATCTTCAACAAGTGTATGGACTTTTGGGAAATGGGGGTTAGATATTTTGGTACAATTTGTGCCCGGTTCTGGACAAAGAAGATACCTAATCGTCGCAACATATTATTTCACAAAATGGGGAGAAGTAAAGGCAGTACAACATATCCGCGATAAAGATATTTTTACATTCATATTTGAGAATATAATTTGCAGATTTGGGATTCCAGCACAGTTGGTGTCTGATAATGGAAAGCAATTTGAAGGGCAGAATATAGAATTGCTACTCAATGCATTTAATAAAGTGTGGAAAATATACTCCTCTATATCCACAAGAAAATGGTCAAGTTGAAGCAACTAATAAGACAATCGCAGACATCTTAAAAAAGAAACTAGAGGGATACCACAGAGCATGGTGCGAACAGGTGCATAATGCAATATGGGCCTACAATACAACTAGACGAGAATCTACTGGAATGTCACCTTTTTGTTTGACGTATGGAGTTGAAGTTGTGTTACCAACAGAAGTAGCTATTCCTACAACAAAAAGAGAGGCTTGGGAAAGAAATATAAGTGCTGGAATGATTTTAAATAAATTGGATGAATTAGAAGAAAAGGGAGAAAAGACTTTGCAACATATGGAAAATTACCAGCGAAGATTAGCTCGCGAGTACAACAAACGTGTTAAGAAACGTGAATTTCAACCTGGCGATTTAGTGCTGCGAGAAACACCAAGTTATCAGCGAGAGAATTGTGGAAAATTGGCGAGAAAATGGGATGGATTGTACATCATTAAAGAGATAGTTGGAACCGGGGCATACAAACTATTGGACCCTGAAGGGAGAGAAGTTGGTCAAAGACTTGATAGACCATGGAATAGACTATTTCTGAAAAGGTATTATCAATGACAACTTCTGCAAGATAAGAGATACAGGTACGTTGTAAAAAAAAAAAAAAAAAAAATTTCTCTGATTCCAATTGCGAGATTCTTCTAATAACAAAGCAAAGCAAGAACTGTGAGCATAATCGCAAGAATGGCAGATAAAATTTCGCAGAGATTAATAGAATGGGACGAACCTTTATGGCGTGCACCCTAGTTCGCGAATAAAATTTCGGAAGAGGCAAATGTAAGACCTAATAGTGGGTCATATAAGAGGGTATCTCTTGACATGACTCAGTGATAAGGTTATACTGCTGCTGGAACCTGAGTTATGCAGATGTTGGGGTTAAATAAAACCTATCCAGGAGAGGGATCTTGGATTTCCAATTATATAAGGTTATACCCTGGTTGGACGACTAAGGACCTCTTCTAAGGAGTGCAAAGTATGACCAAGGCTCTGAGGTACACGATTGAGTCAAGGGTGCCCGGGACGTACGAAACTACCTTGTCCATCCTTGGCAAGTCTTGGCTATGATTCACTCGGCCCGAAGAAAACCCCACTTAGGGTGCAGTCTTGTAACTATAAGCCATATAGGCATAAAGGACAAGAGGCTGTGAAAAACAACTGGTTGTTGGCAAATCTGGATGGGAGGAGCTAGTCTTGTATGGACAATGTTCCCTCCTTGAAGGGGAAACCAGGGGGAAGATAAGGGTGGAACCCTCCATTAGGGAGCTGATAAGTGTCTAAAGACGGCAATGTCATGGGGATTTATGATCGCAAGAACATTTAGGCCTGTTGTAGTTGCAGGATTTCCCACACTACACCCTTTTCGAGAATCTATGAAAACTAAGTCATAATTGTGGATGAACAACAACACTTTTATTAATTCACTTTCAGGAAGATTTACAAGAAATATCAAAACTCAGAAGTACAACTTTCTTTCTGGAGTTTCTCTCTCCTCAAAATTCTCTTAGCTCTCAAAAGTACATCCTCCTCCTCTGGATTTAGTCGGGCACTTTATATAGGAAAATACATAGTGGAAGACAGCTAAGATTTCCCCTTAATTAGGATCTACTTTGCGATCTCATCGCCATAACTTTAGTCTTCATCATCGCCAACTTTGTAACCATCGTGAAGCAGACTTATTCTTCTCATATATCTTCAGTCGTTGACCGTTATATCACTCTTTTATGACACTCGTCAAATTTCGTTGAAAAATCTTGCGACATTCTCGTCAAAGTGTTGTTAATACTTGTAGAAATGTTTGGGTTTCTCGCCGAAGTGTCGTTTCCATCGCGAGAATATCGTTGTGGCGATATTCTGGTTCTACATCTTGCCTCTTCTCATATCTTTTCTGCGAAGAAGATAAGATATGAGAATCTAATATGCCATAATTGCTTATCTTTTCAGATTTCTCCGTCCTTCGCCAGCTGTCTTCACGAATCTTTTCTTCTAATAAATTTTTGACATGTATCCTTTAACCGCTGCAATCTGACCACCCACGTCTTTTCTTTGTATTAATTACTTTCATCTTCTTCGAGAAATTTCTTCTTCTATAAATACTCTTCTCATTCTTATCTTTTTCTCTTTTACTTTCTTCTTCATTCTTCTTCTCTGCAACTTTACTGTTCTTCCGTAAATTGCGCATTAATTATTCTCACGATTTCTTTATTTTCTTTCAACTTCCTCCTTCATTCCCATACTACAAAGATGGTGGCTGCTGGTGCTAAAAATTTGACTGCATTTAACGAGATGAGAGAAAATCTCAGAAACAAAGGTTTTACTTTGTCAACAATTCCAGGTCAAGATTCTGAATCTGAACTTTCTGTCAAGTTATTTTCTGAACATCAACTTTCTCGCAATAAAATTATAGTATCGCTAGGTCAACTTGAAGCTGGCCTTCCCATTCCACTTTATGACCTAGAGCTTCCCTTGTTTTACCAAATAATTTCTCATGAGAAATTTTCACGAGCAGTGTATCAGTTAGGTGGAGATTGTATTAGATTATTACTTGAATATGCCTCTCGCGGTGCTAATAAAGGTTCTCGTTATCCCGATGATGCGAAAAATCCTGAATTCAAAGATGTTCCCATCATTCCTGCGATGTATACTGTAGAGAATTTCTTTATCAATTATGACATAATTCCCATGAAAAGAGATCGCACTCGCTGGGGATTCCGCTTACAGAAGAAAGATAAAATCGCTAAAGATAAAATTGTCATGTTATATATTTATTTTCATACAAAGACCAATCAAGGCCCTCGCCATTCTAGCGATGACAAGTGGTTTATTTTTCCATTACTTCTTGAAGGAGATTATATCTCTGGTTCTCTCGCATTGCCCGTGAATCTTCAAGAGTATCAGCCATGGGTCTTTAATTGGCCTGAAAGATCTAAAGAAGTATATATCCTCTCAACCTTTGTATTATTATTGTTCACTATCTTCTTCATATTTTTATATTTTCGCTAACTATTTTGATTTTTCTCAGATTGATAGAATGAAACTCAGCTACAAAACTCACAGGAAACCTTGCACTTTCTTGGCTCTGAAATCTGTCACGGATGAAGTAAGAAATATTCTTTTATAGATTTTAACAATATATTGTTTCCCCTATTTCTTATATTTATCCGTACTCACAGGTGATTGAAGAGCTTGAACCATTAGAACCAAAACCCAAAGGAAAATCTTCCACTGATCGCAAAGGAAAATCTGCTGCCTCTGCTAAAGAAAAGCCTCTTGCCCCTCGTGATGATAAATCTGGCGATCCTCCTTCAAATAAAAGAAAAACTCAACATTCCTCTTCTTCAACTCCTCAACCTATTTCTGATGACCTAAATGTTGATGTAGATGAGGATAATTCTAATGTTGATAATGGTGCTCCTTCCATGGTGAATTCTTCTCCCTCTGAGTCTTCCATGGCTCAGTTATCTAAATTTTTTGGCGATACTGAACATGGTATCCCAAATGAGTATGGAGACGAAGCTATTAATAAAATATCTCAATCTCTCTCCAACATTTGCGATGCTCCTATCTTAGTTGATAGTGCTTCTCTTCGCGGAGTTTCAAGATCGCTAACTCCCAGTCTCTTGAATTCTCTTGGCATATTGGTATGTTTCCTCTTGTTTATTTTACTTTTGTATATGTTTCTTCGCCAAATCTCTTCGCCAAATCTTAATTTATATAATTTTCTCGCAGGTTGGAAGATCTTCTTGTGTTGTTGCTTCTGATTTGGACACTAGACGTGTTATTCAAGAAGAAAAAGCTAATAACCTTCGTCAAGAGAAAGAAAAGATGGAGGCAGAAGTTGCTGATCTTCGTGGAAAAAAATAAGCAATTGGAAACTGATGCCTCAGCTGACAAGCAGAAATTTGCTGATCTTGAAAAAGATCATCAAACATTATATGGTATAATCTATTTTCTTTCTTTCTTAATTCTTCTCACCCCATTATAGCTTATTCAAGCAACCATTTTGCAGATATTTATGGTCTTACTGATGAGGCAATACTACTCCAATCTTTTCCCGAACCTTTAGATGATAATGCTCTTCTTGATCGCCTTAATAGTTCTCTAAGTAACTTCTCAAATGATCAGATTAGATCTCTCTCCTTTGAGGAACTTAAATCCAAATTTAACCTCTTGAAAATAGAGCACAAATCCAATTTAAACTTAACCCACAGATTTAAATGCCTTTACCTTGACTCAAAGAAGAAATAAATAGATTAAGAGAAAGAAATAGTGATCTTATTGACGAGAAAGATCTTGCTGTTAAAAATGGTACCAAGGCTCTAGCAGATTTCCATAAAACTCTTTTTGATACTCAAGTGGAAAGAGATAGACTTATTCGCGAGAATGAAGATCTTCTTGCGCTGGAAACACAAGCTCGCTCTCATCTTCTTATCAATAGCAATGATGAGTTTTCATGGGAAGCAAAAGTTATTGATAATGCCAGAAATAACCTAGGTGTAGATGTTAGTCTCCAAGTTGAACAAGCTGATCTCTAATTAGAGATATGATTTCTGAAAGAGAAGGTTGTTAACTTGTTCAATTCTTACTAATTTTTCATTTTAATATTCTTCCTGATAAGGCTTCTAATTCGTTATCACGTTCTCGCAGTTGCTGAAGGGAATTGCCGCGAGAGATTTCAAGAACTTGAAGATGAAAAACATCAACTCGCAACCAAACTTATTGCTCGCAATGAGAAGTATTTAAGATTAAAGGACCGTCTCAACATTACTACTGCGAATTTTAACAGATCTCTTGTTATTACTCGCAATAAATTCATTAAGTTGGTTTGTGATGATCATCATATCTCTTATTCTGTATATCCTGATTTAGAAGAAGAAATCCCAGCATTAATTCCAAGACCTGCTATCTCTGATAGTGAAGCTGAGGATTCTGGCGATGAAGACAATATTGGTGATGATGAACAAGAAGGAAATTCTGAGGAAGAAGAAAAATCTGACAATGATGAAGAGAAGGAATCTGGCGATGAGAATAAAAAATCTGACAATGAAGATGGCGATCAGTCTAATTAGTTTTCTCTTCTTTTGTCTTCTTTGTATAATTATTTTCTCTTTTTTGTAATTAACTGCGAGTTTCTTCGCCAATATAAACTCATTTTGCTTCTGCCTGTATGAGTCAGAAAACAATTCTCTTTTGCAAAACAATCAATATAACTGTTATCCTTTAATGATCTATATAAGTATGTTACTTAGTATTATCAATGCAATTTTATCATATGATAGATGAATAATAATTTCATCATTCTATGCATTCCCATACTTGCCTCTATTATTCATCTGCAATAAGAGAAAATTGCATAAAATATTAAATATTAGTTGAAGTAAAAATGTATTATGCCTCAGTACTGGCGTTAAATTATGCCTCAGTACTTGCCAAATCTCATAAATACTGCGAGCAGTATCGCAATAATCTGTTGGTCTTATTATGCCTTCCTAATTAAAGGTCTTATTTTGCCAACTTTTTCATTTCTCTGCGACAAAATCGCAGGACGTCTTTACATTTGCATGTATTGACCCATTGATCTTGTCTTATCAGTACTTTTCAACATCTCTGCGACAATATGACAAGTCTAGGTTCTCTCGCGAAAACAAATCCTCGTGACATTGCCGTCTTGCGATGAAATCGCAGGATGTCTTTACACTTTCATGCAAAAACCCATTGATCTCATCTTAACATTTTCTCTTTAGGCTTTTTGCCTTTGTATAATTTTCGTCACGTGACAATATTATAGGCCTAAATGATCTTGCGATCATAAGCCCCATGACATTGACGTCTTAAGACACTTATCAGCTCCCTAATGGAGGGTGCCTCCCTTATCTCCCCCCTGGTTGCCCCTTCAAGGAGGGCACATCGACCATACAAGACTAGCTCCCCCCATCCGGATTTGCCAACAACCAGTTGTGTTCGCAGCCTCTCGTCCTTTATGCCTATATGGCTTATAGTTACAAGACTGCACCCTAAGTGGGGTTTTCTTCAGGCCAAGTACATTGTAGCCAAGACTTACCAAGGGTGGCAAGAGAGTTTCGTACGCTCCGGGCACCCTTGGCTCAACCGTGTACCTCGGCGCCTTGGTATTACTCTGCACTTCTTGGAAGAGACTCTCGGTCGTCCAACCAGGGTATAACCTTATATAGCTGGAAATCCAAGATCTCTCTCCCGGATAGGTTTTCTTTAACCCCAACATCTGCATGACTCAGGTTCCAGCAGCGGTATAACCTTATCGCTGAGTCATGTTAAGAGATACCCTTTCATATGATGCTCTATTAGGTCTTACATTTTCCTCTGACGAAATTTTATTTGCGAACTAGGGTGCACGCCATAAAGGTTCGTCCCATTCTTTTAATCTCTGCGAAATTTTATTCGCTATTCTTGCGAGTTTTGTGACTCTGATAGAATTTCACAACTTTGAAAATCTTGGGATTCTTTCAAGTAGAATATTCTGTTCAATTACATATTTTTTTCAAACAAATCATTCATAGAGTTTTCTGGAATTCATTATTTTACCTCTCTACTTACTATTTTTTGATTCTGCTTTTCTGCTACTTTTTACCGTTGTTTCCTTTTCTGCGAGACGCTCGCCATCAGCTTTTACATACTCTTTCCGTTATATCGCATCAATCATTAACCTTTCACATCTCTATTGTTGTTTTATTTTGTACTTCCAATTGCTACTCTTTTCAGCTCTTTCTTCGCAAGACTTTATGTCGATTTCATAACATTTCTTGCTTTCTCCCCAATCTCCCTTAATAATTCCAACACATTTAGGATGAGGAAATTTGATACATTGTTGATAAGTGGAGGCAACACCCAATATCCCATGTAACCAAGGTCGTCCTATCAAGGCATTGTAATGTGATTCGATGTCCACGACGCAGAATAATATTTTTGAAGATATTCCTTTTAACTAGTATCTCGCATTTAAATTTCCCCCTTTGGTTTGTTAGCTGTGCCATTAAAACCATAGATTTTGTATGTTGATGGAATTAGATCTTCGTCTTTTCCGCCCATGGTCTTATAGGTATGATAAAATAATATATCAACTAAGCTCCCTGTATCTATTAGAACTCTATTGATAGCCCAAGAATCTTCATTTTCAGTACCATCTTCTTCATCTTCTTCTACTACTTTCTTGGGGTTTATCTCTAACCTTACTACCAATGGATTATCATGCTGCTCACCAGGCTCTGGTACTTCTTGTACAGTAAAAGATATAGTCTGTTTCTGCCATTCCTCTAATGGCGAGGATCTCGCGATATTCAATATCTCTCTTCCATCTGTGTCTCTCGCGAAGACCCTGCTTAAAATATTGTCATGGAAATCCTCTATAGTTCTGCGTGAATGTACAATAGAATTAAAAAAACAAATTCTTTGCTTTGGCTCCAACTTCTATTACGAATGTTTCTGCTCCTTTTACAGCATTCACTCTGCGAGTTTCTGGTGCTGGCGGTAATTGCTGAGATTGTGGATGTCCTACTAGAAAATGATTTAACTTTCCCTGATCAATCATCCTCAAGATTATTCTCTTCACATTCCTACAATCATTTACTGAGTGGCCATGAAATGATGATAAGGACAGAATTCTTGACTTCGATTGTTTGGATGGGGTTCTTTTCCCATGTTCCACGGAGAGGGTATATTTTCCATCAAAATGATAGCTTCCCAAATCTTTTCTATGCTAGTATTGAGAGCTGGCATCTTTATTTCTTCCCATATTATCCTCTGATTGCCTTGTCCTCTAAAATTATTCTGCCTTTGTCCACCATAAGTTTCTTGAGGTTGATCGAGTCTTTGAATTTTATTATTTCCACCGCGATTATAATAATTCTTCTCCCTTTCATATTCTTCCTGATCTTGACTTCCCATCGCTACTAATTTTTGTTGGTTATCAATGACTACTTTCTCTTGTTGTGATTGCGAGGTGCTCGGTACATTATTTATCATTTTAGGGAGCAAACTTCCACTTGACGCCAGCGAGCTGGTGTTCACGATTGGGTATGATTCCATCTCATTTTGTTTCTCCTCCAAAGCAATGTATTCTTCCTGCAGTTCGCGCAATTCTGTCATGGTGATTGTATTTTTGATTCTGAAAATCTGAATGTACAGTAAATTAGTCGCGAACATTGCATTAATAAAGGATAGGATCAGATATCTTTCATCCACTCTTCCAGCCATTTCGCTGCACATTTATTTCCATCTTATAGTTAAGTGCTTCAGACTCTCGACAACTCTCTGTTTTAACCCAAACACATCTTCAATACCCGGCTGTGACGAATTGCTGCTAATATACGCTCCTAAAAATGTAGCTTGTAAATGATCAAAAGAAGTTATAGTATTTTTTGGTAATCCCTCAAACCATTTCAACGACTACTTGATTAAATTTGGATGCAAAATATTTGCATAGCACAGCATCATGATTTTCCCACTGTAGCATACATCTAACATAATCTTTGACGTGTTGAATAGCACTAGTAGTTCCATCAAAAATGCTGGTTAATGCTGGTAAATTGCATTTTGGAGGTATCCCTCTTAACTGTACTTCATGAGTAAATGGAGTTCTCGCAGCTTCTTCAATAGACTCATCAAGTTGTCTCCTACCTCCTTCTCTTCTATTATTTATTATTCCTCGCATTTCTGCTAATTCTCTCAGTATTTGCTCATTCTCAATTGAGTTTTGCTCCATTGGCCTTTTTAGTGCTGATTCCCTTCTTCTGCATTCTTGCCTTTCTTGTCTTACGAGATTTTGTGTATCTTCTTCTTCATCATTATTTCGTCTTTCTCTGCGATTTTCTCTTTCATCTTCCTCTTGATATCGTAACTGCCTACCTTATTCTCTTCGAATTTCTTCATTTCTCCTTATTTCTCTACGTTGCCTCTCTATTCTCCTCTGTATCCTATCATATTCCTCTTGAATATTACCATTATAGCGATTTTGTGTACGTCTCCTTTCTCGATTTTCATGATTATTTTGTTGCACTGCTTCTCGAAATTCATGTTCTTCTACTTCTACTTCTGCTCTTAATCTTTCTCTCTCATGAGCTAGACGTGCTTGTTCAGCGTAATGATTCTCAATTTCTTCTTCAATCATTCTTTGATTCTCTCGCCCATGTAATATCCTCCTTCCTTCTTCAATTTGATTGTTTCTTCCCTCTTGATTTCTATTGTCGCGCGGATTATAGCGATTATCAATTATATCTTCTTCTCTATTTTGCACTTCTCCTCGAGTATTTTCTCTAACATTTCTTATAGGGGAATTTTTCCTTGGTTCTTTTCTAAATGATCTTGAATTTGACCTAACAGCACTTCTTGATCTCCTTCTTTGTAATATCAAATTCTCCATTCTTAGCTCATGATTTTGTCTTGTTAAATTTGCACGCTCTTCTGCCTCTAATCTTCTTTCTTCTTGTATCCTTTGTCTCAAATCATCTACTATTTCACGTTCTTCATGAATTAATCCTCCATCCACTTCTTGATTTATTTCTCATTCTTCTTCATTTCTCAATTGTCGATTTTCTGCTTCTTCTATCGAATCTGACCTCCAAGTATGCATACTCACTCTATCATAATCCACATCTCTATCTTGCGTTTGTGCTTGTTGATTCGGCTGTTGGATTGAACTTTCTGCTTCATTTCTTGTTCTATTTCTTCCTGATCTTATTCTTAAAGATTCTTCTAATTCACCTGTTCCTTCACCTGCAAGTCTTTTACTTCTCCTCACAGTTGTTGGTGGTTCTGATGTGTTTCTTCTTCTTCTAGCCATTTCTTCAATTCTAACAATTTCTTCAAATTTTCAAGTTGTAATTAGAGATTTAGCTTGATTCTCCCTGTTTCGGGCGCCAAAATGTAGTTGCAGGATTTCCCACACTACAACCTTGTCGAGAATCTTTGAAAACTAAGTCATAATTGTGGATGAACAACAACACTTTTATTAATTCACTTTCAGGAAGATTTACAAGAAATATCAAAACTCAGAAGTACAACTTTCTTTCTGGAGTTTCTCTCTCCTCAAAATTCTCTTAGCTGTCAAAAGTACATCATCCTCCTCTGGATTTAGTCGGGCCCTTTATATAGGAAAATACATAGTGGAAGACAGTTAAGATTTCCCCTTAATTCAGATATACTCTGCGATCTCATGGCCATAACTATAGTCTTCATCATCGCCAACTTTGTAACCATCGTGAGGCAGACTTATTCTTCTCATATATCTTCAGTCGTTGACCATTATATAACTCTTTTATGACACTCGTCAAATGTCGTTGAAGAATCTTGCGACATTCTCGTCAAAGTGTTGTTAATACTTGTAGAAATGTTTGGGTTTCTCGCCGAAGTGTCGTTTCCATCGTGAGAATATCGTTGTGGAGATATTCTGGTCCTACACCTGTCATATTGTCGCGTGACGAAAATTATACAGAGGCAATGAGCCAAAAGAAAAAAGTTAAGATGAGATCAATGGGTTTTTACATGAAAGTGTAAAGGCGTCCTGCGATTTCATCGCAAGACGGCAATGTCATAAGGTATAATTCTTGCAAGAGAATTTAAACTTATCATATTGTCGCAGAGATGCTGAAAAAATATTGATAAGACAAAATCAATGGGTCAATACATGCAAATGTAAAGGCGTCATGCGATTTTGTCGCAGAAAGAAAAACTTTTTTGGCAAAATAAGACCTTTAACTAGGAAGGAAAAATAAGACCAACAGAATAATCTTAAAAATTAACTATTTTATTTTAAGATGCAGGAAAGATTTGTTCATCGCAGGAGAATATATAAGAAGGCAGATTCATAACATCGTAAACTCTTTCAGAATTTTTCAGAATATCGCAGCTATACTCATTACATCGCAGATATATTCATACTTTCACGAATAATATAGCAACACAGTTCACAGAAAGGAGACACAGGAAATAATTCACCATTTAAAGAAAGATAATGAAGGGCAAGTAGGGGAGTGGAGAAATAAGATTTCATTATCTTCCTTGAGGATATTCAAAGTAAACAAAATCAAAAGTTAAATTCTAAAAATTTCAAAAGTTACATTATTCGCAAGAAATAAGAAGAAAAAGAAAGCAAAAATGAAATTCAAGTTTTGGCGATTGTCTCGCCAGATTAACTATTCTTGCTCGCCAGATTCGTTATTCTTGCCAGAATTGATAGCTTCATCAGTATTCTTCTCACCGCTTGTAGTTACTTCTTTAGGAGGACTTCATTCTTCTTCATCATCTTCTTGAGTGGTATTTTCTTCATCATTAGTGAATTCTAATTCCTTATCCATGGGAAGAGGAATTTCATCATCATCAACTTCTAAAGGAGGAACAGATATAGGAGGGATAGAATGGGAGAGAAGAATATCGTTCAAAAGAACTTCAGCACTGAGGTGAACCTTGCAAAGGAAACCTCTGTCACGATTCCTAATCTCTATATTTTTGAAGTACTCGAGATAATCAAGTCTTCTTTCTGCTTTGTCATGAGCTTCAATATAATTGGAAGTAAGAGTCTTGTTTTCTTTGCGAACTTTATCCAATTTATCAGTAAGATCAGCGATGGTAGAATGAAGACTTCTTTCAGATTCTGCGAGTAACAAAAGTGATAAAAGATCATTCAGTCAAAGATTTTGCAAGAAATATAACACAAAATTTGACAGATAGGTCAACAAGAGAGGCAGTCAATTGACTACCTTCTTTTTGCGAGGTTAAGTTTTGAATTAGTGTAAAGAAACAGTTTTCCCATTTATTCATAACGTCATCAAATTTATCGCCAACCACACCCTTCAGACGAGATTTCATGTTTTCTTCTTTGGTGCGTAGATATGAGTTTTCCTTTTCTAGTAAAGAATGAGACTTCTTCAATTGAGAGTATTGGTCTTGAAGCTTGCTGGCCTTCAAACTAAGAGTTAACCTACCCTAGATAAGTTTATCCTTCTCAGCATCAGATGATTCAGTTACTTCCTTGAGTTCATCTTTAAGGGAACGAAGAGATTGCTCTTGATTATCACATATTCTTTGTAGATTACTCAATTGCTGCGAAGAAATCGCCATCAAGCTTGAAAATCTATGTTTCTCTTGGGATAAAGTTCTATTTTCATCTGATAAAGATTCTACCGCCAAGTTATACTTGGTTAACAAATATGAGAGACGAGTAATCTCGTTACTTAATAAATTTTGACTTTGCTATAGTTGGTTATTATTATTAGTAAGATTATCTATTTGATCAATCGAATATGTGTAGAGATTATCTAATCTATTATACTGGTCCATCCAAGAATCTCTTTCAACACGAGATTCGTCAACAATAAATTCAAATTTAAGTCTCTTCATGAAACGAGTCTGATTTGAAACTAATATATGAATCAAGAATTTAAGAAGGAGACTTGAGTACAGAGGATATGAAAGCAAGACAGAAAAACAAAAGGGTAGAGGCAGGAAAATTGTACCTTTCAGCTCGTCATTTTTTCTCATGAAGGTTCTCATGATTAAGAGAAGAGTTGCGAAGCATATGGTTCAGAGTATCATATTCAGAAATTTTGACTTGAAGGCTTTTTCTCACGGTTTCAACTTCATTTTCTAAAGATGCTCGTGAAGCAGTATTATCAGAGCCAAAATATTTAAGTAAGGTCTCGCAAACTTCATATTGGAGAGAGTCGGTAGAATATTTTGTAGCATTGTCAAAAATATTAGATAAAATTTTAAAAGCAACATCAACTCCTGATAAGGTTTCATTTGATGGAGGAAAAGATGCAGAGGGTGAAGTGGTAAAGAGGACAAGTTGACAATTTGAGTCATTTGCGATGGTTGTATTATCAGAAGGAGAAGTGTTGGGAAAAATAACAGTTGAAGGCAATAAAGGGCTAGAAGGAACTTCAGTCACAGAAATTTCAGGAGCTTGATTTGTCAATGAATCAAAAGAAGTAGAGGTGTTGGCAGCGATATTCTCGCAGGTAAAAGAAAGAGGATCCAGTTGCGAGGGTGTGGGAGTAACTCTTGCAGATGTTAACGTGGGGATGGAGAAATCAGCCTCAAGAGCTTTAAACTGACGAGGTCTTTTGGGAGGATTAGTGATGTTCTCGACATTCTGCGAATAATAACTTAGATAAGAAACAGAGGTACCAATATTGTTATTAAGAAATAGGATGTGTTTCTTACCACCTTATCATTCGCAGAACTTCTCTTCTTCTTATCATTTGGCCTTTTGCGAGCATTAAGGTTTTGAACTGAGGATTAGGTGCTATGGATAGTTCCACTGAAGATAAGACATAATACGGGAGTTATGAAGGATCAAATAGAGAAGATCGAAGAATATGAGTAAAAATTGAATCAAATAAAGATTATAATCAAAAAACATACCTTGATGATTCCATTAGAACAGTAGCAGGAGAATATGAAGAAGAAGAAAAGTTGCAGACGGAAGATAAAATAAACAGATGAAGAAGATAGAGAAATAGAAGAAGAAAATTAGTTTTGAAGTTTAACTCTACCTTTTATAGGCAAAAGGGAGTAACCTATTGAGTAAAGATGTGTCAGTAAAAAGATGAATTTACAACACGTGTAGGCGGTTAAGCTAAATTAACGGAGCAATGTCGAGAAGAAAATATGGAAAGAAGATAGGCTGCGAGCACTTTGAAGAATTGAAGATTCTCATATCCTCTCCACTTTGCGAAGAAGACATGAGAAGAGGCAAGATGTAGGACCAGAATATCGCTACAATACTTCTCTGCGAGATTAATAACACTTTCCAGCGAGCATCACCGCAAGATCTTCAACTACACTTTGCGAGTGTCACAAAAGCAGTCAAAAGAGCGATGTAATAAATGACGAGTGAAGAAAACTTGAGAAAAGCATGTTTGTCCTGCGATGGTTACAAAACTTGCGAGAGAGAACATTGTAACTAATCGCGGTACAATCGCAGAATCAACCCGAAATAAGAGGAAAACTTAGCTGTCATCCACTATGTAATTACCCTATAAATATAGACCCAATGTGTCCAGAAAAGGATGATGTATTTTTGAGAGTTAAGAAAGTCTTGAGGAGAGAGAAACTTCAAGAGAATAATTATAATCTAGAATTCTTCCATTTCTATAAACATTTCTGAGAACAAAATAATAAAGTGTCGTTTTTAATCTTCAATTGTGAGTTGATTATAGCAAGATCTTAACAAGGGTGTAGTGTGGGAAATCCTGCAACTACACTATGCATTCCCATACTTGCCTCTATAATTCATCTGCAATATGAAAAAATTGAGTAGAGATTAGATATTAGTTGTAAATCAAATTAAATTTGCCTCAATATTGGCGATGCTATCGCTAGCAACAATTGCATAACTTTATGATCTATGAGTAAAATCGCAAATCTCATAAATTATGCGAGCATTATCGCAATAATCTTATGGTCTTATTATGCCTTCCTAATTAAAGATCTTATTTTGCCACAATTTTTCTTTCTGCGACAAAATCGCAGGACGTCTTTACATTTGCATGTATTGACCCATTGATTTTGTCTTATCAATATTTTTTCAACATCCCTGCGACAATATGATAAGTATAAATTCTTTTGAAAGAATTAACCCTTATGACATTGCCGTCTTGCGATGAAATCGCATGACGTCTTTACACTTTCATGTAAAAACCCATTGATCTCATTTTAACTTTTCTCTTTTGGCTTGCTGCCTCTGTATAATTTTCGTCACGCGACAATATGACAGGACTAAATTTTCTTGCGATCATAAAGCCACATGATATTGCTGTCTTTAGACACTTATGATCTCCCTAACGGAGGGTTCCTCCCTTATCTTCCCCCTGGTTTCCCTTATAAGGAGGGCACATCGGCCATACAAGACTAGCTCCTCCCATCCAGATTTGCCAACAACCAGCTGTTTTCGCAGCCTCTTGTCCTTTATGCCTATATGGCTTATAGTTACAAGACTGCACCCTAAGTGGGGTTTCCTTCAGGCCAAGTGCATCATAGCCAAGACTTACCAAGAATGGCCAGGGTAGTTTCGTACGCCCTGGGCACCCTTGGCTCAACCGTGTACCTCGGCGCCTTGGTCATACTTTGCACTTCTTAGAAGATATTCTCAGTCGTCCAACCAGGGTATAACCTTATATAGTTGGAAATCCAAGATCTCTCTCCTGGATAGGTTTTATTTAACCCCAACTTCTGCATGACTCAGGTTCCAGCAGCGGTATAACCTTATCCCTAAGTCATGTAAAGAGATACCCCCTTATATGACGCACTATTAGGTATTACATTTGCGTCTTGAGAAATTGTATTCGCGAACTAAGGTGCACGCCATAAAGGTTTGTCCCATTCTATTAATCTCTGCGAAATTTTATTCGCGTTTCTCGCGAGTATTGTAACTCTGATAAAATTTCATTTCTTTGATCTTCTTGTAAAATTTTGCAATTCTTTCAAACAAAGTACTCTTTTCAATTGCATTTTCTTCAAACAAATTATACGTAAGCTTCTTTAAATTTCATCATTTTACCTTTCTACTTACTATTTTATGGTTCTGCTTTTCTGTTACGCTTTTCTATTTTTTCTTTTTCTGCGATACGCTCGCCATCAACTTCCTCTCGCTTCTCTATTGTATCAATCATCAATATTTCACATCTCTGTCGTTGCTTGATGTTGTACTTCCAATTTCTATTCTTCTCAGCTCTTTCCTCGAAAGATTTTATATCAACCTCATAACATTTCTTGCTTTCCCTCCAATCTCCCTTAATAACTCCAACACCATTAGGATGAGGAAATTTAATACACTGGTGAAAGTAGATGCTACACCTAATATCCCATGTAGCCAAGGTCGACCAATCAGGGCATTGTAAGGTGATTCAATGTCCACAACACAGAACAAGATCTTTGAATATATTCCCTTTAATGGAATCCGCATTGTAATTTCCCCTTTTGGTTTGCTAGCTGTTCCATTGAAGCGATATATTTTATATGTTGATGGTGTTAGATCTTCATCTCTTCCGCCCATGGTTTTTTAGGTATGATAGAATAAGATGTCGACTGAACTGCAAGTGTCTATTAGAACTCTATTGATAGCCCAAGAATCTTCATTTTCTTCATCTTCTTCTTTTACTTACTTTGGATTTATCTCTAATCTTATCACCAATGGGTTATCATGCTGCTCGCCAGGCTCTAGTACTTCTTGTGCTGTAGGGGCAGAATATCACAACAAATGATAACTTGCGAAATTGTGGAGAGAAAAACATCTTGCGAGCAAAGAACGTTTTGCGAGTAAAGGAAGTTCGTGAAGTGAATTTGCGAAGGTTCGTATGATGATTCTTTGATCCAAAATTAAGGGACAAGTAGTTGTTATCCAATATGTAAAATCATATAAATAGCCATTTAGGCATGAGAGGAAGGGGGGACACATTTTGAGAGAGGGGATAATTTTAGGAGAAGAGAGAAAATTTTAGAGAGGGATTTATTTTCTTTATCATCTTCTTCCCCAAAATTCTAGAGCTCCAAATATTCATTAATGGAGTCTCAATTGTAAAATCATGTAATGATATACAATCACTAGTGAAGCACCGTGGATGTAGATCACATTGATCGAACCACGTAAAAATCTTTGTGTTTCCTTTACAATCTTAGTATTTAAATTCTTAGTTTCATATCAAATTAATTAGATTTAGGAATCATTTTAATGGATTCTTATGAGGGTGTAGTTGTGAGATAATCCGCAACTACATAATTGGCGCTAGAAACAGGGACTGGAAAATTCTTGCAATCTTTGTGATTGATCCAAAAGAGTATCAGGGAGAAGTAAGAGATTCGTACAACTTACAATCTTGTTTATGGAATACGAAATTAAACAAAGCTTCACCAGCAATTATCCTCTCCAAATACAGAAATCATCCTCGTGACATTTGCGAAAGGACAAATCTCTTCCTTATCTATTTAACTTTTCAGATATGGGATTTTAAGCATTTACTCTTCATAAAAGCTTGTTTTTAATTCATTATCTTTAACTCAAAATCAGTTTTCTCCATAGACTTGGATCAAATGAATTTTGGAAAAACATTTAAATGAATTTCAGAAACCTAAGAATATTGGAAATTTTCATTTGATTTAGGGATTTTCCTCATGAATAAAACTAAAGAAATTTTCGATAACAACTTCCATTCTCTACAAAACTACGCTTTGGCATGAACCTTCCTAAATTTCTACTTGAATCAATTCTTCATTCGCAGCCTTTGCATCACTTATTAAGTAAAATTGAAAATATTTCCAAGCAAAATGTGATCGTCATTACTGTTACCAGACCCAATGGCGATCAAGAAAGACAATGAAGTATCACAGTAAAGATAGATTAATTCAATTTCAAACGAGTTGATAAGTCTAGATAAATGAAACAAGCCAACATGTAGTTTTATGCAAAGAGTGGAGATGCAAAGACCAACCGGAGAAAATAGAATTAGTTTCGAACAAATATAAACTTGCGAAGTTATCAGTTCCTTTACATTTTTTGATGTTACATTCGATTCTTACTTTGTTATGTAGGACAACTCATCATGAAGAAAATTTTATTTCTTCGCAAGTTTACGTCTCTGTGTCATTTTGCAGCCATGCTCGATGATGAGTTGATTATTGATCTGTGTCATCTTCGCAAGTTTATGAACAGAGCCTTACTTCGCAAGTATTCTATATTCGCAGTACACAGTGGTAAAGATTAAAGTAATAGTATTCGAAGCAGAAGAAGGAATAGTACACAGTGGTAAAGATTGTATGAAGACAACTTTATGTCATCAGATAAATAGGGAAGAAGAAGTTCTGCGAACAAAGATAGCAACTCCAATAAAAACAAATGATGAGAGGGAACCACACCAGTTTTACAAGGAAGATATCAGAAGAAACCAGCGAAGTTTATAAGCTCAACTCAATGATATCGATCACAACAGAAGCAAGATGTCCCCGCCTACGATAATGATATCAAAATATACATGCGAAGAGGGAAACCAAGAAGACTATGTGTAACTCAAGACCACCAGCACCACGAGTAGAAACGAATGAATAAAGGAATTTCTATGTCTATCTTCATCCAGTTAATCCTCTCGTGACTACATTGATTATCATCAGCTAAAAAAAAAAAACGAGCAACCACCAAAAGACTTGAGATATGTTGCACTGTAACAATGCAGAGAACCACCCACCAACTACACAAACAAGATGAAGTTAATTGCCAGATGGTGCAACAAAGATGTGCACTGTACAAGATGACTAATTTATGTCTCCTGTGTAACATTGTTTCTGTCACTATTTACTCTTATTGCAGCAACAAATAATTCAGGTCTGAGGCAACACTAATATCAGAAGACATAGCAGATATAATGTGAAGAGATTTTCCAGGGTTTCACAAGGCAAAACTATCAGTTACGATGAGAAGCAGTATCTCATCGAAGTAGCAGGAACCAAATATTGCGAACAATGATCCTGAATCAAAAGGACAACCTGAGACAGCACCTTTATACAATTCAATTCGACTCAATTAGTTTTGCAAACCTTCGTAAACTTAAATAATTAGAAACATTCACTCGAGAAGATATTATTTGTCAGATATTATTTACTAACAAATATTAGTTATTCTAAGTGTCTACATAATTGATTGAACCATAGTGGAATCTTTGCTTCACGAGGTATATGAAATTTCAGAGAAAAGTTACGAAGATGAGAGCATCAACAGTCATGAGCAAAGGAAAGGAAAGAAGAATACTTAGGAAGAAAATTTACGAAGCATAAGAAGTCAGGAATTCAACGAAACTTATAGTATCAACGAAACTTCGCAACCTCACTTATAGTTCATATCTTCATTTGAAGTGGAACTCTTATTTGTATTCTCTTCTTTGATACAATGGAGGAAAGTACAGATGAGGTAACATCAAATAGAATAGCACCGGTTGTAGTAAGAAGAACGAGTATGCTCAGGAAGTTCCCTTCATCAGCAAACGAGACTGCGTCAGAAATTTCAGAGAAATTCAAGACGAAATACTTCGTAAAATATGAGAAGAAGAGATACATGTGAGATTTACTTGGTCACTATCTTTTAGGAAGATACACGGAAGATGAAGAGATGATAAGGTGTATATAAAATGGGAGTTCATAAAATACTAAGCTCATAAAGAAATAGAAAGCAACAGAGAAAATGAATATGTTTTGCAGAGCCCAAAGAAAAAGGAGTAACACGCGAAGAATAGGATACAAAGAATCATACAGAGAAAATTACCAGCATGAAGGAATCAATAACTACATTATCAATCAGCAGAACGTGGAAATTTCTCATGAGTTTATTTTGCAGAAGAGGACCCAGCAACGTTGGTCATGAGCAAAGAAGAAGAGTTTCAGCACAAGTGCCCTTCGCAAAAATCTTACAAATGTTTTCCATGCGAATATTCGCAAAAAAAACAATTCTACTCTTTGCACTTCGCAAATATTTACCTTGCGAAACTTCGCAGCATGATTTTATATCGTAAATATTTCCTTCGCAGATGTTAACTTCGTACAAATGTTTACTTCGCAGATGTTCGTCTACTTCGTGTAAATCATTACTTCGCAGATGATCATTTACTTTGTGCAAATTATTACTTCGCAAGATTTTTGGGTATTTCGCAAGAAGAAAGTGGGAGATTATTTCAAAAGAAATGACAAGTCATATACTTCGCAAGAGACAACAACAAGCCGTAAAAAGGTAAGTACCATTTCCCTGAATATTTTATTTACAAAAGACGAAAGATTTTTGATTTTATTCCCCAAAAGCGATATACTCGCAAGATTTCTACAATTCCTAAGATTTCAAAACATTTCAAAGATTTTTTAGATTGGTGAAAAGTGATACAATCGCAAGATTCAAAATGAGTTTATCGCAAAAATTTAACGATTTCAAAATTTTCAAAGACTTCAAAATTACAAAAAATAGAGAAAATTAAATTCTTATATTTCTATAGAACAATTTTGATTAATACTTCTCATACTTTTCATACTTCTTATACTAAACATTTCATGAAAACATTCAACATTTTATGTACATGAAAAATTTACGATGAATTTTTAAAAGGCGAAAAAATACCGCCATTTACGATTAACTTGCGAATAAAAGACCGCAATCTGTGATCAGCCTCCAAAAAAGAAAGAGAGCCGCAGAAAATTTTATACAGGCAAACCTTTGTGGCGTACACCCTAGTTCGCGAAGCTATATTTCGTAAGAGGCAAAGTCCTAAAGTACGTCATTTAAGGGGGTACCTATAAACGTGGATAAGGGTAACCGGAACACCACCAAAGGCCCTTAGTACATGGTAAAAATTTAGGGGTACAACCCAATAATGGGGTACCTATCCGGGTTAGACACCTTGGATTCTCACCTAATCTAGTGACATTACGCAATATAAAATGCGGTGTAAGAAGATTTAGGTTGGGCGACTAAGGCATACTGTCTTTCCCAAGAAGTGCAGAAAACGATCAAGGCGCCGAGGTACACGGTTGAGTCAAGAGTACCGGGTGAGGTTGAACCACATCTGTCATTTTTGACAAGTCTTGGAAAATTATGCACTTGGCCCAAAGATACCCCATAGGGTGCAACCTCGTAACTATAAGCCCTATAGGCAAAAAGGATAAGGGGTTGCGATCAAAAACTGGTTGTTGGCAGAACCGGATGGGAAGAGCTAACCTTGTATGGTCGATGTACGCTTCCTTGAAGGGGCAACCAGGGGGAAGATAAAGGGCAGCACCCTCCATTAGGGAGCTGATACGTGCTATAAGACGCAAATGTCACGAGGCTTCTTGTTTGCGAAAACATAAAGGCTTGTCATATTTGTGCAACAATTGAACTTCTGCGAGCCTTCTAAAAAAAAAAAAAAAAAAGAACTCGCAGAACATAACAATGAAGTTAAGATGAGATCAATGGGTTATTACATGAAAGTGTAAAAACTTCCTGCGATTTCATCGCAAGACGATAATGTCACGAGGTTGTATATTCGCAAGAATGTTCAAACTTGTCATATTATCGCAAATACAAAATATTATCACAAAAGAGGTGGCAAAATAAGACCTTTACTTAGGAAGGCATGATAAGACCACAGCAATTCATGAAATTTATTCCATCAAGATCATTGAAGAATTTTGAAGAGAATATATATCAAAGAAGACAATTCCATCAAGATCATTGAAGAATTTTGAAGACAATATATATCAAAGAATATAATTCCATCAAGATCATTGAAGAATTTTGAAGACAATATATATCAAAGAAGACAATTCCATAAATATCATTGAAGAATTTTTACAAGAATATATATCACGAAGTCATACAATAAGAGGCGATTTCATTCGCGAAAATACACAAGTAAACTTGCGAAGATGATTATATGAATGGAGGCAACTCAAATATATATCAATTTTACCGCAGAAAAATGAGCTAAGTAACACAAACATTAACTATACATCATAATAGATAAGTATTCGCATCATACAAGCATCATACTTGCATCATACAAGCATCATACTCGCATCATATTCGCATCATAAAAGCATTACATAAGCATTTCAAGGCATAAGCATCGCATACACATTTCATAACATAATCATTATATAAGTATTATATGCACACAAGTATTAAACAAAATTTTACAGGATAATACCGCGAAACTTCGCAAAAACATTCATAATTCGCAGGACTATTCATAGTTCGCAACAATACATTCGCAACACTATGTTCGCAACACTATATTCGCAACACTATGTTCGCAACACTATATTCGCAACACTATATTCGCAGCACTATTCGCAGCACTATTCAGAAGTTTAGAAATTCGCAGAAAACCCCAGAAATTCACAGAAAAATTCAGAAATTTGCAGAAAAAATCAGAAGTTAGCAGGGTTACCACTTGAGGCAGAGGCAAGATAAGAATAGAGACACAATTTAGTTATTCAAAATTTTCTTAAGAATTCTCCTTCATAGATAAAGAACAGAGGCAACTATGGATACCCAAGAAAATATTTTATGTTCTTTATCTTCTCAGCAAGAATCCTCACCAAAAATGGAATAATAATTTCACATAAACAGAGGCAATATCTCATTCAAGGACGAATACTTCTTATATGTTTCGAGGATTAAGTACTTCTTATACTTTTTAAGGATACTTCATACTTCTTATATATATTTCGAGGATTGAGTACTTCTTATACTTCTTCAAGGATATTTTATATTTCTTATACTTCATACTTCTTCAAGGATACTTCTCACACTTCATACTTCGCAATATGATACTTCTAGTTACTTCTTAAAGTTTCAGAACTTCGCAAAAGAATAGAGGCAAGTATATACTTTTCGAGTTAGATATTCTTTCGCTTGTTCCTTCAACAACAAAGATCAAAGACTACTACAACGGATTTTTTCTTAAAAATCGATCTTCAAGCAATATTCAAGAAAAAAGAGGCAAAATGTAGGGGCGGAATATCACAACAAATGATAACTTGCGAAATTGTGGAGAGAAAAACATCTTGCGAGCAAAGAACGTTTTGCGAGTAAAGGAAGTTCGTGAAGTGAATTTTCGAAGGTTCGTATGATGATTCTTTGATCCGAAATTAAGGGACAAGTAGTTGTTATCCAATATATAAAATCATATAAATAGCCATTTAGGCATGAGAGGAAGGGGGGACACATTTTGAGAGAGGGGATAATTTTAGGAGAAGAGAAAAAATTTTAGAGAGGGATTTATTTTCTTTATCATCTTCTTCCCCAAAATTCTAGAGCTCCAAATATTCATTAATGGAGTCTCAATTGTAAAATCATGTAATGATATACAATCACTAGTGAAGCACCGTGGATGTAGATCACATTGATCGAACCACGTAAAAATCTTTGTGTCTCCTTTACAATCTTAGTATTTAAATTCTTAGTTTCATATCAAATTAATTAGATTTAGGAATCATTTTAATGGATTCTTATGAGGGTGTAGTTGTGAGATAATCCACAACTACATGTGCAGTGAAAGATATAGCTTGCTTTTGCCATTCTTCTAATGGCGAGGCTATCGCAATATTCATTATCTCTCTTCCATCCGTGTCTCTCGCAAAGACTCTGCTTAGAACATTATCATGGAAATCCTCAATAGTTCTGTGTGAATGTACAATGGAATTACAAAACAAATTCTTCGCTTTAGCCCCAACTTCTATTACGAATGTTTCTGCTTCTTTTACAGTATTTACCCTGCGAATTTCTGGTGCTGGAGGCAATCGCTAAGATTGTGGATGTCCTACTAAAAAGTGGTTTAGCTTTTCTTGGTCAATCATCCTTAAAATTATTCTCTTTACATTCCTGCAATCATTTATTGTGTGACCATGAAAGTGATGGTAAGGACAAAATTCTTGACTCCGATTATTTGGATGCGGCTCCTTTCCCATATTCCATGGGGATGGTATATTTTCCATCAAAATGATAGCTTCCCAAATTTTTTCTATACTAGCATTTAGGGGTGGCATCTTGATTTCTTCCCATACTATCTTCTGATTACCTTGCCCTCTAAAGTTATTTTGCCTTTGTCCACCATAAGTTTCTTGCGGATGATCAAGCCTTTGAATCTTACTATTTCCACCGCGATTGTAATAATTTTTCTCCCTTTCATACTCTTCTTGATCTCCACTGCCCATCGCTACTAACTTCTGCTAATTTTCTATCACCACTTTCTCTTGTTGTGCCTGCGAGGTGCTCACCACATTGTTAATCATTTTAGGAAGTAAACTTCCATTTGACGCTACTGAGCTGGTGTTTGAGATTGGATATGATTCCATTTCATTTTGTTTCTCCTCCAAATCAATGTATTCTTCTTGTAGTTCTCGTAGCTTAGTCATTGTGATAGTATTTTTGATTCTGAAAATTTGTATGTATAGCAGATTAGTTGCGAACATTACATTAATGAAAGACAAAATGAGATATCTTTCATCCACTCTTCCAGCCATCTCACTGCACATTGTCTTCCATCTTATGGTTAAGTGCTTCAAACTCTCGCCAATCCTCTGTTTTAAACCAAATACATCTTCAATGGCTGGCCGCGATGAATTGTTGCTTATATATGCTCCCAGAAATGTAGCTTGTAAATGATCAAAAGAAGTTATAGTATTTTTTGGCAATCCCTCGAACCATTTTAACGCCTCTCCAGTTAAGCTAGATGCAAAATACTTGCACAATACATCATCATGATTCTCCCATTGCAGCATACACCTGACATAGGCCTTAACATGCTGAACAGCACAAGTAGTTCCATCAAAGATACTGGTTAATGTCGGTAAATTGCATTTAGGAGGTATACCTCTTAGTTGTACTTCCTGAGCGAAAGGTGTTCTCGCAGCTTCTTCAATTGCTTCATCAAGTTTCCTTATGCCTCCTTCTCTTCTATTGTTTATCATTCCTCTCATTTCTGCTAATTCTCTCAATATTTGCTCATTCTCAGCTGAATTTTGCTCTATTGGTCTTTTTAACGCAGTTTCTCTTCTTTTACGTTCTTGTCTTGCGAGATTTTGTGCATCTTCTTCTTCATCTTTATCATGTCTTTCTATGCGATTTTCTCTTTCACCTCCTTCTTGAAATCGCAGCTGATTATGCTGTCTAAATTATTTCTCTGCGAATTTCTTCATTTCTTATCATTTCTCTTTGCTGTCTTTTTATTCTCCTTTGTATTCTATCATATTCTTCCTGAATATTATCATTATAGCGATTTTGTGTACATATCCTTTCTCGATTTTCATGGTTATTCTGTCGTACTGCCTCTTGGAACTCTTGTTCTTCTACTTCTGCCCTTAATATTTCTCTCTCACAAGCTAGCCGTGCTTTTTCAGCATAATGTCTCTCAATTTCTTCCTCAATTATTCTTCGATTTCTCTGAATCTCTCGCCCATGTAATATCCTCCTACCTTCTTCTGGATTATCTTCATCATTTTGGTTATTTCTTCCCTCCTAATTTCTGTTGTTAAGTCTATTATCCAATGTTTCTCCACGCGGATCATGGCGATTTTCTATTACCTCTTCTTCTCTATGACGTTGCTCTTTATTTAGATTTTGCATTTCCTCTTGGATATTTCCTCTAGCATTTCTTATTGGGGAATTTCGCCTTAATTCTTCTCTTAATGATCTTGATTTGATCTAACAGTACTTCTTGATCTTATACTTTGTAATCTCAAATTCTCCATTCTCAACTCGTGATATTGTCTTGTTAAATTTTCACGCTCTTCCGCCTCTAATCTTCTTTCCTCTTGTATTCTTTGTCTTGGATCATCTGCTGTTTTATCTTCGCCTTATCCGTGAATTAATCCTTCAACCATTCCTTGATTTCTTTTTTCTCTTCTTCTGTTTCTTAATTGTTGATCTTCTACATCTTTCATCGAATCTGATCTCCAAGTATGCACACTCACTCTATCATAATCCACATTTCTATCTTGTATCGGTGTTTATTGATTCGGTTGTGGAATTTGATTTTCTCCTTCAATCCTTGTTCTATTTCTTCTTGTTCTTATCCTTGAAGATTCTCCTAATTCATTTGCTTCTCCTCCTGAAAGTATTTTACTCCTCCTTACAGTTGTTGGTGGTTCTGATGTATTTCTTCGTCTTCTAGCCATTTCTTCAACTCTAACAATTTCTTCAAATCTTCAAGTTATAATTAGAGATTTCTTAGCTTGATTCTCCCTGTTTCTAGTGCCAAAATGTAGTTGCAGGAAATCCTACACTACACCCTTGTTAAGAATTTGTAATAACCAACTCAAATTTGAAGATTAAGAACGACACTTTATTATTTGATTTTCAGAAATGTTTATAGGAAATATAAAAATTCAGGAATACAGCTTTTCTCTTGAAGTTTCTCTCTCCTCAAGACTTTTTCAACTCTCAAAAATACATCATCCTTTTCTGGACATATTGGGTCTCTATTTATAGGGTAGTTACATAATGGATGACAGCTAAGTCTTCCTTTTATCTCGGATTTATACTGCGATTGTACCGCGATAATTATAATGTTCATTCTCGCAAGCTTTATAACCATCGCGGGACAAACATGCTTTTCTTATGTTTTCTTCAATCGTCAGTTATTACGTCACTCTTTTGACTGCTTTTGTAGGAGCAAAATCTCGCAGCATTATTATGCTTGCAAATAATTAACGACGCAACAAATGATAGCTTGCGAAATTGTGGAGAGAAAAGACATCTTGCGAGCAAGGATGCGAAGACTCGCATGACATATTTTAGATCCGAAATTGCGGGACAACACAACTATCATCTTTTATGTAAAATCATATAAATAGCCATTTAGGCATAAGAGAAAGGGAGAGTTCTTTTGGAGAATAGATTTTGGAGAGACATTTGAAGTTAGAATTTTGTAAAGAGAGAGAGAGACTTATTTTCTTGATGATCTTATTCCCCAAAAATCTATAGCTCCAAATATTCTTTAATAGAGTCTCAATTGTAAAATCATGTAATTACATACAATCACTAGTGAAGAACCATGGATGTAGATCACAATGATCGAACCATGTAAAAATCTTCGTGTCTCTTTTACAATTTTAGTACTTTAATATTCATTTTCATATCAAATAAATTAGATCATAAAATCAAATTAATAGAATCTCATGAGGGTGTAGTTGTGGGATTTCCTGCAACTACATAATTGGCGCTAGAAACAGGGAGGAGTAATGGATTTATCCTTCCTGTAACTTGTTGGTTCAAGAAATTTTCATGAATATTAGTTATTATCCACACTTTTATTTTAGATCTATAAAGTTTGGGTTCAAAAATGGATATTTTATAGAAGAAATTACACTTTCAAGGAATAAACATCATCAACAATTCAAAGACATGAAAAGAGATTCAGGGAAATTATCTATTGCTAGAGTTGGATCTCGCCAGATCTACAAATCAGAGGAAGAAATCAAAAGTTTCTTGGAAGTTTTTCATATTCAAGAGAAAGAGCAAGAGGCAATTTGTGAAGAAACAAAGGAAGGACGAAGAAGAGATAAGACGCAGACGCTGTAATTTCTGTCATGAACAGACATTCGCAAAGATGGTTTAAGGCTGAATGAGTAACAGAGAGGTCGCAGGTTCGATTATGCTTGTGAGCATATTTTTCTTCTTTTTTACAAAGAGCGGAAAAAAAAATGAATAAGTTCACAATATTGTTTCATTATTTCTCAAACAAGAGGCAGCACAGTTGGTCGTCTGTGAATTTAAGGAATTCCATGGTCGCGGGATCAAGTCACAACACAGACATATTTTTTGGCATATATATTTACGATATTTCGCAGAGAAGGGTTTATGATTACTTCGCAGAGATATTTCGCAAGAAACAAATAGCACAGATGGACAAGAAGGAAGTATGCGAACTAGAGGACATGAGATCGATTCTCCCAGCGAGCAAATAATTTTTTACTTCGCATATATTCATCTCGCGGAATTAGAATATGATTACTTCGCAAGAACTTTGATTATTTCGCAAGAGCTACTCAGCACAGTTGGTATGTCATGAGAAAATCCAAGAAGCAGGTCAAGGGTTCAAG
Source organism: Papaver bracteatum (assembly GCA_023529315.1). NCBI lineage: Eukaryota > Viridiplantae > Streptophyta > Magnoliopsida > Ranunculales > Papaveraceae > Papaver > Papaver bracteatum. Next base: position 5,706,786 of record JAJJWX010005078.1, on the reverse strand, counting down.
TCTCACTTCTCACACTTGTTTTTGAGACTCACATGAAAGCTAAGTACCACTTTCCTCGAACATTTTACTTTTACAGAAAATAAAAGATTTTTGATTTGATTTACAAAAAACGATTCAATCGCGCAATTACAAAGATTTCAAGATTTCACAATTACAAAAGAAACCGAGAAAAATCTCACACAAATCAATTTATATATTTCTCTTGAAAATTTTGTTTTGTTTCAAATGATATGATATTCAACATGGAGAGTAGTAGCGGGCAAACCTTTATGGCGTACACTCGCGAAGAAACATTCGCAAGAGGCAAAGAACCTCAGTGCGTCATGTAAGGGGGTACCTATTAGGATCATTTCCATGAAAGATATTTATCAAATGAGATGAAATAAATCATACAAAGAAAATCAAAACAAACAAAAAGATTTTGAAGTAGCATATAAATAAAAAATAAGAAGTTTTGATAAAAGAAATGTTAAATACTAATATAAATTCTTATTTGCATTACAGCACAACATGAGGCATAGAATGTGGAATAATAATTTCGCAATACATCTTATTCGCAGTCAGGGATGGATACTTCTTATATATTTCGAGGATTGAGTACTTCTTATACTTCTTCAAGGATACTTCATACTTCTTATACTTCAAGGATTGATATTCTTTACTTCGCAACATTCTGAAACTTCGCAAAAGAATAGAGGAAAGTACGTACTTTTCAAGTCCAGTATTCTTTCGCTCGTTCCTTCATCAACAAAGATCAAAGACTACTCCAACATCTACAACAACTAGTTTTGTCCTGAAGATCGCTCTTCAAGCAATATTCAAGAAAAAAGAGGCAAAATGTAGGAGCACAATCTCACAGCATTATTATGCTTGCAAATAATTAACGACGCAACAAATGATAGCTTGCGAAATTGTGGAGAGAAAAGACATCTTGCGAGCAAGGCTGCGAAGACTCGCATGACATATTTTAGATCCGAAATTGCAGGACAACACAACTGTCATCTTTTATGTAAAATCATATAAATAGCCATTTAGGCATAAGAGAAAGGGAGAGTTCTTTTGGAGAATAGATTTTGGAGAGACATTTGAAGTTAGAATTTTGTAAAGAGAGAGAGAGACTTATTTTCTTGATGATCTTATTCCCCAAAAATCTAGAGCTCCAAATATTCTTTAATGGAGTCTCAATTGTAAAATCTTGTAATTACATACAATCACTAGTGAAGAACCATGGATGTAGATCACAATGATCGAACCATGTAAAAATCTTCGTGTCTCTTTTACAACTTTAGTACTTTAATCTTCATTTTCATATCAAATAAATTAGATCATCAAATCAAATTAATAGAATCTCATGAGGGTGTAGTTGTGGGATTTCCTGCAACTACAGCTTTTGTGACACTCGCAAAGTGTAGTTGAAGATCTTGTAGTGATGCTCGCTGGGAAGTGTTTTTAATCTCGCAGATAAGTGTTATAGCAATATTCTGGTCCTACAACGATCATAACATTTCTCACTCTTTGTATCCTTGCCTCACTGAGGAAGTTCCAATGAATACTCCAAATCTTGTTATCTCTGACAGTAAGGCGGAAGAATCTGGCGAAGATGAAAGACATAGTTAAGATGATGGTAAAGAAGGAGAAAAATCTGGCGAAGATGATGATGGGTCTAATTAGTCTTGTCTTTCCTTTTAATCCCTCTGTAAAAAAATTTCATTTATCTATTTCTCCTTGTAATATACTGTTGTGAGTTTCTCCAGCTTCTAACATTCTTTAGTGTATAAATTTCTTTTGCTTCTATCTGTATAAATCATAAAACAATTCTTTTCTGCAATATAGTTAATCAACATGATTATTAATCTTTAACTATCTGTGTAAATGTATCATATGATAATGTCTACGCAAATTTATCATATAATGATGAATAAAAATTCTATCATTCTGTTCATTCCCATACTTGCCTCTGTTATTCATCTGCAATATGAAATAAATTGAGTAGAGTTTAGACATTAATTGTGAATAAAATATATTTAATTATTTTTTCCTCAATCTTTGCGATAACATCGCGAGTAACAATTGTATATTTTTATGATCTCTGCGTAAATATCGCAAATCTCATTATATCTGCATTAATATCGCAAGTATCATTATCTCTATGTCAATATCGCAGTCATTCAATCTTGATTTCTTGTGGTCTTATTATGCCTTCCTAGTTAAAGGTCTTATCTTGCCACATTTTGTATTGGCGACAAAATCGCAGGACGTCCTTACACTTGCATGTAAAAACCCATTGATCTTGCCTTATATGCGTTTTGTCACTTTATCTGTGACAATATGATAAGCCTAAGTTCCCTTGCGAGAACAAAGCCTCATGACATTTCCGTTTTGCGATGAAATCGCAGGACGTCTTTACACTTTCATGTAAAAACCCATTGATCTCATCTTAACTTTTTTTTCATGGCTTGTTGCCTCTGTATAATTTTTCGTCACGCGACAATATGATAGGCCTAAATGTTCTTGCGATCATAAAGCCCCATGACATTGCCGTATTTAGATACTTATCAGCTCCCTAATGGAGGGTGCCGCCCTTATCTTCACCCTGGTTGCCCCTTCAAGGAGGGTACATCGGCCATACAAGACTAGCTCCTCCCATCCGGTCTTAACAACAACCAGTTATTTTCGCAGCCTCTTATTCTTTATGCATATATGGCTTATATTTACGAGACTTCACCCTAATTGGGGTTTTCTTCGGGCCGAGTGCATCATAGCCAAGACTTGCCAAGAATGGCCAGGGTAGTTTCGTACGCCCCGAGCACCCTTGGCTCAACCGTGTACCTCGGCGCCTTAGTCATACTATGCACTCCTTAGAAGAGATCCTTGGTCGTCCAACCAGGGTATAACCTTATATTGTAGGACCAGAATATTTCCATGATATTACTCTTACGAGATTAACAACACTTCTGCGAACATCACCGCGAGTTCTTCAACAACACTTCGCAAGTGTCACAGAATTATTTGAAGAATGACGTAATAGCTGACGAATGAAGAAACACGGGAAGAGTGTGATTATCCTGCGATGGTCACGACGCTTACGAGAATGGACATTATAACTACTACGATAATATCGCAAGTCAGTACCGAAATTAAAGGACAGATTAGCTGTCATCCACTATGTAACTATCCTATATAAAGAGACCTAATAGATTCAGATGGAGGATGATGTATTTTTGAGTGTTGAAAAAGTCTTGAGGAGAGAGGAAATTCAAGAGAGCGGTTGTATTCTTGATTTCTTCCATTTCTTGTAAATATTTCTGAGAATCAAATAATAAAGTGTTGTTTTTAATATTCAAATATGTCTTAGTTACAGTAAATTCTTATCAAGGGTGTAGTGTAGGATTTCCTGCAACTACATATATAATTGGAAATCCAAGGTACCTCCCCCGGATAGGTTTTCTTTAACCCCAACATCTCCATGAATCAGGTCCCAGCAGCGGTATAACCTTATCCATGAGTCATGCAAAGAGATACCCCCTTATATGACACACTTTAGGTCTTAAATTTTCCTCTTACAAAATTTTATTTGCTAACTAGGGTGTACGCCATAAAGGTTCATCCCGTTCTTTTATTTCTCTTGCAAGTATTGCAACTCTGATAAAATTTATTTTCTTTGATCTTCTCATTATTTGCATTTCAACTCTTGTATAATTTTTTAACTTCATATTTTTCATTCAAACGAAATATTCTTTTGAGACCTTTTCTTAAATTTCATCATTTTACCTTTTTACTTACTACTTTCTGCTTCTGCTTTTTTGTTACGTTTGTTATTTTCTCTCCATCTGCGAGACGCTCGCCATATGTTTTTTGTAGCTCATGTTTATTTTGCAATGTTCCTTCCTCTCGCCGCTCTATTGTATCAACCATCAACTTATCACCTCTTTGTTTTTGCTTGATGTTTTGTTTCCAGTTTCTGCTCTTTGCTGCCCTTTCCTCTCAAGATTCCATATCAATTTCATAGCATTTCTTCCCATCAACCCAGTCTCCCTTTATTACTCCAACACCATTAGGATGAGGAAATTTAATACATTGGTGGAAAGTTGACGCCACACCTAATATCCCATGTATCCAAGGTCGGCCAATCAGGGAATTATAAGGTGATTCAATATCCACAACGCAGAATAGAATCTTAGAAGATAACCCCTTTAATGGAATTCGCATTGTAATTTCCCCTTTGGGCTTGTTGGCAGTACCGTTGAAACCATAGATCTTATAGGTTGATGGTATCAGATCCTCGTCTTTTCCACCCATGGTTCTGTAAGTATGATAAAATAAGATATCAACTGAACTTCCAGTATCTATTAGAACTCTGTAAATAGCCCAGGAATCCTCAGTTTCACCATCATCATTTTCTTCATCTTCTTCTTCTACTTGTTTTGGATTTATTTCTAATCTTACCACCAGTGGGTTGTCATGCATCTCGCCAGGCTCTGGTACTTCTTGTGCAGTGAAAGAAATAGTTTGCTTTTTCCACTCCTCTAATGGCGAGACTCTCGCAATATTTATTATCTCTTTTCCATCTACGTCCCTCGCGAAGACTCTGCTCAGAACGTTGTCGTGGAAATCCTCAATAGTCTTGTATGAATGTATGATGGAATTACAGAACAAATTCTTCGTCTTGGTTCCAACCTCTGTCACAAATGTTTCTGCTCCTTTTATAGTATTCACTCTGCGAATATCTGGTGCTGGTGGTAACTGCTGAGATTGCGGATGTCCTATTATAAAATGATTTAACTTTCCCTGGTCAATCATCCTCAAAATTATTCTTTTTCCATTCCTATAATCGTTTATTGAGTGACCATGAAAATGATGGTAAGGACAAAACTCTTGATTTCGATTGTTTTGATGTGGCTCTTTTCCCATATTCCAGGGTGATGGTATATTTTCCATCAAAATGATAGCCTCCCAAATTTTTTCTATGCTAGCATTCAGAGGTGGAATTTTAATTTCTTCCCATATTATTCTCTGACTCCCTTGCCCTCTAAAATTATTTTGCCTCTGACCACCATAAGTCTCTTGAGGCTAATCCAGTCTTTGAATTTTATTATTTCCACTGCGATTGTAATAATTATTTTCTCTTTCATACTCCTCTTGATCTCGACTTCCCATGGCTACTAACTTCTGATGGTTTTCAATAACCATTTTCTCTTGTTGTGACTGCGAGGTGCTCGCCACATTATTAATCATTTTTGGAAGTAAACTTTCATTTGCCGCTATTGAGCTGGTATTTTCGACTGGATATGATTCCATCTCATTTTGTTTCTCCTCTAAAGAAATGTATTCTTCTTGAAGTTCTCGCAGCTCAGTCATTGTGATGGTATTTTTAACTCTGAAAACTTGAACATATAGTAGATTGGTTGCAAACATAGCATTAATGAAAGATAAAATGAGATATCTCTCATCTACTCTACCATCCATTTCACTGCACATTGTTTTCCACCTTAATGTTAAGTGCTCCAGACTCTCGCCAACCCTCTGTTTTAACCCGAACACATCTTCAATTCCTGGACGCGCAGAATTGTTACTTATGTATGCCCCCAAAAATGTGGTTTGTAGATGAGTGAAAGAAGTTATAGTATTCTTGGGTAAACCCTCAAACCATTTTAGTGCCTCGCCAGTTAAGCTTGATGCAAAGTATTTGCATAACACAGCATCATGGTTCTCCCATTGTAGCATACACCTAACATAGCCTTTGATGTGTTGAATGGCACATGTAGATCCATCAAAAATACTAGTTAATGCTGGAAAGTTCCATTTTGGGGTATTCCTCTTAGTTGTACTTCTTGAGTGAATTGAGTTTTTGCTGCTTCTTCAATCGCCTCATCAAGCTGTCTTCTTCCTCCTTCTCTTCTATCATTTAACATTCCCCTCATTTCTGCTAGTTCTCTTAAAACTTGTTCATTCCCAATTAAATTTTGCTCCATTGGTATTTTCAGTGCAGATTCTCTTCTCCTGCGCTCTTGCCTATCTTGTGTTGCGAGATTTTGATTTCAACTTCCATTATTTTCTACTTGTCTTTCTCCGCTATCTTCTCTTATATTTCTTTCGCGAATGCGCACATCGTTATATCTCTCATTTTCTCTTCTGCGATTTTCTTCTGCTCTCCTTTGCACCCTATCGTATTCTTTATTAATATTATCATTATTGCGGTTCTGTTCATGTCTTCTTTCTCAATTGTCATAATTATTCTGGCGAATTGACTCTTGAAATTCTTGCTCTTCTACTTATGCTCTCAATCTTTCCCTTTCGCAAGCTAAGTGTGCTTATTCAGCATAATGTCTCTCGATTTCTCTTTCAATTATCTGCTGATTTCTTAGAGTTTCTCTTCCGTGCATTATCCTCCTTCCTTCCTCTTGATCTTCTTCACCATCTTGGTTATTTCGTGCCTGACGCTACTCATTTTCTTGCCTTCTGTTGTTTGGTTGAATTTTATCTTGTGGTACGTAATGATCTTCCCTTATTTCTCTCCTTTCGCGACGTCCTTCATTTGGACCATGATTTTCTTCTTCAATATTTGTTATAGGTGATCTTATTCTTATATCACTTCTAATTGTTCTCGAACTTGATCTCGTTGTGCTTCTTGATCTTCTATTTTGTAACCTTATGTTTTCCATTCTCAATTCATGGTTTTGCCTTGCCAAGTTTGTACGTTCTTCCGCCTCTAATGTCCTTTCCTGTTGTATTCTTTGTCTTAAAACCTCTACTGTTTCATTTTCATCATTTCCATGTATTAATCCTCCATTTACTTCTTGGTTTTTTCCCTCTCGTCTTTTATCTCTTAATTGTCGATCTTCTGGTTCTTCTATTGAATCTGATCGCCAAGTATGCACGCTTACTCTATCATAATCCACAACTCTATCTTGTATTGGTGTTTGCTGATTTGACTGTTGAATCTTATTTTCTCCATCATTCCTTGTTTTATTTCTTATAGTTCTTACCCTTGAAGATTCTCCTATTTCATCTGTTTCTCCACCTGCAAGTCTTTTACTCCTCCTTACGGTTGTTGGTGGTTCTGAAGTATTTCTTCTTCTTCTAGCCATTGATCTTAATGAACTGTTGAAACTTGCGTAAAATCCTTCACTAATTGTTCCAAATTCCTTCTCATCACAATGTCAATTTTCACCTTTTTCTTCAAACAATCATCAATTCATCCCTGTTTCGGGCGCCAAAATGTAGTTGCAGGAAATCCTACACTACACCCTTGATAAGAATTCACTGTAATTAAGTCATATTTGAAGATTAAAAACAACACTTTATTATTTGATTCTCAAAAATGTTTACAAGAAAGGGAAGAAAACAATAATACAACCACACTTTTGGATTTTCTCTCTCCTCAAGACTTTCTTGACACTCAAAAAATACATCACCCCCTCTCTGAATCTGCTGGGTTTCTTTATATAGGGTAGTTACATAGTGGATGACAGCTAAGATGTCCTTTAATTTCGGATCCGCCTTGCGATATTATCGCAGTAATTATAATACCAACCCTCACAGATATTTGTAAAATTCCCAGTATCATCATGCTTTTTCCGTGTTTTGGCTATCGTCACCCATTGGTCATTCTTTCTGTCATCTGCAACGCTCGCAATGTGTTGTTGATTAATTCGCAAAACAGTCGCTGTAAATATCGCAGGAGTATTGTTGTGGCGATATTCTGACCCTACATGTTGGGCATATTTAGTCAAATTAATCTTGATTCGCTTTGGTTAATTTGATTGAATATTTCTTGTTGGATTCCAAAAGTCATACTTGTACGTAATTTGTTGAGTCTAAATAAATCCTTCTTTCCTTTTTTAAATTAAGGTCGCTCTTGTTGTTCCTTAGGGAATGACATATAATGGGAGAGAGTTCTTTTGAACTTGTGCTTAATTGCCAAATCTTTGTGGGGAGTGCGGCTGTGGAATATTAGAGGGGTTATCTTGCGTCTTTATAAACTCCTTGATGAATGCATTTAGCTTCGGTTTTATGACTGCATCTAAACAAGATGATACACATTTACCTTTGGTCATGAAATGTCTCTTACGGAAATTTCATTAGGATCCCGTTCTTGTACCTTTGCCAATTTTATTGACAAAAAGGGGGAGAATTAATATGTAGTTCACACCATAAATACATATGGTTTTCTAATCATTATGTAAGGGGGAGTGGTTTCCATGTGAGATGGAGTATTGACTAGGGGGGGGGGGGTGAAGTATCACCATAGTATTGTTGTTAAAGTTGTGATGCAATTGGACTTTGACGCTGTGTAATAATACTATGACACTGTATAACAATGATTGAGAACCGATGCTTTTCTTATTGTTATAGCTACGGATTTTCAACAACGATGAAACTAAACTTACAACTTTTGGGATCATTGGACTACTTGGAAGTGACGAAGATTTCGAGTATTGTTGAAGATTAGACATGTGGAATAGGAGCTACAAAGTTTATTTATATATATTTTTTTTGTATTCCATATGTATTAATAGTTTTTCCACTAAAATTGACAAAGGGGGAGATTCTTAGAGCATTGCTCGGTCAAACTTGCATGCGTTGATATCTCAAGCATGTTTGTCAATGTTAGTGATCAAAACTATAAAATCATGATTTCTTGTCTACTATAGCTAAGGTCTCGGACTAGGATAGAAAGTGTAGTTAAGCTCAAGAACTCCATGGCAATCATCATACAAGACGAAGGACTACTCAAGGAACCACTGGATCTTCATCGACTAAAAGGTATGTGGAGACTTGAACTTATCTATCACTCAAAAGTCTATCTACTATATCTCCTATGTTGAGACAAAATTATTTTTACTATATAGACTAAGAATATACACATGTGACATTCCGAGCTGAGTATATCTCGCTTATCTATTTCTCGAAATGTATGTTGGTAAAGATTTCGCTTTAGCCAAGTTCATCTTTGCATAGTGACTAAAGTCATGTTATGTTTCAATCACTTTGGAAATTGCTATGACGAAAACTAGTTTGTGAATAACAACTATATGACGTCCTCTGAGAATGTTTCAATGATTGAAATGAGAGTTTAAAAAATATAACCACTGGGGGATATAAACATTGTTGTGGTAACACATATATGTATAAGTCCTTAGCACTTGAACCGAAGTTTGCGAACTTTGTTGATCAAGTGAAATCCGGAACATGAGCAGTCAATCCAGTCAGCGAACGCAGTCCGCGAATGTGCGTAGTTCTCAAACCCGAGAATTTCTGCTGGAGTTGTAGGTTGGTTTTAGTCCGCGAACTGACGGAAGTTCTCGAACCCGATAATTTCTGTTGGAGTTTATGAACTCCAACCGGTTACTTGAGTACGCGAACTTGAGTGGTTATATCTAAAAACGATGTTCATGAACTTATCTAAATTATCTAAGGAATTCTATTGCAAACCGTGGCTTTATAGTTCATGAATTGATTCGAGTGAATCACATCGTTTTTGCTTCAATTGTGTCTTGTGTAGTACATAAGATCTCATAGAAATTGAAAAACTCTCTAACTAGTTCATTTGAGTCATTTAGACTAGTTATGGTGAAGAATAATATGGTTGATATGAAAGTTATCATTTGGCTAACCATTTGGTTGACTAATATTGAACCAACTATTGTACACGTTTGGGTACGGTTACACAAACCCAAAATCGTCAAGTACATGTGTGAATGGGAAGATAAGTTTTCGATCTAACGGTTGAGAGATATTAGCTTGTATCTAATAAGGTTTTCATATAGAGGTGAATATTGAATACTTTGTTACTAAGCTAACATTGATTGCAAACCCAGATTTGAAAGACTATATAAGGGAGAACTCTAGCAACTGGGAAACCTAATCCCCACACATTCTGTGTGATACTAGTTTGCTAATCTAGAGTCGATTACCCTTTAACCTTTGGTTTTCTTCTTCTAAAACCAGGTTAATGATAGGTGTATAATACACCGTATTTACTATCCATAGAGTTTATGCTTTCTTTGTTATTTTTCTTGTAAATTATGTATTTTATGCGTGTTTTTGAGTTATTAGGTACTTGGAGTCGCACGGAGGAAAAGAAGAACAAATGATCCAAATTGAGCAAAAAGGGCAGGATTGTCATTTCCCAGACACTATCGGGAGACTAGCCACGGTTAAAGGGAAACTCTCTCAGAGGAGTGTTAAAAACAGGCAAGCTGATGTTAATGGGTGGCTACATGTTATAGGGTATCCATTGGGGTATCCATTATCTTATGCAGTGGGGTATCAATAACCACCCCAATCATTCAAAACCCTAAATCGAGATACTCAAATTCATTTCATTCATTTGAATCTGAAATTGAGAAAAGCACAGCAGCAGCTGCTGCTACTGTCTCCGAGAAACAGGTCGAGGGATTGAGAGAAGAAGTTGACGACTGATGAGAGTTCGAGTGGTGTAATTGCAGGAATTCCTACAACACACCCCTTATCATATCTGGATAACAATTTCTATATCTAAATATAAAAATGGTGATAAAAATACTAAAATTATAAATGGACACCAAGATTTTTTGCGTGGTTCGATCAATGTGATCTACATCCACGGTTCTTCACTATGATAATTTGTAGTTACATCAATTTACATTTACAATCTCCATTAATGGAGTTCTTGGAAGAATTCTATATCTAGTTTTAGGGAAGAAAATGATAAATAAAATACATTTTCTCTCTCTAAAAAATCTCTCTCCAAAATATCTTTCTCTCTCTTCCTAAAAATTATCCCTCTCCTCTCTCTCTCTCCTGCTCTCTTCTTTATATAGGTATTTACATTGTGGATGACAGCTCAGTGACAGCTCACATTTCCCCTAATTTCGGATCCCAGTTCTGCGGTAATATCTTTCGCAAACTTTCTTCATTTCTCTCGAAATCCTCCATGTCTCGCAGGATTTTTCCCTCTTACTATATTTCTTGCGAACTATCACCTTATTCTTGCGAGTAATGATAAAATCTTCACATTTTTCGTCATTTCTTAGAACTATTTGCGACACTTTCCATGTGTGGCAGAAATCTTTGCAAGAGTGTTGTTATTGTGAGATTCTGCTCCTACATTTAAGAGAGAGAAAGATATTTTGGAGAGAGATTTTTTAGAGAGAGAAAATGTATTTTATTTATCATCTTCTTCCCTAAAACTAGATATAGAATTCTTCCAAGAACTCCATTAATGGAGATTGTAAATGTAAATTGATACAAATTATCATAGTGAAGAACCGTGGATGTAGATCACATTGATCGAACCACGAAAAAAATCTTGGTGTCCATTTATAATTTTAGTATTTTTATCACCATTTTTATATTTAGATCTAGAAATTGTTATCAAGATATGATAAGGGGTGTGTTGTAGGAATTCCTGCAATTACATTTTGGCGCTAGAAACACTACCTGCTATTTGATTAATTGATGAAGATTCAAAGAAATTGGCTACATGAAGAGTTAGAATTTGAGAGATTTAAAATTTTTGAGAGGAAATTCGATAATGGAGAAGTTGTGTCTTCAAACAAACACCGACAACACAGTGAAAGAGCATAAAAGAAAAAGACGAAGATGCAAAACTATGTAAAAAGGATGAATTTGTTGATTCAAGAAAATTCCAAGAAAGATTAGCTACTGTTCATGTATATTTTTAGATCTAAAAAATTTTTAGGGTTAAAAATGGAAATTTCATGGAAGAAATTACATTTTCAGGGAGTAAGCATTATCAACAATTCAAAGACATATGAAGATTAAGAGAAAAAATTATTTGTTGTGGTGAATTTGAGAAAGAAAACCAAAGTTTCAGTGGAAGATTTCATGTTCAGGAGAATAAACAAGAGGCAAATTGTCAAAAATTAAGGGAGGACGAAGAGAAGATAAGAGGTAGACGCTGCAATTTTTATCACAAGCATAAGTTTGCACAGATGGTTCAAGTCTGCGAGAATAACAAAGAGGTCAAGGGTTCAAATCTCGCAGAAATACATATTTTTCATTTTCTTCTCATTTTCAGCGGAGAATAAAAGAATAAGTAAAAAAGTTCTGTGTTAAATGTTGCAGAGAGATTCTTGAACAGTTGGTCCAGAGAACAGTATGTGAGTTTGTGGTCACAGGTTCGAATTTTCCTGCGAGCATAATTTTCTTCTTTTTACAAAGGGTGAAAAAATAGATAATTTTGCAACATTGTTTCATTATCTCGCAAACAAGAGGCAGCACAGTTGGTAATCTGCGAAGTTAATGAGTTTATGGTCGCAAGTTCAAGTCCCAACACATACATATTTTTTCACGCAATCCTTGATAATTTCGCAAGTGTATTTCACGCAGAAGATAGTTAATGATAATCTTGCAGAGAAATTTCGCAGAGAAGGGTTAGCACAGATGGTTCAACGTGATATGTCGCAAGCAATAGATCGCGGGATCAATTCTTACTTCACGCAAGTTTATTTTTGTTATTTCGCAAGTTAGCCTTTGATTATTTCGCAGATAAATTTCGCAAGCAAGAGAGTTAGCACAGTTGGTTGAGAGGCATGAATGCAAGCAATAGGTAACAGGATCAATTCTCATGTTTATTTTTGTTTTGCGAGAATTGTTTCTAGAACAATTAGACTTTGATTACTTCACAAGATCTTTCATTATTTCGCAAGAGAAGATTAGCACAGTTGGTATGGTGCGAGAAAATGCAGAAAGTAGATCAAGGGTTCAAGTCTCACTCTTCCCAATTATTTTTGCTGCGAGATGTTCAGACATTTCACATAAGAGCTAAGTACCTTTTCTTAGAATATTTTACTTACAACAAACAAAAGATTTTTTATTTAATTTCCAAAAAGCGATATAATCGCAAGATTTCTAAAATTATTAAGATTTCAAAAAAATTCAAAGATTTTTTACTACAAAAGATCATAAAAAAAAGTCTGCGAATTATCGCAAAAAGTTAGAAATTTCAAAAAAATTCAGAGATTTCAAAGACTACAAAAAGTGAAATTATTGCAAAGATTTCTAAGATTTCAAAATATTTTGATTTGATTTACAAAGAGCGATACAATCGCAGAATTACAAAGATTTTACAATTACGAAAATTTCAGAATTACAATATGTTAGAATTTTTCTTGAATATTTACTTCAGATGATATGATATTTATGAGAATGAAAACAGAAATGAAAGCATAAAGAAACGCGAATAAAGAAACAGGAGATTATTTCGCAGACATATTTTGCAAAAAATAGTTAGAACAGTTGATATGGCGCAACATTATATAAGAGTCAGATCAAGAGTTAATTTTGCAAGATTTCATTTCTCATTTCTTCTCAATTTTCAAGCAAATCATATACTTCCCAAGAGACAACATCAAGCCGCAAAAGATAAGTACCATTTCCTTGAATATTTTATCTATGATTTTTGCGAGAAAGATTTTTGATTTTATTTATCAAAAGCGATATATAATCGCAAGATTTCTAAAATTTCTAAGATTTCAAAACATTACAAAGATTTTTTAGATTGCGATACAATTGCAAGATTCAAAAAAGAATTCATCGCAAAAATTTAAAGATCTCAAAATTTTTCAAAGATTTCAAAGTTACAAAAAACAGAAAAGATTAAATTTATATATTTCTATAGAACATTTTTGATTTAAAGACGCGATATAATCGCAAGGTTTCAAAGAGGATTTCTAAGATTTCAAAATATTTTACAGAGAATTTACTTAAAAAATGATATTATGAAAATGAAAGAAGAAATGACAGAAATGAAAGAAAGAATGAATGAAGAAATGCGAAATTATCGCAAGAAACACGAATAAAATTTCGCAAGAGAGAAATGCAATTGCATAAGACGTCGGAATTATCGCAAGAAATGAAAGAATAAAGAAATGCTAAATTATCGCAAGAAACGCGAATAAAATTTCGCAAGAGAGAAATGCAAATGCATAAGACGGGCGCAAATCGCCTAAAAACACATAAGAATGGGACGAACCTTTATGGCGTACACCCTAGTTCGCGGATTCTATTCCGTAAGAGGCAATGTCCTTAAAGTGCTTCATAAGGGGGGTATCTCTTTGCATGACTATAGGAAAGGCTATACTGCTGCTGGAACCTAGTCATGGAGATTTGGGATTATAGAAAATCCATCCAGGAGAGATAACTTGGATTCTCAACTATATAAGGTTATACCCTGGTTGGGCGCCCGAGAGTTTCTCCTAAGGAATGCAAAGTATAATCAAGGCGCCGAGGTACACGGTTGAGTTGTGGGTGCCCGGGACGGATGAACCTACCCTGGCCATCCATGGAAAGTCTTGGCTTACAATGTGTTCGGCCCGAAGAAAACCCCTCTAGGGTGTAGTCTCGTAACTATAATCCATATAGCCATAAAGGATAAGAGGCTACGAAAACAACTGGTTATTTCTAGAACCGGATGGGAGGAGCTAGTCTTGTATGGCAGAAGTACGTCTCCTTGAAGGGGCAACCAGGGGGAGAGATAAGGGCGATACCCTCCATTAGGGAGCTGTGTATCAAAAAAGATGGCAATGTCATGGGACTTTATATTCGCAAGAGTATTTAGTCCCGTCATATTGTCGCGTGACACAGACGGAAATGTCATGGGACTTTATATTCGCAAGAATATTTAGGCCCGTCATATTGTCGCGTGACAGGACAAAAAACCTCAAGAGAAATGTTAAGATGATATCAATGGGTTTTTGCGATAAGATCAAAAGATGATATAAATGAAATCAATGATAAGAGGATATAAATCGCAAATACTTCCTACGATTTCATCGCAAAGAAGGCAATGTCATAAGTCTTAAAAAGCAAAGAGAGATTAATCTCACAAGATGGCTTAGACCTATCATATTGTCGCAAAGATCAAAATAAATGATAAGACAAGATCAATGGATTATTACATATAAAAGTAAGAATGTCTTGCGATCTTGTCGCAGACAAGTGGCATAATAAGACCTTTAACTAGGAAGGCAAAATAAGACCACAAGAGAGGTTATACCTACAAGCGTATAACAGATTGCTAACGACTTTATATTAGTCTTATTTCATTATAGATCAATAACAAGAGGCAGGTATGGGAATGCATAGAATGGAAATTACAATTTATCGCAGACAATAGTCGCAAGAAAGAAAGAGAGAAGTACACAAGTTTTACAGGACAAAAAGAAAATAAGACCACTAGAGAGAACGCAAATAAACTTGCGAAGATAATTATATTGCAGAAAAAAAAAACAGTGGAGAAAATAACAATGAGATACAATGAGCCAGAAAAATGAGGCACAAGAGAATGAACCTGCGGGAATAAAGAGGAATGTATTCACTAGAGAAAAATACAAAGAAATGGAGAATGGAGGAAATTTAAAGCTACATCACTTTTACCGCGGCGAAATGAGAATAATACCTTGAAATTTCGCAGGACTATTCATATTTTGATCCATTATTCACAGTACTATTCACAATACTATTCGCGATACTATTTGTGACACTATTCACAATATTGTTCGCGACACTGTTCAGTGTAAATACTATTTGTGACACTATTCACAGTTGCAAAGATTTCTGCCACACATGGAAAGTGTCGCAAATAGTTCTAAGAAATGACGAAATATGTGAAGATTTTATCATTACTCGCAAGAATAAGGTGATAGTTCGCAAGAAATATAGTAAGAGGGAAAAATCCTGCGAGACATGGAGGAGTTCAAGAGAAATGAAGAAAGTTTGCGAAAGATATTACCGCAGAACTTAGATCCGAAATTAGGGGAAATGTGAGCTGTCAATGAGCTGTCTATGAGCTGTCATCCACAATGTAAATACCTATATAAAGAAGAGAGCAGGAGAGAGAGAGAGGAGAGGGATAATTTTTAGGAAGAGAGAGAAAGATATTTTGGAGAGAGATTTTTTAGAGAGAGAAAATGTATTTTATTTATCATCTTCTTCCCTAAAACTAGATTTAGAATTCTTCCAAGAACTCCATTAATGGAGATTGTAAATGTAAATTGATGTAACTACAAATTATCATAGTGAAGAACCGTGGATGTAGATCACATTGATCGAACCATGCAAAACATCTTGGTGTCCATTTATAATTTTAGTATTTTTATCACCATTTTAATATTTAGATCTAGAAATTGTTATCAAGATATGATAAGGGGTGTGTTGTAGGAATTCCTGCAATTACAAGTGGAATTGTGAAGGAGATCAAGAACGGAGAGAGTTGTGATGGTTCTGCTGTTAAATACGAAGGTTGATTATGGTTCAATTTGATAATTGACAGAGAAGAAGTGAGGAGATGATGGCTGATGTTGAATAAGATATGTAGAAGATGGGTTCAGATCGAGAAATTCAATGAGGAAAGAGTGATCGAGTTGAGAAAGTATGAGATGATGGTGTTAGCAAATTGAGTTGCAGGCGAGTTTGAATGGGTTTTGCTGGGTCGATTTATGAACAGAGAAGATGCAGGTGGTACTGGTTCATTGGAGTTGAGATGGGTCTGTTGGGGAAAAACTAGTAGGTACTGCTAAACTCAGAGATGAATGGTACTTGTGTAGTTCAGGAAGAAATTGAAGTAGGTTTGTATCAGATGGGGTTGATGGAGTGAATGAGATGGCTTGAGGTGAAGTGGAGTTGCAGAATTACAAGACTGGGAGGAATTGAAGTTGCAGTACTCAATGAAAACAGTTTAGATGAATGTTAGGCTTATTTGATGAATTGTGCAGGAATTGAAGACAGATCGGCCTGAAATTGGCCTGGGGAAAGTCCTGTAATTAAACAGAACTCAACCAAATTTCCCCTTCGGCGAGTCAACTCGGTATGACGATGAACCGATCCAACTCAGCTGAATAAGATCCAGTAAGCTCAGTAAGGCTGACTGATAAGCTGACTCGGTGTCTGACTTCCTATTTCTTGACCCGGTTGACTAATAGTTTGACCATTAGTCCTAACGGTGGACTGACGGATTATTCAGTCGACGGGAAAGAACTTTCAGGTGAATGGCGGTGACGGATTCCAGATAATTTCCGGTCAAAAACATAGTTTTCCGGCGAGCCAAAAATACAAAATTTTGTGTGAATTTCTCTCATGTGTGTGAAGACTTAGAATTGGGAATTGGATGAAAACTTGGAAGTTTTGGAGAATTGGACTTGAAATTCGAATATGGCTCAAATTGGGAAAGTGGTGTTCTTATGGAATGTGGAATCTTTTCCTACAAAGATATGGAGAGTATTGAAGCCTATAAATAAAGGAGTTCTCTACAACTTTTACACACACATCTACTTTGAAGAAGGAGTTAAAGTGCACAAGGATTGGAGGAAGGAGCAATCATCATCTTTTCAATAAGTTTTTCTTTCTTCCTTAATTATTATTATTATTCTGTGAACTCCAAACTATGAGTAGATAATTTTCTTATTGATTGAGGATGAATTCCTAGTTCTTAATATATGATTTGAGTTTTGTTTCAATTTTATCTTGAAGTTTTTCATATGATTATCGATTGTTTTTGCTAATATTAATGTTTATGCTTGATTGATAGGTCGTTTGGGTGGCCAACTAAATTGATTTGTTAATTGATCTAAAGCTAGTGAAAGTTAGGGGATAAGTAATCGTTTCTTGACTATTTACATAAATAGAAAACACAAGACCTTGCGGAGGGATTCCGTGAAGCAATTATGTGTGAAAACAACGTTAGCAAGTGGACCTTGATCTAAGAGTATAACTACTAATATCAACCTAATAAATTCATAAATCTTAATGCGTTTAACTAAATTACATCTTGAGTGATCTACTACTTGGTGGTTTGGTAAATAGAATCTGGTAGGCGAGAACTTTCGTATCCGGTGATACAAGGGATTTAGGGGTTAGCACTGATCTAGCTTCTATATCTACGGTTGGTAATAATTTGTGACTAATAAGAAGTGGAAAAGAACATAACTTGAATCATTGTTTTGCAACGAAGAAGAATTCCTTGATCTAATCTCTCTTATTGATTTCCTTTATCTTTTTAATTGCTTTATTTACTTTCCTTTGCTTATAAAATCTAAAACCAAAACCCCCCTTTTGTGACATTATAAGACAACTAAAACCTCTTGATCCTCGTGGGAACGATCTTGACTACCCTATATTACTTGTTAATTAGGTAGTAAAATAATAATTAATTTGTTGTGGTAACGACACGCATCAAATTTTGGCGCCATTGCCGGGGAGCAGCGGACGATTTTAGTTGTTTTCTTTTTACTTTTTACTTTTTGCTTTATTCTTGCTTTGTTAGATTCTATATCGTATCTAACTTAGTTATTGAGAATTGTTTTCAGGTACCGGTTTTCCATGTATGGTGGACAATATCAAGCATATTACAACAATCAATACGGTTTTCAACCTCAACATTATGACAACTTCCAACAATCCTTAGGATACAATCAAAACCAATCTTTTGGCTATAATCAATATCCTACGGAACCTTATGGATATTCTCATACATATTAACAACCTTGTAATGGGTATGTAAGTCAAGCACCAAGGTGGGATAAATCTACTTCTAATTGGCTTCATTCGAGTTGTATGCAGATTATCAATGAATTGCAAGAAATACGACAAATACTAGACCGTGATAGAAAGAATGTCGCACAAACCAATTTCTGCAACACTTTTTCTTACCCGACTCCGGATCGTAGTTATGATCATTCACCCATTCAAAGGGAAGAGTCATGGGAAAGAGAACCTATTGTAGCCAACAGTGGTAAGCGTGTGAACGTCAGGAAACTTGTACAGAAATTATACAAATTGGAAGATGATGGAGACTCAGAAGAGCTTGTCGCAGAAATTAGTAGGACCATTCATATGGAACTTAAACGACGTTTGGATAAATTTTATGAAACCGATGACGATTATTATTATGGTGAGTCTGAAAATGAAGATGATTATGTTGAAAATAACCAACCTTTGGAGACTTTTGATGACCCTAGTGTTTCTTACTCGAGCCTTGATCTTAATAATGATCAATCACCTATTCAAAAGGTAGAGCTTGAGGAAGATGCATTTAGTGCTTGGAAAAAATTCCTTAGGAAAGATATGAGTCCGCGGAAGTGTATGAGCGTTGCAACAATGAGGAAGTTATTCCAACTCCGGATCATAATAAAGATCCTTCACCTATTCAAAAGGAGGAGATCGGGTGTGACTTACCTATTGTTATAAACGGTATAACACCTTCATAAGAAGATCTTACAATTTATACCGAGGAAGATTTTATGAGAGAAGAATGACCCGATTCCGATGATGAGAATGTTGAAGAGGTGATGCTCGATAATGAAATCAAATTGATTGAATTTGTGGAAGACCCAATTGAACTTTCCAATGATTTTAATGATGCCAAGACTTTGGTTAAGGTAGAAAATGATGAAGAATGGTTGCAAGGTTTGATAGAGGACCATGATATGCAATAGGTAAGTAATTCACTTGAATTTTTTAAGGATGAGGAGGATTCCGTAATACAAGAGATTGTGCAAGGTTTGTCTAACCCTTTGCATATTTATTATTCTCCTTTACCTCTTATTGGATTGAATGTATGTGCTTAGAAAGTATTTTTGGATGACTTTGTTTCTCGATATCCACCATTAGAAACACTTGATTCTAACACTATGCAGGTTTTCCAAGAGGAATACATAGAAATTCCCAATTTCTATGTTCTTTATACACTTCCGGGTGTGGACAAGAATAAGTGTGGGGGAAATTTCTATCGGGCGATAACTTTACTATTATTTTCTTGTTCTAATATTTGTATGAAGCTATTGTTTGCAAAACAGTACTATGGGTGGATCCCCAAATTTTCAGATTGTTAGTATATAGAGAATGAATCTTACAAGAAGCCAAGTCGGGCCGTCGACTTTAAAACAAGCGCTTAATGGGAGGCAACCCATAGGTTTTGTATATCTTAACCTTTTGTTTTTTTTTATTTATTTTTCTTGTTTCATATCATGTTAGGATTTACCACCTTTACTTTACTTGGACGATTCAATTACATTGAGGACAATGTAAGGTTTAAGTGTGGGGGAGTGGTTAAGCATATAAAAAAAACAATTTTTTTTGCATAAAACCTTCAACTTTTAGAGATTTTAGAGTCACTAGCATACTTCTAGGTATGTTTACATAGAGAATTCTGACCGACATAATTGAACTTGGAAGTGTTAGGGAACTACGTTCGGATTTCTTATTTGTTAGAGTGTTAAATAATGGATTTAATCATGCCGGTGATGCAAATTTGGTGCAGGGAGAAGTGCGTTATTAGAGTTGCTGATCAATCATTAGTGGAAACTACCCATTTTCATATCAACCAAGGCACCGACCAAAAATTCTTCCTTGAATAAAGAGCTTCTTTTGAGTGTGTGTCACCGTATGTTAATTCCGGGTAGAATGGTGAGCTACCCAACTTCACACCAATTTTCAGCACTATTTTGATCTCTTGAGTGCTAATTTTTATCAATCATGAGGGTGACGTCTATGATGAAAGCCTCCTTCTTGTAGTTCAATTTGCAGTTAGCACCATTCTCTCTCTCAACAACAACGGGTCCATAGAAACACCACAATCATCAACAACAAGGGAGCGACATCAAAATCTACAAGGAAAGTTGAAAAGGTTCAAGGTTTGCAAGCAACAACGGAACAAGAAAAGAGCTAAATTTCAAATCCAAGTAAAGCAACATACAATGAGCAGATTTTTACATACATGTTGAAGACTTACAATACAATGAGGTAATTCTATATTCAAGTATGAAGACTTATTTACAAGAGCGAAGAAAAGTAAAAGGTGAGAATTATTGAAGTTTATGATTTCAAGACGATACAAGTTGTGAAGAATCAAGCGGTAAAGTACTTTTCCACGGCCATGGTTGTTTTATTTTTCACTTTGTTTTGTATTTTGTTTCTCTTGTCTTCAAAAAAATAAAAAAAATAATAAAATTGAAAAATATGAGACAAGAGAAATATCTATTATTGTTTTGTTTTATTTTTGTTTTTATTGAATAAGCCGTGGGGGAGGAAAATTTATAAGGAAGTTTCAAGCGACAAGGATTTTAAGGAAAAAGGTTACAAATTGTAGAGAATCTACGAAATTCGAAAATTTTATCATCAATAGTTGAAGCCGAAGACCAAGAAGATGAAGACGAGAAGCGGAAGATGTTTCTATTGGATGTCGTGAGAGTGGTGTTATCATAATTGGCGATCGGATGTGAAGGTAAGTAAGTAATCTCATCCTCGATAATAATGGTTGATTTCCTTTCTTAGAGATCGTTAGAAAAATGGATTTTCAAAATATTAAAAGATGTGGGTTTTTTAAATATTTCGGAAGTTGTTCTTCCCACCATTCAACGTATTGCAGGAATTCTCTCTTCATTCCTACCTGCACATATGTGAGACCCATAAAAAAGCCGTCTTTTTGAGTGCAATTATCATAAAACCCTTTTTTTTGTGATGCAGAAGTCGAGGCAAAATTCTTATTGATCGTTTCTCAAACACGTGTTCTCTCATTATGGTGTGGTTATTTCTCACTCAATATTTAAGAATGAGAATATGTTCTTTAGTATTTCTAACTTCTTATTACTAGCATGAAGAAATTTTATGTCCTCATAGATCTTTGGATGCTTGGGATGCTGGAACGCTTTGAAGTTGTAAGTTTTAGTTTGATTTTCTCGAGGACTAGCAAAGTATAAGTGTGGGGGAATTTGATAGGTGTAGAATACATTGTATTTACTATCCATAGAGTTTATGCTTTCTTTGTTATTTTTATTGTAAATTATGTATTTTACGCGTGTTTTTGAGTTATTAGGTACTTGGAGTCGCATGGAGGAAAAGAAGAACAAATGATCCAAATTGAGCAAAAAGGGCAGGATTGTCATTTCCCAGACACTATCGGGAGACGAGCCATGGTTAAAGGGCAACTCTCTCAGAGGAGTGTTAAAAACAGGCCAGCTGATGTTAAGGGGTGACTACATGTTATAGGGTATCCATTGGGGTATCCCTTATCTTATGCAGTGGGGTGTCAATAACCACCCCAATCATTCAAAACCCTAAATCAAGATACTCTCATTCATTTCATTCATTTGAATCTAAAATTGAGAAAAGCACAGCAGCATCTGCTGCTACTTTCTCCGAGAAACAGGTCGAGGGATTGAGAGAATAAGTTGACAACTGATGAGAGTTCGAGTGGAATTGTGAAGGAGATCAAGAACGGAGAGAGTTGTGATGGTTCTACTGTGAAATACGAAGGTTGATTATGTTTCAATTTGATAATTGACAAAGAAGAAGTGAGGAGATGATGACTACTGTTGAATCAGAGATGTAGAAGATGGGTTCAGATCGAGAAATTCAATTAGGAAAGAGTGGTCTAGTTGAGAAAGTATGAGACGATGGTGTTAGCAAATTGAGTTGCAAGCGAGTTTGAATGGGTTTTGCTGGGTCGATTTATGAACAGAGAAGATGCAGGTGGTACTGGTTCATTGGAGCTGAGATGGGTCTGTTGGGAAGAAACTAGTTGGTACTTCTAAACTCAGAGATGAATGGTACTTGTGTAGTTCAGGAAGAAATCGAAGTGGGTTTGTATCAGATGGGGTTGATGGAGTGAATGAGATGGCTTGAGGTGAAGTAGAGTTACATAATTACAAGACTGGGAGGAATTGAAGCTGCAGTACTCAATGAAAACAATTTAGATGAATGTTAGGCTTATTTGATGAATTGTGCAGGAATTAAAGACAGATCGGCCTGAAATTGGCCTGAGGAAAGTCCTGTAATTAAACAGAACTCGGCCAAATTTCCCCTTCGGCGAGTCAACTCGGTATGACGATGAACAGATCCAACTCAGCTAAATAAGATCCAGTAAGCTCAGTAAGGCTGACTGATAAGCTGACTCGGCGTCTGACTTCCTATTTCTTGACCCGGTTGACTAACAGTTTGACCATTTTGACCATTAGTCCTAATGGTGGACTGACGGATTATTCCGTTGACGGGAAAGAACTTTCAGGTGAATGGCGGTGACGGATTCCGGCTAATTTCCGGTCAAAAACACAGTTTTCCGGCGAGCCAAAAATACAGAATTTTGTGTGAATTTCTCTCATGTGTGTGAAGACTTAGAATTGGGAATTGGATGAAAACTTGGAAGTTTTGGAGAATTGGACTTTAAATTGGAATATGGCTCAAATTGGGAAAGTGGTGTTCTTATGGAATGTGGAATCTTTTCCTACAAAGATATGGAGAGTATTGAAGCCTATAAATAAAGGAGTTCTTTACAACTTTTACACACACATCTACTTTGAAGAAGGAGTTAAAGTGCACAAGGATTGGAGGAAGGAGAAATCATCATCTTTTCAATAAGTTTTTCTTTCTTTCTTCCTTAATTATTATTATTATTGTGTGAACTCCAAACTATGAGTAACTAATTTTCTTATTGATTGAGGATGAATTCCTAGTTCTTAATATATGATTTGAGTTTTGTTTCAATTCTATCTTGAAGTTTTTCATATGATTATCGATTGTTTTTGCTAATATTAATGTTTATGCTTGATTGATAGGTCGTTTAGGTGGCCAACTAAATTGATTTGTTAATTGATCTAAAGCTAGTGAAAGTTAGGGGATAAGTAATCGTTTCTTGACTATTTACATAAGTAGAAAACACAATACCTTGCGGAGGGATTCCGTGAAGCAATTGTGTGTGAAAAAAACGTTAGAAAGTGGACCTTGATCTAAGAGTCTAACTACTAATATCAACCTAATAAATTCATAAATCTTAATGCGTTTAACTAAATTACATCTTGAGTGATCTACTACTTGGTGGTTTGGTAAATGGAATCTGGTAGGCGAGAACTTCCGTATCCGGTGATACAAGGGATTTAGGGGTTAGCACTGATCTAGCTGCTATATCTATGGTTGGTGATAATTTGTGACTAATAAGAAGTGGAAAAGAACATAACTTGAATCATTGTTTTGCAACGAAGAAGGATTCCTTGATCTAATCTCTCTTATTGATTTCCTTTATCTTTTTAATTGCTTTATTTACTTTCCTTTGCTTATAAAATCTAAAACCAAAACCCCCCCTTTTGTGACATTATAAGACAACTAAAACCTCTTGCTCCTCGTAGGAACGATCTTGACTACCCTGTATTACTTGTTAATTAGGTAATAAAATAATAATTAATTTTTTGTGGTTACGACACGCATCAGTTAACAACTTAAAGACTTCGTTGGGATTGTGAAGTCAGACCGATACTACTTTTCTTTTAGTTGTGTGATCAGATCTTGCTGTTTCTATCATACGAGTACAATTGTAATAATTGGATTGAGATTTCTATCTCTGATAGGCAAGATATAAAAGTAATCACAAACATCTTCGTCTCATCGTTTGTGATTCCATAATATCTTTTTTCGCTGTGTCGATTAAGACTATTGTGAGATAATTGATAAAATTGAGCTGTTCTTCGGGGATATAAGTCTGGTTTTATTGATTGGTTCATGTTCACCTTGATATATCAAAAAAAGGAACAAAACTCATAGGTTTATTCGTGGGAGACACATTTATCTATCTTGTAGACTTTTCTGTGTGAGACAGATTTGTTTGCTAAAGTCTTCGACTTTGGGTCGTAGCAACTCTTGGTTGTGGGTGAGATCAGCAAAGGGAATCAAGTGTGCAGTATCATGCTGGGAACAGAGGCGTATGAGCATAATTATACCTTGGATCAGTGTGAGATTGATTGGGGTTCAACTACAGTCTAGACCAAAGTTAATTTGGAGTAGTCTAGTGTCTGTAGCGGCTTAATACAGTGTATGTTTAATCTGGACTAGGTCCCGGGGTTTTTCTGCATTTGTGGTTTCCTCGTTAAAAAAATTCTGGTGTCTGTGTTATTTCTTTTCCGCATTATATTTTGTTATATAATTGAAATAATACAAGTTGTGCGTTGTATAATCAATTAGAATATCCGACCTTATTGGTTGTTGATTTAAATTGATTGACACTTGGATATTGGTCTTTGGTACCATCCAAGTTATCTCTCTTTGATTAGACTCACAAATCACATTTTCTTGAGTAAATCAAATTGAGAGATTGAGATAATCACTCATTGAGTATTTTATATTGATTGATTCTAGTTGATTCTCTAGAAAACAACTCGGAGTTGTTCATACAGATTGCTAATCAAAATATTGGGTGAGGTTGTTAGACCCCCACTTTTTCACTAACAATCTGTGTTTGGTGCGATCCATCCTATAAGAAATAAATCTTATGAATGATTCAATTAACGTCTTAAAGATTTTAAATGATCTGGAAGAAGACTCTGAAGAATCTCCTCTGATTTTGTCAAAATGCTTGATGAAAGGATTGAAAAGAACCGGTTATGTACTGATGATATCAAGAATACCATGATTGATAGAAAACTGGTAAAAAATATTGATGAATCTAAATCAAGAGATTCTCATGAAGGTTCAATTCCCTTGTTCAGATAAGCTAAGAGATCTAGTAAGAATCAGATCAGAAACTGCTTTAAAAGAGGGTGGGATTGTTTAAATCAGAAAATTTGCTTTACAAAACATCTGAGTAACCGTGTTAATAAACTTTTTAAAAACTTAATGAAGCATCCTAAGTCTGATGAACATTATCTTGGAGCTTTCGTACTCAAAACAACCTCACCATTCCAATGGTTTCTAGATAGTGGATGTAGTAGAATATGACAGGTGATCTCTCTTGGTTCATAAAGACAGAAGACTACAAAGGAGGATCAGTGACATTTGGAGATGGAAGCAGCTGTCTTATCAGCAAAAATGGAACCATTAAACTTCCAGGTATACCCGAAATTCACGATTTTGTTTATGTTAAAGGTATGAAAGCTAATCTTCTGTCTATCATCCAAATTTGTGATAAAGATCACAAGGTTATCTTCAACATGAATGGTTGTGATATTGAAGATAAGTCTGGAAAAATAATTTTCCGAGGACGAAGAAGTATGAATAATTGTTATCTTCTGGATATACAATCCAATTTATACTGTAACTTAACTAAGGTTGAGCCTACTCATTTATGGCATGAGCGGTTTGGCCATATCAATTACCGTATGCTAGGTAAGCTCATTAATCATGAACTTGTCAAAGGAGTTCCAAAAATCAACACTAAAGTAGAAGGTGTTTGTGGTGCATGCCAAAAGGGTAAGCAAAAAAAAAATTCCACACAAACTGCCTCGAGATATAGCCACTCGTGCTCCTCTCGATCTTGTTCATATGGATCTTTTTGGTCCAATCCAACAAGCTTCGGTTGGAGGAAATAAGTAAGCTTTAGTGATGGTAGATGATTATACACGATTCACTTGGGTTTCTTTTCTAAAGCACAAAAATGATACTCTTGAAGAGTTCAAAATCATTGTAAATAGAATTCAAAATGAACAAGGTCGCAGACTTAAGAAGATCAGAAGCGATCGTGGTACAAAATTCAAGGATACTAAAGTATATGAATACTGTAATAGTCTTGGAATAAGTCATCAACTTTCTGCTCCTATTACACCTCAGGCAAATGGAGTAGCAGAAAGAAAGAATAAAAATATTCAAGAAATGGCAAGAGTCATGCTTCAAAACAAAAATTTACCATTAACCTTTTGGGGGGAAGCTGTTTTTACAACATGTTATCTTATTAACAGAGTCTATTTGAGATCAAAAACTCTAAACACTCCATATGAATTATAGTATGGAAGAAAACCCAATCTAGCCTACTTAAGAATTTTTGGCAGTAAATGCTATATTCTCAAGGATAGAGAACATAGAGGAAAATTTGATTCCAAAAGTAATGAAGGAATTTTTCTCGGGTATGCTTCAGATAGTCGTTCCTTCAGAGTATACAATCTTCGAACCAAAGTCATGATGGAATCTATTAATGTAATTATTGATGATATTAGTGATTTTTGTCAAGATAATCATATAGCAGCAGCGCTTCCTCCCTCGGAGGCTGTTATCAAAGAAAAAAAGACTGAAGTCGAAACATCTGTTGTTCCTTTAATTAGTGACACCGATGAAAAGGATGATAGTGAAAGTATTGTTGAACAATCCAATGATACTGAAAATATTGTTCAAAAACCAGTTAAATTGGTACATCGAAGACATTCGTCTGAAAATATCAATGGAGATACCAGTGGTAGAGTTATGACTAGAAGAGAACTTCAAAATGTTTGTCACTGTTCATGTTTTTTTGTCTTCAATAAAGCCAAAAAATATTGAGGAAGCACTCAATGAACCCGCATGGGTAAACTCAATGCATGAAGAACTCAATCAGTTTGAAAGACAAGAAGTATGGAAACTTGTTCCTAAACCGCCAGGAGTAAATATTGTTGGAACAAAGTGGATCTACAAGAACAAATCAGATGAATTCAGGACAATTGTCAGAAATAAATCTAGACTCGTTGCTTGGATGAAACTTTTTCTCTTGTTGCTTGTTTAGAATCAATAAGACTTCAACTTTCCTATGCTTGTTATCTTAAGATAAAACCTTTTAAAATGGATGTTAAATATTCCTTTCTGAATGGGGATCTAAAAGAGGAAGTCTTTGTGGCTCAACCTAAAGGATTTGAAGATCCATTATTTCCTGATTATGTTTTTAAACTTAAGAAGGCATTGTATGGCTTAAAACAAGCCCCTAGAGATTGGTATGATAAACTAACATCCTTTTTACTTCAAAAGGGATTCTCTACAGGAGGTGCTGATAAAAATCTTATCACCAAATGTGTGAAAAAAATGTACTCATAGCACAAATATATATAGATGACATCATTTATGGTTCCACCTCAAAGGCTCTAATAGACGAATTTCCGAACCTTATGAGTGGAGAATTCGAAATGAGCAATGTTGGAGAATTATCATATTTTCTTGGGTTGCAAATACAACAACAAAAGGATAGTATTCTTCTTTCTCAAGAAAAATATGCTAGAAATTTAGTTGAAAAATTTGAAATAAAAGATGCATAACCTATGGAAACTCCAATGCCAACTACTAGAAAGCTTTAGTCAAATTCAGGAGAAAAATCAGTTGATAAAAAGCTTTATAGATCTATGATAGGAAGTTTGTTGTATCTAACTGCAACAAGTCCAGACATTGCTTTCACTGTAGGATGATATGCTCGATTCCAAGAAGATCCTAGAGAATCACATCTCAAAGCGGTAAAACGGATCATTAGATACGTTAAAGGTACAATAGATTATGGTCTATCATACTCTATGGATATAATCAACAGTCTTGTTGCTTATTCTGATGCAGATTTGGAAGGATGTGTAGAAGATCGAAAAAGCACCTCTGGTGGCTATTTCTATGTTGGTCAGAATCTTGTGGCTTGGCATAGCAAAAAACATAATTCACAAACATTGTCAACCTGTGAAGCAGAATACATTGCTGCTGGTACATGTTGTACTCAACTTTTGTGGATGAAGCAAATGATCATTGATTATGGAATAAATATTCCCACCATGAGTATCATGTGTGATAATTCAAGTGCTATTCGATTAATAGAGAACCCTGTCGAACATTCTCGAACCAAACACATAGATATCAGATATCACTTTATTAGGGAATTATATGAGAATGGAACTATCAAAATGGAATGTGTACCATCCGAACATCAGTTAGCTTATATTCTCACAAAACCCTTAGATAGAGCAACATTCGAAAATCTAAGGAAATCCATAGGGATTGTCAAGGTACATTAAGTACCTTGTGAAGACGGTTTTCAACTTTTGCTTGCAATTGTTAAAACCGATTTTCAACCTTTCTCTGGTAAAGTTTGGTTGTTGTTATTCTTTTTTTTTGGCATAAGGATGACAACATAATGGTATTTCGTTATCAATTCTCCCTGGAAGAAGAAGATGCTATCATATTGGAGATGTTGGATGCGAAATTTAGGTAACAATCTTGTTAGTTAATTATTTTCCTGTTTTAAGAAAAGCCTATTTTATTTGATATATATATATATATATATTGCTTTTGTTTAACGAAATTATCGGTACAATTGATGTGTTTATTCCATTATGTATGTGTGTATGTTTGTGTGATTCAATTGGTTCTGGTTAAGTAAAACTATTATTATCTTGCTTTGTTGTGTGATATCAATCGTTTAGGCTTACAAAAGTTTGGTGCAATTGCGGTGCTTTAATGTTTATGTTATTTCAATTGTTTCCAGTTATGTAAAACAATTGTTATTTTTCTTTATTGTATGGTATCAATTGTTTAAGATTACAAAATTTCTGTGCAATAGTGGAACTTTAATGATATATGTTGTTTCAATTGCTTCTGGTTGAGGTAAATAATTATGGAAGTTGATTTATTGGTTTGTATGAATTATTTATGGCTTAACGAATGAATATATTTACATGATGGGTTGTTTAGTCCAATTCTATTCTGGATAAGCTAAACTAAGTTAATTCTGATCTTAGTTAGACTTATCAAAGTGGAGGTTTCGGTTATTCAAGTCTAGTCGAATGCCTAAACAAGGAAATGCTAGTTAACTAACCTAGTATTTATCTTGTTTAAAATCTAAAGGTAAGTTATATAGATAATTAGAACCTGGTGAGAAAAATGGAGTCTATCTTTCTTTTGGTCTTATCGAATGAAGCGGTTGTATTTATATAATCGGTTTAGCAAAGGAACTAAGTTTCTTAGTTTATTTTTGGTTTTCTAAACTGAAAATTTCTTTGGGCAATTATTTCCATGATAACATATTAAAACATAATTACTTTGTAGTTTCAGTTTTGATATTGGTTATCAAAAATGGTAAGTAAAACCCTCGTGCTTGATTCAATAGGTTGCAAGTCTATTTTGAGATTTGTAAGATCCTTTTCGTGTTGTCCTTTATTTTTCGTTTCTTTGTCATTTTTGTGACAAAAAGGGGGAGAAATATATGGAGTAAACAGGTAATGCTGGTTTCAATTTTATGTTGATTGGTGTCACTAGGGAAGAGGACATTGGTGCTTGAACGTTTATCTAACGAATGAGGAAAAGCACAAACTAAGGGGGAGTAACATATCATATGATTGGGATAACAAAGACGTGCAAATTAAAAATCTACCTATCTCACCTTTAGGGGGAGTATGAGCTTTGTTATTATAATATCAATAGCGGCATTTTAAGGATTGAATGAATGCAAGTTATGTGTTGTTGAATTCGGGAATCAAGCGTATGTGTAATGAATTATTGTAATTTTTTTATCCATATGATTGTAAGAGTTTTGTCACTAAAATTGACAAAGCGGGAGATTGTTAGAGCATAGCTCGGTTGAACCCACCAAGCGTTGGTATGTCAAGTTTGGTTGTCATATTTTAGTGAGCCAAAACTCATTTAAAAGTCGTTTGATTTAAATGTACTAGAGTTAACTTCTTATAGGTTAGCTTGAAAGTACTAGGATGAGACATTACAAGTATTGTGATGACTTGAAGAAGTGAAGAAGTACGGATCTAAAACCACAAAATCATCCTTCTACTTGAGGTTAGTGATATTTGACTTGAACTGTTTCATTCCCTAACATAGCTTTCAAGTCGTGCATATTGAAAACATAAAACTGCGAAGCATGAACACTCTAGATAGACATAGTATTAAGGAATACAATATGAAGTTTCTTGCTTAACCATTAAAATTTGTATATGAGACATCGACATAATCATATGAATGGTATTGTGATTATGTATGGGTATGAGGTGGGGATTTCATCCTAGGAAACAATGTTTTTACATATGTTTTAAGGAAGTAAGTTCATGATATGTGTTGTGAACCGAAAAGGAAATCGCCAGGCATTATTGGGGCTGTTCTTCATTGCAAATCTTATGAACGACCAATATGTGTGATTAGTATAATTTCTCATGACTTGTTTGTGTTCTTGGTAAAACTATTCACATGAGGCCTGACTTATGTATTTGTATGACTTTTATTAGTGAAACCGATCTTAAGTAATCACCTGGGGTATGATCGGGTTTGTGAGTGTCTGACCAAATTTGGGAAAGGGGAACCGATCCTATGAAGATGTGCAGTACATCACAAGGGGGAACCGATCCTTGTATGAGGTGCATCAAGGTTTATAGAAGAAAGGGGAACCGATCCTATGAACATGTGCAACACGTTTTTAGGCAAGGGGGAACCGATACTATGGACATGTGCAGTGCATACAAGTTAGATATCAAATATATGTGGGGAACAGATCGTAGTACCTAGTCAACCGTATCTTTGGTAAGCTAGTATGACTATGCACAGTACTCACATTGAGGTAGAACCGAAACTTGTTTTGGTAGAACCGTTACACCCATGGTTTGTGATTGAGTGTTACTTGATCAATCACATAGTTCTTGAAAGTTAGATGAACCGATTCTAAACTTGTTTGGAAGTGTGGTAAATCGGTTTCAAGTGAGTAAGTATGAAAAAGGACTTGCAAGAGTAAGATTTCGACACACTTTGAACACGTGCATTAATGTCTAATCTTTTATTGTTCAAAGATATTCCTTAACAGCTAAGAAGGAAGTAAATCCCAAGATCGAATTTAAATAAGTTAAGAATTTTTTAATTAAGGTTTTTAATTATATATGGAAAATAAGAATTAGTAATGCGCATTTTCTAGTTAAAGATTTTCCAAGGAGATTTCGATCATTATATTTGGACAGTGCATTCACAGGAATTATGAAAACCGAATTTGGGTTAATATGGAAAAATATCTTGAGAATATTTTCGGTTTTGGAAATTCCTTGGTGTCAAAACTTCCTTGTCTATAAATAATTTGAGTTTGCATTTCTAGAAAACTAATCCTTCGTGACAGTAAACTTCCTCTGTTGTACCGTTACTTGTGAAGCCGCCTATCGGAGAGGAGAGTAATCTAATTAGGTGAAATCTCTTACGGCAGCTCAATATAAAGTCTTCTTTGGGATTGAGAAGCTCTAACGCGACCCGTTGGTGGGAAACTAGATATTGCGGTTTATCTTTAATTTTCATATTGATTTGATTGACTAACGGTGGTTGAACTTTGATTGCACCTAGTTTGTTTATGCTTGAGAATCTTCTCTTCTGATATAAGATTCACTTAAGCTAGTTCAAGGTTTCGACAGGGATCTTTAGACTGTTGTTAGATCTAAAGACGATCTTGTGATAATCCATTGTTAAAAGACTCCGTTATGTATGTGATTGATCACAAGAGATTCAAGTAGTTGTGTGCAGGTGTTTATTGAAGATCTAAGAAGATTTGAATACAAAGAAGAGATATAAGATTTCTGACTTGGTTTTATAATCTTTGGTGTGCACAATACTTGTTTGGGTAACAGAGGATCCAATTAATAATCGGTTTATCCTTGTGGTAGATTGGATTGATTAATTGAGAAGATCGGCATCAACACAATTCTTTGGATTAAGAGTGTTGATTGGCTTAATCTTAACGATTACCTTTTGGTGATTGAACATAAGATAGATCTTGGAACCTGGCAAATGAGTTTATGTTAAGATAAACAAGGGAACCTTTGCGCAAATCATATCACTTAGTTGAAGAAAGTTGATACCAAACAGATTTGTTGTTCCTTAACTGTTTGGAATACGAACCAAAGGAATTGGTCCAAGTACGTGACTTGTTTACAGGTTGGAGGCGTGGGAATACAGACGGAACTAGGTGAACTATAGGTTTAGTTGCTTGGTCTCAACTATACGAAGTTGGTTTATTTTGTATAGCAGCTTAATCCTGAGAGTATTCAATTCTGGACTAGGTCCCGGGGTTTTTCTACATTTGCGGTTTCCTCGTTAACAAAATCTTCCTGTGTCATTTACTTTATATTTCCGCATTATAATTGTTATATTATAATTAAAGTAAGCACAAACGTTAATTCCTATTTACTTGATACGTTAATCGTATTGTGTTTGGTTAATTCCGAACCTTTGTATCAAGTAAACATACTTCGTTGTTGTATTGTCTCGATCTCGTATCCATAAACGATCACACGAAGTGTGAACCGATTAGTTTCATTGTCTCGACTCAATCTATAGACAATCACTTTCGGAGAAAGTACTTATAGGAAGGAAACGTTTTATCTTGAGGTATATTGGGGTACCCTCGCCTTTTCAATAAGAGTATCTCAAATCAGGGTCCCATCGTCAAGATACCAGGCTTGCAAACCCAATTCACAAGCTTGAGAAATCTCAACACAATTGAATATATGGTCAACGCAAAAAGTAAAGAGCCTAAAGGATCACCTTGTTGCACTCCTTGCGATAATAAGAGGGTGTGAGTACCATAATAAAGCCTTACAGGACTAGCGTAACAGAATTCCACCCATCTCGAAATAGACAGACACTTGCGCCTAACTTCTAAGATCATAGTAGTACGATCAACAAGGTTGAAAGCATTCCGAAAATCCATCAAAACCATAGACATAGAAAAGCAGCTGCCCTTGTCAGTCAATATGCGATTAATTGAGTGGAGTATAGCCTCACCCCACATGGGATTCCAACACCAAACTGGAAGTCGCTTAGATTGGCACTCATATCTTTGCAAACGCTAAGAGCGGCTACCTTAGAAACCAAATGCCTCCAAATGGTGCCAACATCTATGGGTCGTATGCCACCGTCTAGCTTGAGGATAGGTGTGAGGGGAGCACTAGCTACTCACTCAGTTGCGTAAGACAATGACAAACAAGCAACATATTCACCACTGTAGTGATAGAAGCAAGGAGTTCATCAGCGATAGCAGCAGCAGACCCGCTGAAAGCATCAAGCAGATGCTGAGCATGCAAACTGTCTATGCTACAAGGAGTTCATCAGCGGCCCAATTCCTAAAAATGCCACTCTTGGAAATGGGTTCCCAAAAAGTGCCACCCTAACCCCAAACCTACCAAAAATGTCACTATATGACATTTATGCCCCTAACAGTAGAGGACCCTCAATTGTTTATTATAATTTTCAACTTTCAAAAATTAAAATAAATATTTTCTGTGTTGGTTTTAGTGTAGGGGTCCTGAACGTAGAGTGGGGACTTTTCACCGGACCCTAGACTTTTATTAAAAAAATCTTAGAATACGTATTAACAATTAAATTTTTTTTTTTTTTAATTTATATTTTAGTATTAGGGTCCCGTGGAAAGTTGAGGACTCTTTACAGGACCTTAATGGATCTCAGATGGAGATAAAAAATATTGAAGTAAGATAGGTTTTATGGGTATCTTATTAACATGGTCCATTTAAAGGTCCGCACCTTTTACTGGACCCTTAAGATACTATTAAAATAATCCTCATAACGGAATTAAATAAGGTTCCCAGGGTCTCGACCTTATCAACCAGGGTAAGGACTTTTTCTCCACAATGCCACCTAGGCGCCAGGTAGGTGACAAGTAGGATGACCGGGGTCGGGACCTTTATATTCAAGGGTGAGGACTTTTCCTCCACCAGGACACCTAGGCGCCAGGTAGGTGACAAGTAGGTTGACCGAGATCGGGACCTTTATATTCCAGGGTGAGGACCTTCACATTACTCCACCCCTTACCCCTCCATCACACAGCACAACAGTTGTTTTATTTATATATAATATTAAAAGCTCTCCTGGTATTGGTTAATTTGGGTGGTACCTTTAATCTTTTATTGGTTAATTTGGGAGGCACCTTTAATCTTCTATTGGCTAATTTGGGCGGCACCTTTGAACAATTATTTA
The DNA here is from genome assembly GCA_023529315.1 of Papaver bracteatum. Taxonomy (NCBI): domain Eukaryota; kingdom Viridiplantae; phylum Streptophyta; class Magnoliopsida; order Ranunculales; family Papaveraceae; genus Papaver; species Papaver bracteatum. The sequence goes on along the minus strand of JAJJWX010005078.1, from coordinate 5,672,124 downwards.
CATCTATAATTTCCAGTCTTCTTCTTCATGCTCCTTCTTGAGGTTCTACTGCTCTATCAGGGAAACCTTCTTATTCTTTTCTTCTTCTTCTTTCACCATGGAAGCCACCACACCATGAAAGCTAGGGTTTTAAATTTCACTAATCATCCGACTGAAATAAAGAAGGAAGGAGCTATATATAGTCTTCAATAGGTGAGATTAATTTTTGCTCTTTCAAATTAATTTTAGGGTTTTTAAATATGTATTGGGGATTTGTCCAATAGTATGTTTATTCATATAGTTTACACTGAAATAATGTATGAGCTATCTTTAATTTTGTGGTTTGGTAACTATTTATTTCATTCTGCAATCCTGAGCCTTTTAACTATTTATTTCATTGTCCATGTTCTGTCGCTATGCAGAATGTGTGAGAACTGCATGCGTTAAGTGTATTCCAGTATCATATGATTCATATCTGAGGTCCTAGTTGATGAATTAGAATTCTAGAAAGTTTGCCACCTAAAGTTGAATGCAGGAATTAAATCAGGTTACATCTTAAATACTAGAGAAAATGCACTTCTGATTCTTTCAGTATTAGTCTGTTTTCATTGTTATTCATTTAGTATTTGTAATCAAAGGTTAAGTTGTGTGATTTCAATGTTATGATGCTTTAGTTCACTTTTTGCTTAAGAAGTTTATATCACTGATAGTATATTTTGTGAAATGAAGTTGCTTTTAGAACCCTAATTTGTCGTCGACATAATGATAAGTAAAGTTGTTCTCATCCATTACAATGGTGAGTGGGTTCACAAAGAAGGTAACGACGAATACAAAGGTATGATACATCTTGCGGGGGTACCTAATAAATACACTTTGGAGGATGTGAAGAAGAGAGCAATGGATATTTTAGGTTTCTTGCATGAACCTTGTTTTGATGTGTATGGAATCATAGATGTCCCGCGAACCGCATTTAAGCAAAGGATTAAGATTGGCAGTGAAGAGATGTTGAATTTTTATGTTGGCTAGGCATGTGGAGTCCCAAGCTTTTTCACAATCAAATATGGAGAAGAAGTAAAAGTAGATATTCCTCCCCTAACTCCCAAATAGAAACTGGAGATGACAGCGTATCCAAGATGCTTCTCCACACTCCGTTGACCCCTCTTAACAATCTGGAATTGAGTTCCATTGAGAATTATCATTCCAAGAATAAGACCGCCAAGGGAGATTATGGTGTACTTCTATATTATGTTTGTCCTGACTAAATAGTCACACTAATGTTGACTTTTTTATTTTTTCAGGGAGTACTAGCGGTCCAAAGGCTAGGAGATGTCTTGACCCAATAATGACTCCATCATCCAAGAAACTCCGTTGTCTTCATGATGCGCCATCAACTCCAGCGCCGGTTCTCGATATTCCTAAACCCCCGAAGAAAATGAAGTACAATGATCTATGTGTGGGAAACACTTTCAAAAGCAAGGGGGAGCTGAAACTTATACTTGCAATAGACAAAGTAGAAAGAAATTTTGAGTACACGGCTTATAAATCTGACAGTCAAAGGTTTATTGCCAAATGCAAAGACAAGACATGCAAGTGGCATTTGCGAGTAGTTCTCTTACATTCTTGTGGGTGGTGGAGACTCACAGTCGCAAATGATGTGCACACTTTTGGTAGTAACAAAAGGACTGACCCTGAATTAAGAACACAAGCGGTGTCTGCTGGAATTGCTGATATTTTCAATCACAAATTCAAAGAATTGGATACTGTATTTACTTCCAAACAACTGGTTAAGGACATAAAAAGGGACTATCATGTGGTTATCAATCATCGGTAGGGATACAGCGCTTGCAAGCGTGGTATGGAACTGATCAAAGGTAGCCCCGATGAATCATTTCAACACCTTGTTGGTTACAGTCACATGCTTGGTGTTCGTAACAAGGGTACTGTTACCGAGATTGTAACTGATTCGGAGGATTCTTTTCTATATTATTTCTTTGCTTTTGGAGTAACTACTGAAGGATTCAAAAACTATTTCAGACCTGTATTTGCGGTTGATGGTACACATCTTACATGGCCACACCAAGGAGTTCTACTGTCAGCCGTTGGATTGGACCCCGACGAGTCGATCTATCCTTTTTCTTTTGTTATTGTTGATTCAGAGAATAATGAATCTTGGGAATGGTTTATGAGAAAGTTAGTCGGAGTACTTGGTAATGAGTATGCTGTGAATGAAGATGTTGTTATTGCAACAGACAGACACCCATCGATCGCTAGAGCCATAAGGTTGGCATTTCCTTGTGCTAATCAAGTATTCTGCATCCACCATATTTCAGGTATTTAACAAGACTTTATATATTATAAACTCTCAAGTTTTGTGTTTAAATAGATTTGGTTTTAGTAATCTGAACGCATGCAACCTTAGTGTTTGTTATCAGAATGTAGCTCTTTTTATGTTTGTATCTAGGCAGAGTAATGGATAAGTTCGATGACAATAGAATCATATTACATATAATGTACTAGGTTCGGCATTCAGCTATATGATAGTAGGTGACAATAGTGTGGAGCCTTAATTCCAGTATCATGTTTTTATTCACCTTGATAGCATGATTATACTATATCTTGGAGGTGTTCTTTGTGTTTTTCTTCCTCTTTACCCTTTTGTAGAACATAAGGAATAATTAATCGGGGGATACGAAAACTAATTGGGGGATATGAATAGTGCGGTTACTGTTCATCCCGGCATAGTAAAAAAATTGTGTTGAAACACTATGCCGGTATGAACAGTAAAATTACTATTTCATATCCCCCAATTACATGTAAAACATAAGTTCTTATTTTTTCTTGTGATTCTACATTTCCTAAATAGTATTATTCAATTTGGAACTCCAAAATTGTAAGACTCAGAATGCTCCCTTTGTTCCTAAACAAGTTATTTTTTTATTATTATTATTATTTGGATATTTGTGGGAGCTGTTATGATTTTTTTTTGTGAACTTGGATTTCACTCTCTCATATTTTTATTTAATTTTATTTTTTTATTCACTTCTCTGAACTTTTGTTCTTTTTCATTCACTAACTCTCTTTTTTCATCTTGCAGTTGCACTTCATTTCTTTGTTGTGGTCTTTGCTTAGAACTGCAAAGCCGCATGTCTCGAGTGTGCTTGTTCTTGATTTTTTTCTCCAAACTTTCTTTTACCTTGGAACAGTCTTGCGATGTTTACAACCTCCACATTATTTGGTTGGCTTTTGTTTTTAATGTAGTTGCGAGCCACTATAAACTTCAGCCTTCATTGCTGCATTCTGTACATAAATCCAATATATAGGAAAATTCCTATCTTTTACTTTCACTTTCGCAATAACCTGGTGCTTATTTTTCTTGTTATATATAAATCTTGAAAACACATTATCGAAGTATAAAGAATACCCATTTTCAACCATTTGTCCAGCACTTAATAGATTAGCTTTTAGGTTAGGAACTAGGAAAACATCTTTGATTAATCTTATACCTTTATTGTACATTTCAGTCATATATATATATATGCATATTCATGATTTATGTTGTACTTACAGGTCTGTCCTTTAATGTTTGACATTGCAGAAAATATCAAACAGACTTACCACAGTGTCGCGGCTTCAGTGGCATTTATAAGAGCTGCTAAAGCGTTTAGCGATGATGAATATGAACTTTCTATGAGAGACCTACGTTCAGCGAGCCCCGCTGCTTACACATTTGTAGTGAATCTTGGACCGGAAATATGGGCCAGGGTGAAGGCTAGAACATGTCGTTTTACTCTCATGACTTCAAACATCTGCGAAACTTTTAATTCAAGAATAGCTGATGTTAAAAGTCTTCCAATCTTCCATTTAGTCGATTACATTCGCAGGTTCCTGATAGAATGGTTCTACAAGCGTAGACAAGTAGCTTGTGATTGGCCACATCCTTTGAGTAAACATGCAGATGATATAATCAAAAAACGGTGGGTTGTGGCAAATAGGTTTGTGGATTGCCATGTCGATGGGGACGAATATGAAGTGGACGAGGGTGACTATTTAGAGCAGCACACCGTCTATCTTGATCTAAGGTATTGCACATGCAAAGTGTTTGACTATCAGCATTTTCCGTGTCCCCACGTACTAGCAGTGTGTGAGACGTATAAGAAAAAAGAAACAGACCTTTGTGGGGAATACTATAAAACTTCTGTTTGGAGATCTATGTATGAACCTAAAATATATGGTGTGCTGAGCCCAGAAACTTGGGATGTCCCAACTGAGGTGGCCGAGCGGGTGGTGCTGCCTCCAAAAACTACACCAGAAGTTGGTCATCGGAGCATCAATAGGAAAAGGTCTTCCATTGAAAAACCTATAAAGAAAAGAGCTTGTTCAAGGTGTCACCAGACGGGGCATTATGCTAACAACAGACATTGTCCCAAGGCTTAGTATTAGAGTGATTTTTATTACAGACATTGCTTACCTTGTTATATTTGTTTGAAATAGTCTAGGCGGCATCATTAGTATTTTGGTTTTAGTTATGTCTTTATCCTCAGGGAAAATCAGTTTTTCTCACATTTTATGAACTTTAAATTTCGGAAAGTAATTCTTCTATATTAGTTATTGAGAATCCTTAATTTCTCATTTTTATTGATGTGAATTCTAGAGTAGCTTTACTGATGTATGTTAATGCATGATTCATGTTAATCGAAAATGCAGACTACTAACCTTATCTGCGTTTTAGCTTTCTCGGGAAAGATAAAAGACAATTCTCAAATAGTAACTATTCTAGAATATTGAGTGAGATGTGAACTGACTATACCATGAACTCAGTAAGAATAAGTTATTAAAACATAATGATGGGACACATAACCCCACCAGGTGCCAGTTTTTTTCTTACGTATTATTTTTTATCTTCTTGGAACACCATGTTGTTTTAGTAATTGCTAGCTAGGTTACGCACTCTTGTAAACGTGCTAATTTTTATTTACTTTTCTTATTGAAACAACGAAATTATGTCCATAACTAGGACAACCTAGAAGTAAAAAACAGTTCCATCATACCTAATAAAAAGCACTTTTAAATATAAAATAAACTAGTCAGACATTAGCTTAAACCATTCTTCATCACTTTTATTTTCAAGTGTTGCGTTCTTGTGCCTTCGGATATCTCCCCTCATTGCACCATTCATCAACTCAACAAAGGAGAGATCTTCAAACAAACACTGTCCAAAATTCTCCTCCTTGATCCATGCACCGCTGCCATGATAAGGAATGATACATGATACCGGGACTGAGTTCCCTCACCTGTTGCATTCTTTACGTAACTGGCGATCCTCCTCTACTAACTCAAACCACTCCTTACAGAATTTACTTCCATTTGTTGTTGTGTAGAAATTAGTTACTACACGCTCAGTAATAGGTTTTTTCAAGGCATTATCTTTCGAGTTATCATTCCTCCCATATATGGTAGGATAAGTGGGGTTAACATTTCTTGTTCGGGCAGTCGAAACTAACGAGGTTACGCTAGACAGTTGAGAGGACCCTGTCATTGTTAAACAAATATACCTGATAACTATGATTTTCTTTAGCCTATTGTTGATTAAGCACTAACAAATATGAATGTTGTCTATTTATACTTATGCTGGCAGACATGGAGAATTTAATGCCAACTACATATAGTTGGCGCCTCTCATGTTCACCTCTCATGTGTAACTGAAAAATAAAAAAAAAGTTCATTTTCATGTTTCCAATTAGTCTTATTTTTCTTGCAGTTGCTTTTGACTAATTGCAAAAAGTCTTTTTTTTTTTTTTCTTTCATGTTTTCCAATTAGTATTCTTTGTCACTTATGGGTTACCGTCCAAAAGAGATGCTTTACTAGAAAGGAAGGGAAAAATCTTGTCCCATTATTTCTGGACAAGCTCCCCATGTGTAAAGCTTGTCCCATTATTTCTAGACAATGTACCATACCAGAGATTGTGCAGAGAAAGATTGAATAAAGGACAAACCATTTCCTCTCTGACTAATAAAGAGTGTGCAGATAAAGATTCAATAAAGGACAAATCATTTCCTCTATGACTAATAAAGAGTGTGCAGAGAAAGATCTAATAAGGGGACAAACTACTACCTATGACTAATAAATTAAAGAGAGTCCAAGCAGGTGGGAGTGTTAGAGTTGGGAAGTAAATGCTTATTCAAATTTCAAATAAAATGGGTGAGTCATTTATCACAATAAATAAATAAATAATTATATAAAAAAAAATCAAACTTAGATATGAGTGAGGCAGGAAGATGCTTTCTCAGTTTACCATTATATATATATATATATGACATCCCACATTTAGGAGTGATTCCTTACAATTTAAACTACCCACTTTGATCAAATGAGTTCAAGATCAGGGAGCAAATCATGTTTGGAAAAATATTTTTCTAAAATTCCTTCAAAAGAAGCCGTCGAAGCAACCAACAAACCTGAACCAGCTGACAGGGGTTCTTCAAGTATGTCTTTAATAGATCTGGCTACTTCTAGCAATGGAGTTATGTCCTGTGAGGAATGGTATGATGCAAGCAAATCATGCTTGGAAAAATATTTTTCTAAAATTCCTTCTAAAAGAAGCCGTCGAAGCAACCAAAAAACCAACAACCTACCCAAACTAGCCGATGAGGGTTCTTCGAGTATGTCTTTAACAAATCTGGCAACTTCTACCAATGGAGTTATGTCCTGCGAGGAATGGTATCACGCGATTGAAGAAGGACGCAGATTAAGAAAGGAAACAACTGAGTTGGGTTTTCCAGTTACGTCGTTGCCACCTCTTAGAGACCTATTACACCACACATACGATGATCTGGTCAAATATGTTAATTATATAAGAGCTAAGAATAACACACTTAACAAGAGATTGATTAATCGGAAGAAGTATTCTTCTCTACAGGGGATTTATAGGTAGTAAAATCAATCATTTTCTCTTGCTGTATTATGGTAAAAAAAAACTTTATTTAAAGCAATGTTATGTATTGAGTAGTAATGTAGTATACCTTTTATCTTCTGTTCAGTTTACTTGGTAGTAACTGAAGTTGTTGTGCAACACTGATGGGGCCATTTTACCCCCTAAATGGAGTTCAGGATCACCAGGCATTAAATCGCAATTATAAAGAGTCACATAAAGAATTGTGCAGTAGTTTCCAGAATTTCAGGTTGATTATACTTAGGAACTTTACATAACACCTGCATACACAGATTAAAATTAGATATTCTGATTAGTCTTTACCTCCATCATCAACCAAACCAATCTAAAAACATGAAATAAAATTGAATCTTCTAAAACGGGCGAACATTGACACAGAATTTTCAGTTCTATGAAAGTACACATGACGACAAAATTGAAATTTGATGCTAAGGATTGAAAATTAAATCAACTGCAAAGAAGAAATAGATACGCACTAAAATTGAAAGATCATATTCCTGTAAATCATCAAAAACTAATAAAAATCACCATTTTACATAACGTTTTGAATCACAAAGAAGTTAGTGAACATATGATGAGAATACTAGCAACAATAGATTATCTTTGTTTGTAAAACTTTAAGGGCATTGATCAGCTAAAATACAGATAATCTAAATGTGAGGCAACATCAAATGTAGTCTAAACAATGAAAATTTCAAACTATAATATTGCACTGAACTGGAAATAGGAATATTAGCAGGAAAAAGTACTTGCAGGCACCTTGAGATTCAATTTATTTCCTTAGTTTCTCAACCTGCAAAAACAACAATAACAACAACAACAAAAATATCATCATCACCAATCCACAACTTCCATATCAATTTCTTAGCTTCAGTTGAAATCTTTACATTCACTAGCTTCAAATTGAAGTCCTTCAATTTGTTCTCAGCTTCAGTTGGGCGTGTTTCCAAGTTCCAACATAGTTCTGTTTGCACCTTGAGATTCAATTTCTTCCTTTAGTTTCTCAACCTGCAAAAACAACAACACAAAAAAAATAAAAAATAAAATAAATCACATCAACACCAATACACAACTTCCATATCAAATCAAAGTTCAACTTCCATATTGAAGTTACTAAATCTCCTAGCAGAGCCATATCTGACACTAGGCGATCAGACTATATTCCTGGGGCCTCAACTTAGTTTGCAAACATATTCCAGACTCATGCTGAATTTCATGAACTAAATTATCAAACAATTCATTGTTCCACAGACATAATATCAAACAAGTTGAGTTCATTTGTAAAACTATAAGCCATCTCATCCATGACAGTTGTACCAACACATGTAGCACCACCTGACAAGAGACTCAAAACTACCGGAGCTATTAATGTAGCAACTGAATGAGTTCTTATCCAGTCCGGATTACCAAACCCAGTAACATATCCTTCCACATCAAATCTACATAAACAAAAACAAAATTGAATTTCAGAAAAATAAAATAAAACCGCTGGCTGTTACAACAATTGAATGAGAAATTCTGAATAAAAAGTGTGGACTGAAATGTATATTTCTTTGACAGCAAAAGTTAAACCGGTAAATCCCATATTAAACCCTAACTCCATGCATCTGCATAAGAATACCAAAAAAAAAAAGTTAAAATCAACAAGCCAAACCTAACATCAGTATTATAAAAACGATAAACATCACCTAAATCGAATAAAATCAAGTATACACGATATGAAATGCAACTAAAGATGTTGAGATCTACCCGTAAAAGATCTGAACTGCAACTTAAGCTGTTACATCTACCGGAAAACAACCAGTAAAATAATAATTGTTAAACCCCCGTGAAAAAAATCGACCACTAAGAAATCAAGAAAAGAAAAGAAAAATGAAATTTTAAATAAAAACCCTAATTGTACCTGCTGATTTTGTAAAATCAAACATAATTGCTGCAAAATTGAGAGATGTTGAAGGTTAATAATCATAATGAGGTTTTGTCATATAGGGCTTAAATGGTTGGTAATGGTGGAGTTCAAAAAGAGGAGGAGATATTTTGGCTGGTCTGGTTCTCGTTTGCAAATGAACCGATGAAGAGAGAGGGGAGCAGGTGAAAAGAAAAAGTGATAAGTAGGGTTATGGTTTGCTTATATTGGTGGCAACGGTCGTAATTACTGTGAATCTTTAGGGTAAATTCGCGACATTTAGGGTTTCCCCTAAATCAATGGCCAATAACCATCTATTGTGTCTCATACGGATTAAGAATCCAATGGTTCACATAAGCCTGTTTTTGTTCATACGGATCATGAAATTTGTGTTTCTTTGCTAAATTGTGTTTGTTTGTGTTTCTTTATGTTTCTTTGCTAAACTCAATTCGTGTTTTCGGGGTATTAACAACCTTCATTATGACCGAGTATATTAATAATTATCGTGTATATTTTAGTTCACGTCTAGATATGGATCTCCATTGTAGTAGATTTCAATACATATAGGTGATGGAGCATTTCGATTCACATTGGCATATTTTGTGTTAGACCCAAGTTTCAACATTGATAGATTCTAAGCAGATTTCGATTCACATTGACAGATTTCAAATTAATGGAGATGAAATATATCGGTTTTCGACATCCTGGATTCGTATATTACACGAGTTAGACCCAAGTCTCTCACTCGGATGAACTGAAAATGGATTATATGAGTTCTTATCATCCTGGGTTCGTATATTACTAGAGTTAGACCCGAGGTTCTCATTTCGATGAACTAAATATGAAATATATATGTTTTCAACATCCAGGGTTCATATATTACTATAGTTATACCCGAGATTCTTATTTCGATGAACTGAATATGAAATATATCTATTTTCGACATCTCGTGTTCGTATATTACACGAGTTAGACCCGAGGTTCTCATTTCGATGAACTAAATATGAAATATATCGGTTTTCGATATCTCAGGTTCGTATATTACACGAGTTAGACCCGAGTCTCTCACTCGGATGAAATGAAGATGGATTATATGAGTTCTTATCACCCGGGTTCGTATATTACACGAGTTAGACATGAGTCTCTCACTCGGATGAACTGAAGATGGATTATATGAGTTCTTATCATCCCGGATTCGTATATTACACGAGTTAGACCCGAGTCTCTCACTCGGATGAACTGAAGATGGATTATATGAGTTCTTATCATCTCGGGTTCGTATATTACTAGAGTTAGACCCGAGGTTCTCATTTCGTTAAACTGAATATGAAATATATCGGTTTTCGACATCTCGGGTTCGTATATTACACGAGTTAGACCCGAGTCTCTCACTCGGATGAACTGAAGATGGATTATATGAGTTCTTATCATCTCGGGTTCGTATATTACACGAGTTAGACTCGAGTCTCTCAGTCGGATGAACTGAAGATGGATTATATGAGTTCTTATCATCTCGGGTTCGTATATTACTAGAGTTAGACCCGAGGTTCTCATTTCGATAAACTAAATATGAAATATATCGGTTTTCAACATCTCGGGTTCGTATATTACACGAGTTAGACCCGAGTCTCTCACTCGGATGAACTGAAGATGGATTATATGAGTTCTTATCATCCCAGGTTCATATATTACACGAGTTAGACCCGATTCTCTCACTCAGATGAATTGAAGATAGATTATATGATTTCTTATCATCCCGGGTTCGTATATTACACGAGTTAGACCCGAGTCTCTCAATCAAATGAACTGAAGATGGATTATATGAGTTCTTATCATCTCGGGTTCGTATATTACTATAGTTAGACCCGAGGTTCTCATTTCGATAAACTGAATATGAAATATATCGGATTTCGACATCTCGGGTTTAAAGATTACTAGAGTTAGACCCTAGGTTCTCATTTCGATGAACTGAATATGAAATATACTCCCTCTGTTTCGAAAAGACCATCCTCTATTCCATTTTGGTCTGTTTCAAAATTCTGTCCAGCTTCTGTTTATGGACGTACTTTTTCAATAAATCAGATACTAGAGTTTATCCTCCATAAGTATACAATCTTTTCATCTCTATAATCTTTTCATCTCTTTTTTTTTTCTTCCAAACACCATTTTTTATCTCTATAATATTTTCTCCAAACAATTTTTTTTTTTAAGCAGCGGGAGGAAAATCTAATTGGCCGCACAATATTTAGATATTTTCTCTTTTATTTTGGTGATCCTGTTTCCATAAATCAGATATGTGTTAAAAAAAATTTATTTTTTTTATTTCCTATTTACAATTCCATATCAATTTTTGATAGTTTTTATTACTAAGATTTTTATTGAAATAAATTAGGCAAGTACTTAAGGGTAGGCATGTAAACTACTATGGTCTTCATATATAAACAGATATCCAGGGTATAAGACGGATTCCAAAATATAACATGTAAAAAAAAAAAGAGACAAACCGCTATATATACATTACTGAAGGATCATAACATGATCAACAAAATATAAACAGATATCCAGGGTATAAGACGGATTCCAACTACAACTGACATTTTTTAACTATACACATCCAAAAAACAGGGACCAATACACTGTCCAGGTTACTCTTCACCACTTGTGCCATTCACCTCTATGAATTGTTTCTTGAATAGATGCACCGCAAGTTCACATTGATAATGAGTAGCGAAAGCAGGATTGACTTGACAAACATGAATCTTCCTAACCATATGCTCGATAAACTTGAATCCAAGCACCCCACAAGAGCTACTGCATATATTGTATATGGATCAATTCTCCAAATATAAGGTTAAAAATTAAAGGATAAAAATCAATTTCAAGAGAAGACTCACGTATCATTTTTCCTAGGAGTTTTTCTATCATATGTACACATCCATGTTCCGCGGTTGCACGCTTTCTCCAAATAGTTACAAATTTGACCGACTTCCGTGCGAACTCTGGCAGAGATATTAGTACGATGCGGTTTCATAGAATCATAAATTTTAATTATCTTTTCCTTTACTTAAATAGTGATTGTGACCCAGTGACTCTTCTTGACACATACTACACCATATACGACATCAACCTTATCCCAAGAGGGCAAATGGTCACTACGGGGTCCTTGTAACCCAAGTCTCATTTTGTCAACTGTTTTAAATTCACCATCCGCACAAAGTTGCTATTTCACTAGCAAGGCAGCTCAGTCACAATGTATTCATGCAATAATATAAAAAAAGTAGAGAATATCCAATCTATTTTGCACAAAAACTTACCGCTAAGTGAGTTTCAAAGTATGACCAGGTACCAGTTGGTTTGTTAGAAGGATAATACTTGTGCAAAATCTCCAATGCACTGTCAATAATCTTCAGGCAGACTATAAACATATAACTTCTCAAACCCAAATAATGTTCTCATTATTAGATTTTATAGTCAATATCAAATGATGCAATCTGACTCACGTTACCGCATAACCAACCAGTTGAACGCAGTAAAAGTTTATACTCATAGCAAGACAATAATGATGCACCATCAGCATTATAGTTATCGCCATGTTTCTTGATACTGTGGTAAATTAAGATCCATTACAAGGAAACACCATGATTGTTAGTTTTCACATATATAACAAGACAGAGAAACAAAAGGGTATACTAGGAAGGAGACAAACCCGAGGTTTATGAATCTATTCACATCATCTATATCCTGCTTTATTATTCGCTGATCCAATATGTCTTCTTCAAAATAATTGATGATAACAGGCTCTTCGCTTGTTGGCTGTGACACAAGCGGAAACTTTTTTATGTTCTTTTTCACAACTTTCCCTGTAGGAGTATACGGGGACAACATGGGAGGTGAAAGGTTTATTTTCCTCTTATCCCTTCCCTGACCTTTAGTAACATCATCAGAAACATCGATAACGGGTGCAACAGGGCCACTGCAGGGTTTATTCTCCCGACGCTTTCTTTTTTTCCATGTTAAGGTGTTACAAATGTTTTCTGCTAAATATCATACACAGTCAAAAATAGTTTCAGTATAACATTTTGATGCATAATTTTTGTGCTAATGTAACAACAAAACTAGTCCATTTTTGTGATTTGGCTGAAAAGAGTTGCAATGAATACTTACAACAGGTCGTCTCACATCAACTTCCTTATTTGGAGAACTGTACGGATATAGTGGACTTAATTTATTATTATTGGATCCATCGCAGGACTCACATCTAGGTTATGCATTGCCTCTCCATTGAAATCTCCTTCTTCGTAATGTCCTTTAGGTGCAGTCCCCTGTTAAAACATACAGAATTTAGAACAACATAAATATCATACCATGACAGTTTTCTGAAAAAAGTACAAAATACTTACAACAGGTCGGCTCACAACAACATCCTTATTTGGAGGATTGTACAAATGTGGTGGACTTGATCCACCTTTGTTGGATCCATTGACATGACTCACATCTAGGTTCTGCATTTCCTCACCATTCAAATCTCCTTCTTCGTAATGTCCTTCAGGTGGAGTCCCCTGTTAAAACATACATATGTTAGAACAACATAATATCAGTTCAATAAAACTTTAATATCGGAATAGATATAACCTTCTATCTAAACATATTTATTCTATTTGTAACCATTTAAAAAGATAACATAACAAAAATTTCCAACTAACTCACCGTTTTTGCCTTTGACAATGCAATGCATGTTTGGATTTCAACAATCTTATCCTTCACTGATTTGATATCCGCAGCTAAGCACTCCACATTATCCAATATTATTTTATGGCTATCACTTACTTGGATGCTTAACTCCTCAAACTGACGCTTCACTGCACTTTTAAATACCTTTGTTTCACTAAACACTGCCTTTTTCAAATCCTCTGTATGACCAATCATTGCATTTTTCACAAAAGACTCGAAAGAAGCAATAACTGAAGTTAATGTCCTAGAACAAAGAACATCAGATTGAGAGCTAGGAGGTGCCACACGTGCTTCTTCATCCTGCTGCCCTCCTCTGGAACCTTATCATCCACAACAATCTTGGGTTCAAAAAAAGTTTCAGACTGTACCAGATCTTCTTCCTCACCCTTCTCAAACAGGTTTTCTTTCTCCACCACATTTTCATTCTCTAAATGATATTCTTTTTCGTCCTCACCCTCATCTACCAAGGAACCTTCACATAACCCAAGCATTACCAAATTCTTTGCATCTTCTCTATGCCACATAATGTTATCACACACCTGCTCCTGAAATTTTATGAAGTTACTCAACCAAATTAACAATACAACGAACAAAAAAAATAGAGTAAGCAAGATAGTTATTACTTCATTACCTTTGACTGCTCCAAAAACTCAATTAGTTTTTTATGGTTTATTACTGATTTGCATGTTACACTATGCATATGGGGGTGCCAATTTGCAGTCTTAGTCTCTTTTTCCAAACTTACTAAGCACTCCCGGCAACACTTCCAGACCCCAAACCTTGGTCAAAAAAGGAAAACATTTAAAACAACAATCGCAAACAATTAGACAACTAGAAAATATAAACCCAACTGATTCTTACCACCAGGACTTGGGCCATTCCTTGACACTTGTATGTCACCTCACTTCCAACAGGCTTGTCATTCTTAATCTGTTTAGCTAAGGCAGCATTACTTTTATCAATAATTCTGCGGAACGCTATTTCAGCCCAAGGATAAGAGTTGAAGTCAACGAGGTTATCCACCAGTTACCAGTGATCATACTCAACTACTTTGTCATCTCCCTTTCCCAAGACATACCCGTGGACAACATATAGTAACGACAATTTCACCTTGTCATCAGATTCCAGTGGGACTTTGACAATTTCACATTTAGCATTAGAGTTGTCCTCTTTTTTGCTACATTTCTTCGATTCTTGTTCAGCGTCGTCGTCGTCCTCCTCCACTTTGCCAAAAATTAATAATTTCAAACATTTTACAGTTACTGGTTTTCCTTCATCGGGGAAATGCTTCATCTTAAGGCAGGGCTTCGTGGCGGGACGAGAAAAATTATGGTTTGACTTCAAAAAACTAAGCCCCGAAATCAATGCAAACTCTTTCTTTCCAAAGGAGAGTTCTTTTTTGCGAACCATTACGTGCATTTCTTCGCGATTAGTCTCACCATCTTCATCACCAATGCATATCTGCCTAGCCAAAAATAAATGAAACAAGGTCCCAACAAATGTTTGTACGGGAACGTCCAGTAATGGACCAATTGCAGTTGACCTAAATTTCTCTTTTTCAGCAGGAGACAGCAGCTCACGCACACTCAATAAAACCCTTGGGCTTGAGTAAGTTGTTACTTTGCATGTAATTTTCCTGTACCTGGCAGGGTAAAGATATATCCTATAATACAAAAATAAATAGTTACACCAATAACAAAATACAAGTTCTTAGAATTAAGTATTTAAGACGGGCAAGCACACACATTAAAAAGATAAATAGTTGCAGATTCCAACTAATCCAATAACTACGGCCAACAAACGGCCGGTCTAGTTTCCGCTTACAAGAAGCTTATACCAAATACACCTAGAAAGAATAATGCAGAAACATGGAAAAAAGAGGATTTGAATAGAGGCATCTAATTTGCATGTTTCAGTCTTAAGAAAGTCGGTTGCTATCAAGTTTGTATATGAAGTCAACTATCGATCAGAACTTATAACAACAACTAATCTAGATGTGTCCAGTATTTAACTAGATATGATAATGAGCATATGCCAGAAGAAGGCTAAAAAACAATACTACCAATACAAACACGTAAAATGAATGGTTAGCCTTAATAGGCTAACTGTCACATATCTACCTTTTAACACCATCCTTATATACCACTCTTTTGTCCTCCACAGTGGCATCCGACACTCCTTTATCCACATGATCAGCAGATTTCACTTTTTGAACACACTTCTTCTTCTTCTTCGCTCCTGCACCCATAACTTGGAACCTACAAATATAATATAGTCGAGATTAGTAATAACATAGTGGTAATTCAGATTCTTTAGTTACTCAAAGTACACTCCCGACATAAAGTTATAGTGATTTAGTAAAACTAAGTTCCTATCTACCTAAAACTATGTGGAACACATACATACCAGCACCAGCATAAATAATCCGAAAGGTCTATTGACCAAAACAGGCTAACAAAGAAACAAGACTAAAAGTTGATGAAATGAATTATACATGTGAGATGGATTTAGTAGAAAAAACATGACTGAATTAAACGTTACCAATTGAAAAATCAACTAGTTTTTACTGTGATTATCTTTGGTATACACAAGTGGAAGGATAGAGCCTTCACACTCAACAAGACAAATAAATGAAATCTTAAATTACAACAGTAGTAACCACTTATGCATCAAATTTTAAAATAGGTACATGTCAGTGTTTTAAGTTGCAGATGGCCATACATCAGAAGAAAACAAATCTTATGACAACGTTTAATCCTACCACCAAGAGCCAATGTCATAAGAAGCATACACTAAATTAGTCACTATAGTGCCCTGATTCTTCAATCTAAATCATGATATGATCCCTCATTTCCCAGAGTATATTATAAATTCTAAAATTAACCCCCCCACACCCATTGATTTGTAAAGATTAAACCACAAGTTTGTCATTACAATAAGCATAACTGAAACATCATTTACACATCTTATCACAAAACATAAAAGATAAGCATGTTGCAACATCAGAATGACAAAACCAGAAAATGATATGATAATCACTGCTAATATCAGAAACTAACATAACAAGTTTGATATTAAGAATGTTGTAGCACCAGAATAACAAATGATAATCTATGGTAATACCAGAAACTAACATAACAACGTGATAAACAAACTAAGATTCAATTTCAGAAACCCCAAAAATCTAAAAACAAAATCTCATCTTCAATTAACCAAATAAAGTTTCAGAAAACCACTTATCATTCAAAATCTTAAACACCTAACCACAAATTGCCGACTTTCATTTCATATCCAACAAAATTGAATCCTAATTTCAGATTGATGACATATAATTTTAAACCCTAAATCATACCTTTTTTTTTTCTTCAGATGGTTTTGAAGTTGGGGTTATATCTTTCTATCCTGCAAACTTTTGGCTCTCCCTTTATCCAAATCTTCTTCCCTAATCTGTTCTTTGAAATACCTAATTTCTATCCGTATTTATTAGTTCTTCATATATGGCGAATTGGGTATGTAAAAATATAGGGTTTTTATGTTATGGGATATTGGTGTTTTGTTGTGAATCATCCACTGTTTTTCCTGTTAATCAACGAAAGATTTAATCTTGCAGCGGATTGAATCTGAGAAGAAACTGAGAGAAAAGTAAGATAAAATGAGGGAAGGGTTTGAGAGGGTTAGGGATGAAATCAATGAAATTCAATCTTACAGCGGATTGAATCTTTCGAAAACTGAGAGAGAACTGAAGATGAAGAAGAAGAAGAATGAGGGAAGAGTGGGAGAGGGAAGGAAATGAAAAATGACAGAAATAACGAGAGATTTGTCTCAGAGAAATCTACGCTGAGGTGGTAGCTGACTCAGTTGAAATTTTTGCTGAGGTGGTAGCTGACTTATGGAGAGGGTGTAGGCCTTTTCTAAATTAGGGCATAAACGTCTATAAAATCCCCAAAGGATATTTTCTGTGTGATTCATTTAAGGGTGGCATTTTCAGTAGCCCCTTTCCAGAGGGGCTATTTTTACGCATTAAAGTGAAGGGGGATCTAGGAAAGATTTCAATACGACCCAGGACTAAATCCTTGCTAGAAGTATAAGGCTCAACACCACAAGACGAGGAGGGGATGACCTGCAAAGGCGCAGAAGGGTATTTGAGTTGTAAATCAGCCAAGGTAGCAGCATTTTGAGGAGCAATACCATTAGATGTTAGAATACGAATGGCAGCAGTAAATGAACCTTGACTTGCCTTCCTCTTACATAAACTTTGATTGATCTCGGCTTGGCTTTTCTTCCGTGTCAGGTGCTTCTTGGGGGGGGGGGGAGGGATATCTGATAACAACTCCTGCGTTAGCTGGAAACAACCGCCTGCCTCACGCCACTTAGATAAAGCTTGAGTGATAGCACTGGCCTTCAAGCATTTGCGCATTCCGGACTTCCCTTCAGCATTGTTCTTAGGGGTATAGTTTTTTGAGAATACAAGTAGGGAAATGAAGAAGTTTAATCCATGTAACAGTATCCATGGGATGAAGAACAACCTCATCAAGAAGAGCTTGAAAACCCTGGAAAAGTTGAGTCTGCACTTAGCAGGTACATGTCGGATGGTATGGGTTTGAGACTTAAAGACGCTGTCAAGAAGTCCAATATCAAGACATGGCACTGAATCAGGCTCGGTGCAGTTGGTTCCACAAACAACACTACCATCGGTTAAGGCTACAAGCTTCGGAATCCTGTGGATAAGAAAGTTAGCATTCTGTCCGTTGAAAGGAGCATCAACACCATGAATTTTGCATTCATTCTTCCAAGCTTGGAAGTGCATACCCGCAGTACAAAGCCAACACCTAAGTTGTTGAAGAAGCTTTTCCCATGCGCAGTAGACAACATCAACCTCCATAATCCTTTCTCTGCATTTTCCAATCCCCTCAACAGACTTGAGATGTATCCTATGAAGGTGTTGAGAGATCGAATTCATAGACAAACTTGTCCCTCCGACACTGTTCTTGCATCCCTCAAACCCTTTGTATGGGCATTGAACAAAATCAGAGGAATCCATATCAGGGTCACTGCAATGGCTAGAACATGGCAGGGGGCAAGACATGGCAAGGAAGAAAAACGAAAGAAAGAAAAGGAAAAACGAAAGAAAAGAAGAAAAACCCTTACAGAGAAAAACCCTAAAACGAAACAGAAATAAATAGAAACAAAGAGGACGAGAAAAAAAAAACAACGAGAAAAGCCGTGGGATATCAAGAGAAAACAGGAGGGTTGAGGAGAATCATGGAAGAAAATGGGGAATCAGACCCCACCACCACCCCCAAAAAAACGTCATGAAATCGCCTCGGCGATGGAAGCAAATATTGTTTTTTTATATTTTTTACTAGTTTTGCACCCGTGCGTTTATGGACTGCTTTTAAATTAACATCACTAATGGTGTCAAAGTTAACTTCACTAATGATGTGCTTGGTTGGAGCTATGTTTCTAGTTGATCTTGGGCATTTTTCCATTGATGATCCATTTATTAGTTTTACTACATTTTTTGTCCTATTGGATGCTTTATTAACTATAATAGGCAAACATAGAAAAGAAAAGAACATCCATCATTTTATTTTAACGTGGTTTCTTAGATTCACACGGAATCAAAATTTACATAGAAAATAAATAATTTTCCAATTATTTTTTTGTGAATGGGTTTTCATCTTTGACTCTTGCTCACCCGTGGCATATATCTCGAAATTATAATTTCAAAGAAAAAGATAATCTTACTTTGTACATGATGGATACAGCAATGCAGGTAGGTTAGGATGGCGGGTGTACCTTAAGTATTGCTTTGTTATACAGTATAACTTCTATAAAATAATACATTTGGGACCAATTAAAATTATTATTTAAAAGAGATATTATATTATCGATAATATAATAAATTATTACTTTATTATTAAATAATAAATTATTATTTTAAAAATTAATTCATGTACAACATCCTAAATCACTGACTAATTAACAATGCAATACAGAAAGAGCTATGTGAATATAAAAAGGATAATCCTTCTTGCAAGCATCAATCACACTACAACACTTCTTATTGCAATACAACAATGCGACTCTAAGCCTCTTAAGTGCACTACACACTATTAAGGATTAAATACAACTTGATTTGAATTTCTAAGAAAAACAAACCAATAATCAAATCATATTTTAAGAAAATTTGATATGTATGATTTTTTTTTTTGAGATATTTTAGGTATTAAATCAATTAATTATTTAAACTTTTACAAAGTTTTTGGTTGGCATCCGAGCGACTAGCTGGGCACCAACCCTTTTTTTAGTATTATTATTATTTTATATATTATTTGGGACATGTTAATCCTTAAAGGGAATTTTTAAAATGTATTATTTTATGATTTTATTGAATTTATTATTTTACCACTAAGATCCCGAGTCGGGATCGGAAACTTTTATTATTTTAGCGAGATTAAAGAAGTTATACTGTATATCATTTTTCAACTGTACACTTTATAGTGCATATGTAATATGTTCTTGTGTTATATTGAGTGCATATGTTCTTTTGTTAGATTGCTATCAATTTCGGTTTTTTTTTATGTTACCAACCATCTCTTCCTTTATAAATAGTTTTGTTTTAGACGTACCACGCCTTTTAAGTTCTTAACTCCTACATTTTCGGCTAAAATGGATTTTAGCAGAAAGTTGTATTTATTATGGGCTTATGAAAATATATATTATTTATTATTGTACTCGTTGTCATCATGACCAATATATTGAACTTGGTCCTATGAGAAAAATCATGGGACATGTGTGCCTTCTGGTTTTGTCATTCTACATATATAACCTTTATATAGTGCGGTGCTGATGTTCTTGAATGATGCTAAGCTTGTCACATGTCTTTTGAACACTTCTCTACTTATAACCAGCAGGCTCAAGGATCACATAATGCGGAAGTGAACGTGAAAAACTCATTAAATGGAAGGGTGAAAAAGGTGCACAGAGAAATTGTAGTCTAATGTGTAGTACCAAGGCTTGGGTTTGGGGAGGTTGATCGTGTTCGCATCCTGCTCTTCCTCTCCCTAGTGCTCCATGCGCTGTCCCTTTCTTACTCTTGGTAAGCTTGTTTTATTATAATTTTCTTTTGCATTCATTATATATCCAATATGATTATACAAAACAAATCAACAACTTTTAATATGAACAATCATTTGTAAAATCTCCAACTTTGAGCGAACTGAAGTAGGGTTGTATCTGTCAAAGTATTCAGTTTCTGAAATGAATGTTTAATTAGTACACTGTTACTAGTGGCAAGTTCTTTAAGCAATCTTCCAGCAATCCACCTAATTCAACATAGTGAGGTTGCACTTTATACTTAATATTTTAATATAGGAATAAGGCATTTTCATCGAGTAGTTTTTTTGATAACTAAACATCTCACAACTTATATCTGCTCTAAATTTGACAATGTATAAAGAATGCATGGATTATAGCAGCAAGTTAGAGAGTTACAGTTAGAAGACTTTGCTTTCTGATGATGGGACTGCAGCGCTTGCATATATTTGCAAGGGTTACAGATTGAAGCGAACTTCATGGTGTCGTGAAGAAAAGATTTTTAAACATTCTCATTTTTCCAGATGCTAACGTATGATAGTTCCAAGGAAAAAAAGGACTCTCAAGTCTACAAATATTCATCATGAAAGGTGATACAAATTCCTAATATATCGTAAACTTCGAACAGGTCTATTTATTATGTATGAAACTGGAAAGTAACCATTTTTGTATACTCTGTATAGACTCACTGTACTTTTAGGTTCCTTGCACTTCGAAATCTGTAAACCTTAACTACAAAAGTCCTCATTCATAGAAAGATGCAATATAGCACTCAATTCATAGTTTTGGATTCGTAATACTTTCAGGTGACGCCTAAGAGCACGTGGTAGATATGACAGTGTGTTGATGGTGGTTTTTATCTTAGGGTTAAAATCATAAAACTGTACATCTGACATGACATCACTATGACCATTTATTGAATCAATGAGCATGCCTATATAATAATTACCAGGGTACCTTTTTTTATGTGCCATGTTCCACGGCAGAACCCTTAACATTGACCAACATCATCTATTCCAAACCTTAATTCTCATGCTACCGCGCCAAGGCATTCCACCCGCACCACTGTGTCAATGGAAAATCATGCCAGCCACATCTTCGCGCCAAGGAATTCCAACCATGCCAGCCGCACCACTGTACCAATGAAAAACCATGCCAGCCACATCTCCGCACCAAGGCATGCCAACCATGCCAGCCGCACCACTGTGCTAATGGCAAACCATGCCATCCACATCTGCGCACCAAGGCATTCCAACCATGCTAGTCGCACCATGCGCCAAGGCATGCCAACCATGCCAGTCGCACCAATGGAAAACCATGCCATCCAGGTCTACCGCGCCAAGGAATGCCAACCATGCTAGCCACACCATACGCCAATGGAATGCCAAACCCTTGGCCCCACCATGCAAACAACACCTTTCCTTGGCCCCAACCATGCTATCCACACCATGCGTCAATGGCATGTCAAACCATTGGACCCACCACGCCAAGCCAAGCTGTCCTTGCCAAACCCTTGGCCCCACTATGCCAAGCCATCCGCGCCATTTTTCCTTAGCCCCACCATGCCGGCATTCCCTATGAGGCTACCAAAACGAAGGCATACGACAATCAACGTCCAACCTTACATCCTAGATGCAAATCCTAGCCGTCCAAGGTCGCCAAAAAACGCATGGTAAACCTTTGGCCCAAAACCCTAGGTTTGGCCAAGCCAAACCGCGCCAAGGAATGCCATGCCACATGTGCCAACCGCCTTGTCGCGCCATACCACGCCGGCCTTCCCTATTGCGGCTACCAAAACAAAGGCGTGCGACGATCAACGACCATCCTTCAATCCTAGATTCAAATCCTAGTCGTCCAAGGTCGCCAAAAAATGCATGGTAACCTTGGCCCAAAACCCTAGTTTTGGCCACGAAAAACCGTGCCAAGGCATGCCATGCCACATGTGCCAATGGAATGCCGACCACCTTGTCGCTCCATACCATGCCGGCCTTCCCTATGCGGCTACCAAAACGAAGGCCTACAACAATCAATGACCACTTTTTCATCTAAGGTGCAGATCTTAGCCGTCCAAGGTTGCCAGCAAACGCATGGCAACCTTTGGCCCTAGTTTAGTCGCGCCTAAACAAAGACAAAACCTTAACTTTTGGCCGCGCATAAACTAGGCCATATTAAAGCCATACTGATCATACTTTCATGCCACTAGATACCAAATGAAGGGTTGCAATAAACAACGGCTACCTTTCCTCTTAAGATACAAAATCTCGACCGTCGAAGGTCACCACCGAGATGGCAAGTCTCTCAAGCTCAACTTGCCAGAAAACAACAACGTGCTACATGTTTTCAATGAAAACACTCGAGACATCAACGCATGTCACAAACTGGGGGATGTTCATTGGTGTTAAGTGCATATTTTGCATATATTTAGTGTCAAATCCATGCTATCAATTGCTCATATTCTTGTGAATTATTGTATATTACTCTTTTTTTCTCTTATTTATGTTTTGCTAGGTGAATCATCCAAAAGAAGTGAATTTGCACGTAATTGTGCAATAAAAGAATTTAGCTACAAGTCAAGAAGGGCCAAAGACCAAGTAGAGCTCGTTCATATCTAGGAGTCCTTATTATCATCTCGAAGAGGATGGAAAGACGAAGCTAATGGCGAAAGAATGACGTCAATACGACGTCATATGAAGAAGTAATGGGAAAAAGAAGAAGTTAATCTTGTCGGTTCTCCGGAACTGACAGTTTAACCAGGTTTATAAAAAAAAGCTCAGATTTTAAAGGCAAACGTGCTTCTTACTCAGGGCACCTATATCTTCTTCCCATGCAAAGAATCTCATGGAAACAGTGATATTATTAACGTTGGTTGTTGGCAGTAGAAATGGGAGAACGATGGTGATTGATCTAGGAGTTAAAGCTTCGCCTGAGCTCATGATGCTCCCTATTGAATGGTGACTGCATGATACCGTTGATGATCATGGGTTTCAGCTGGAAATAACGAGAAGCAGTGGAGAAGTGAATCTGTGATCGATAGCAGTGAAGTTTGGCTGATATCGGTGACATAGATGGCTGGAGAGAACAAGTTGATGCTAATAGAGTTGTTCTTGATGAACGGGTGAAGATATTAATCACTTCCAGACATTGATGAATAATATAAGTTAACGGAGAAGATGGAACTCGAGTATGTTGCCATTGTGATAAGCTGTTGATCACGACAATGAAGACAAGTTGGAGAGAACAGATTGCCAGGGTGATGAGTGTAGGACCAAAATATCGCTACAACACTATTTCTGCGATATTAACAACACTTTTGCGAGCGTCAAACAAGATTCTTTAACAACATTTCGCGAGCGTCACAGAAGAATCCAAAAGAAGCTGACGATAGAAGAAATACAAAGAGAGTATGTTTATCCCGCGATGGTTATCAATTTTTCAAGAGAGAATATTATAGCAATCGCGATAAGATCGCAAAGTATATTCGAAAAAAGAGGAAAACTTAGTTGTCATCCACTATGTAAAACCCTATATAAAGGGTTCATTAGATTCATAAAAGGATGATGTCTTTTGGAAAGTTGATAAGATTTTGAGGAGAGAGAAACTCTTGAAAGAAATTTGTACTTCTGAGTTCTTATGTCTTTTGTAAAGAATTAAAAACTTAAAATAATAAAAAAGTGTCGTAATTCATTCTCAAACATAATTCAATTTCTGTAGATTCTTATCAGGGGTGTAGTGTAGGAATTCCTGCAACTACATTTTGGCGCGCCAGGTAGGGAGAATCAAGCTAAGAAATCTCTAATTACAACTTGAAGATTTGAATAAATTGTTAGAGTTGAAGAAATGGCTAGAAGAAGAAGAAATACATCAGAACCACCGAAAACTGTGAGGAGAAGTAAAAGACTTGCAGGTGAATTGGAAGAATCTTTAAGGATAAGATCAGGAAGAAATAGAACAAGAAATGAAGCAGAAAGTTTAATTCAACAACCGAATCAACAAACACAAACACGAGATAGGAATATGGATTATCATAGAGTGAGTGTGCATACTTGGAGGTCGGATTCGATGGAAGAAACATAAAATCGACAATTAAGAAATTAAGAAGAAGGAGAAAGAAATCAAGAAATGGTTGGAGGATTAATTCATGAAGGACATGAAAATGAAATAGTAGATGATTTGAGACATAGAATACAGGAAGAAAGGAGATTAGAGGCAGGAGAGCGTGCGAATTTAACAAGACAAAATCATGAGCTAAGAATGGAGAATTTGAGGTTACAAAGAAGGAGGCCAAGAAGTACTGTTAGATCAAATTCAAGATCATTCAGAGAAGAACCAAGGCAAAATTCCCCAATAAGAAATGTTAGAGAAGAAGTGCAAAATTTAAATGGAGAACAACGTTATAGAGAAGAAGAAATAATTGGAGATCGCTAAAATATGCATGGCGAAGCATTGGATAATAGACGTAACAATAGAAATCAAGGAGGAAAGAACAACCAAAATGAAGAAGAATATCCAGAAGAAGGTAGGAGGATATTACATGGGCGAGAGAATCAAAGGAATCAAAGAATAATTGAAGAAGAAATTGAGAGACATTACACCGAACAAGCATGCCTGGCTTGCGAGAGGGAAAGATTAAGGGAAGAAGTAGAAGAACAAGAATTCCGAGAGGCAGTACGACAAAATAACCATGAAAATCGAGAAAGGATACGTACACAAAATCGCTACAATGATAATATTCAGGAGGAGTATGATAGAATACATATGAGATTAGATAGGCAATGAAGAGAAATGAGGAGGAATGAAGAAATCCACAGAGAAGAAAGTAGACAGCTGCGATTTCAAGAGGAGGGTGAAATAGAAAATCGCAGAGAAAGACGGGATGACAATGAAGAATAAGACACACAAAATCTCGCAAGACAAGAAAGGCAAGAGCACAGAAGAAGGGAAGCTGCATTAAAAAGGCCAATAGAGAAAAACTCAACTGAGAATGAGCAAATATTGAGAGAATTAGAAGAAATGCGAGGAATGATAAGCAATAGAAGAGAAGGAGGAAGAAGGCATCTCGATGAAGCTATTGAAGAAGCTGCGAGAACTCCATTTACTCAAGAAGTACAATTAAGAAGAATACCTCCAAAATGCAACTTACCAGCATTAACCAGCATCTTTGATGGGACTACTTGTGTTGTTCAACACGTCAAGGCTTATGTTAGATGTATGCTACAATGGGAAAACCATGATGTTATACTATGCAAATATTTTGTGTCTAGCTTAACTGGCGAGGCATTAAAATGGTTCGAGGGATTGCCAAAAAACACCATAACTTCTTTTGATCATTTACAAGCTACATTTCTAGGAGCTTACATTAGCAACAATTCATCGCGACCAGGTATTGAAGATGTGTTTGGGTTAAAACAGAGGGTTGGCGAGAGTCTGAAATATTTAACCATAAGATGGAAGACAATGTGCAGTGAGATGGCAGGAAGAGTTGACGAGAGATATCTTATCTTGTCTTTTATCAATGCAATGTTCGCGACCAATTTACTGTACATACAAATTTTCATAGTCAAGAATACAATCACTATGACTGAACTACGAGAACTACAAGAAGAATACATTGCTTTGGAGGAGAAACAAAATGAGATGGAATCATATCCCATCGCGAACACCAATTCCGGAGCAGGAAATGGGAGTTTACTTCCTAAAATGATAAACAATGTGGCGAGCAGCTCGCAAGTGCAACAAGAGAAAGTAGAAACTGACAACCAGCAGAAATTGGTAGCTATGGGTAGTAGAGATCAAGAAGAATATGAAAGGGAGAAGAATTACTACAATCGCGGTGGAAATAATAAGATTCAAAGGATTGATCAGCCGCAAGAAACTTATGGTGGACAGAGGCAAAACAATTTCAGAAGTCAGGGGAATCAGAAGATCATATGGGAAGAAATTAAGATACCTCCTCTCAATGCTAGTATAGAAAAATTTTGGGAAGCTATCATTTTAATGGAAAATATACCATCTCCATGGAACATGGGAAAAGAACCACATCCTAATAATCTCAGTCAAGAATTTTGTCCTTACCATCATTTTCATGGCCACACAGTAAATGACTGCAGGAATGTAAAGAGAATAATTTTAAGGATGATTGAACAGGGAAAGATAAATCACTTTTTAGTAGAACATCCACAATCTCAACGATTGCCTCCTGCACCAGAAATTCGCAAGGTAAATACTGTAAAAGGAGCCGAATCATTCGTAATAGAAGTTGGGGCTAAAGCAAAGAATTTGTTTTGTAATTCCATTGTACATTCACATAGAACAATAGAGGATTTCCATGATAATGTTCTAAGCAGTATCTTCGCGAGAGACACAGATGGAAAAGAGATAATGAATATCGCGAGAGCCTCGCCATTAGAAGAATGGCAGAAACAAATTATATCTTTTAGTGCACAAGAAGTACCAGAACCTGGTGAGTAGCATGATAACCTATTGGTAGTAAGATTATAGATAAATCCAAAGCAAATGGAGAAAGAAGATGAAAAAAATGGTGATAAAAATGAAGATTCTTGGGCTATCAATAGAGTTCTAATAGACACAGGCAGCTCCGTTGACATACTATTTTATCATACCTATAAAAAATGGGTGGAAGAGACGAAGATCTAATTCCCTCAACATATAAAATCTATGGTTTTAATGGTACTGCCAATAAACCAAAAGGGGAAATTGAGATGCGAATTTCCTTGAAAGGGATAACTTCTAAGATCTTGTTCTGTGTTGTTGACATTGAATCACCATACAATCCTCTGATTGGTCGACCTTGGCTACACGGAATATTAGGTGTAGCATCTACTTTCCACCAGTGTGTTAAATTTCTTCATCCTAATGGTGTTGGAGTAATTAAAGGAGATTGGGGAGAAAGCAAGAAGTGTTATGAAATTGATATGAAGTCTTGCGAGGAAATAGCTGAGAAGAATAGCAATTGGAAATACAAAATAAAACAACGACAGAGATGTGAAAAGTTAATGATTGATACGATAGAGCGGCAGGAGGGAATTGATGGAGAGCGTCTCGCGGATGAAGAAACAACAAAACGTAGCAGAAAAGCAGAACCAAAGAATAGTAAGTAGAGATGTAAAGTGATGAACTTTAAAGAACTCTATGAATGATTTGTTTGAAGAGTATGTAATTGAACAGAGTATTCTGCTGGAATGAATTGCAAGATTTTACAAAAAGAAAGAAGATCAAAGTTATGAAATTTTATCAGAGTTACAACACTCGCGAGAAGCGCGAATAAAATTTCGCAGAGATTAATAGAATGGGACGAACCTTTATGGCGTGCACCTTAGTTCGCGAATAAAATTTTGCAAGAGGCAAATATAAGACCTAATAGCGCGTCATATGAGGGGGTATCTCTTGACATGCTGGATCCTGAGTCATGCAGATGTTGGGGTTAAAGAAAACCTATCCGGGAGAGAGATCTTGGATTTCCAACTATATAAGGTTATACCCTGGTTGGAAGACTGAGAATCTCTTCCAAGAAGTGCAAAGTATGACCAAGGCGCCGAGGTACACAGTTGAGCCAAGAGTGCCGGGGACGTACAAAACTCCCTTGCCATTCTTGGTAAGTCTTGGCTATGATGCACTTGGCCTGAAGAAAACCCCACTTAGGGTGCAGTCTTGTAACTATAAGCCATATAGGCATAAAGGACAAGAGGCTACGAAAACATCTGGTTGTTGGTAAATCTGGATGGGAGGAGATAGTCTTGTATGGCCGATGTGCCCTCCTTTAAGGGGCAACCATGGGGAAGATAAGGGCGGCACCCTCCATTAGGGATCTGATAAGTGTCTTAAGACGGCAATGTCATGGGGCTTTATGATCGCAAGAACATTTAGGCCTGTCATATTGTCGCGTGACGTAAATTATACAGAGGCAACAAGCCAAAAGAGAAAAGTTAAGATGAAATCAATGGGTTTTTACATGAAAGTGTAAAGACGTCCTGTGATTTCATCGCAAGACGGCAATGTCATGAGGCTTTGATCCCGCGAGGGAGCTTAGACTTGTCATATTGTCGTAATACAATCAAAATAATACAGATAAGGAAAGATCAATGGGTCAATACATGCAAATGTAAAAACGTCCTGCGATTTTGTCGCAGAAAGAAAGAGTGTGGCAAAATAATACCTTTAATTAGGGAGGCGTAATAAGACCACAAGATTACTGCGATAATACTCGCAGATGTTATGAGAATTGCGATTTCACGCAGTTATTGTTGACGATAAGATCGCCAATATTAAGGCAAATTTTATTTACCACTAATATCTAATCTTTAATCATTTTTTTCA
Organism: Papaver bracteatum; assembly: GCA_023529315.1. Lineage (NCBI taxonomy): Eukaryota > Viridiplantae > Streptophyta > Magnoliopsida > Ranunculales > Papaveraceae > Papaver > Papaver bracteatum. Next base: position 5,643,126 of record JAJJWX010005078.1, on the reverse strand, counting down.
TATTGCAGATGAATAATAGAGGCAAGTATGGGAATACATGAGAACGATGAAATTATTATACATCTATCATATAAAAATTTGCATAGATAAGTGCACACAAATAATTAAAGGATAATAATTATATTGATTGATTGACTTGCAGAAAAAGAACTATTTTCTAATTCGTACAGGTAGAAGCAAAAGAAATTCACAAAATTGGAGAAACTCACATCAATGTTACAGAAACAAGAAAATAAATATACAAAGAAGATAGAAGGAAAAAGAGGAACTAGCTAGATCCATCGCCATCCTCTTTATCAGACTTCTCTTCATCGCCAGATTTCTCCCTTTCATCATTATCATCACTATCTTCATTCTTATCAGATTCTTCTCCTCCACCAGATTTTTCTCCTTCGTCATTATCATTATTATTTTCATCCTCGTCAGAATCCTCAGCTTCGCTATCAGAGATGTTAAGATTTGGGATTATTGCGGGGATTTCCTTTGCAAGATCAGGATATATAGAAGGAGAAATTCCATGATCATTGCAGACCAACTTAACGGAATCATTTTGCGGTGGTAATGTCAAACTTCTCTTTCAATCGTGAATATTTATTATTGCGAGCAGCAAGAGTATTTGCGAGCTGATTCTTCTCATTTTCAAGTTCCCCAATTCTTTCAAGATATCTTTTTTCAGCTCCTGCGAGAATATGACAACAAGTTAGAAATTTTGTAAATAAGAATAATAAAAACAATAAACTAGCGAGAAGAAGAACAGCTAACAACCTTCTCTTTCAGAAATCATATCTCTAATTAAGGCCGCTTGTTCAACTTGAAGGCTAACATTTACACCTAAGTCATTCCTGGCATTGTCAAGAACCTTCGCAGCCCAAGAAAACTCATCATCGCTATTTATAAGGAGACGAGATCGAACTTGAGTTTCCCTCGCAATAAGATCTTCATTCTCGCGAACAAGTTTATCTCTTTCCATTTGAACATTAAGAAGAGTCTTATGGAAATCGGCTAGAGTCTTGGAACCATTTTTAATAGCAAGATCTTTCTCATCAATAAGGTCATTATTCCTCTTTCTTAATCTATTTATTTCTTTCTTTGAATCAAGATAAAAGCGCTTATATTTGTCAGTCAAACCTAAATTGAATCTATGTTTAATTTTTAAGAGATTAAGCTTGGATCTAAGTTCATCTATGGAGAGGGATTTAATCTTATCATCTGTGAAGTTACTTAAAGAATTATTAAGACAAGCAAGAAGAGTATTATCATCTACAGGTTCAGGGAAAGATTGAAAGAGTGTAGCCTCGTCAGTAAGACCATAAATATCTGCAAGTTAAAAGTGGTTGCTTGAATAAGCCGCGATAGAGTAAAAAGAATTAAGAGAGAAGGGAAATCAGTCACACCATAGAGTTGTTGGTTAGCTCTATCAAGATCAGAGATCTTTTGCTTATCAACTGAAGCTTCAGTCTCCAGCTGTTTATTCTTCTTTCGAAGCTCAATAACTTCAGATTCTAATTTTTCTTTATCCTGGAGAAGTTTAGCAGCCTTCTTTTCAGAGTTGGCAAGTCTTTTATCTAAATCAGAAGCAATAGCAAAAGAAGCTCTTCCAACCTGCGAAGGAATAATATAAATTAAGATCTCGCGATGGAAAAAAATATATAAACAAATTGAAGAAATAAAAACATACCAAGGTACCAAGAGAATTTAAGAGACTAGGAGTCAGCGATCGTGAGACTCCTTGGAGAGAATCATTGTCCACCAGTATGGGAGCATCGCAGACACTGGCAAGAGCTTGGGATGTCTTGTTAATAATTTCATCCTCGTCATTACAAGTTATGATGTGGGAAATATCGCTAAAAATTCTGGATAAATGGGCCATTGAAGAATCAGATGAAGAAGAGTTTTTTATAGAAGGGAATCTGCTATTATTATTATTAAAATCTTCATCATATTTATCCTTATCAAATTCAACATTTGGGGTTTCTGGAATAGGTTGAGGAGTTGAAGAAGAAGAGGGTCGGGTTTTCCTTTTCTTCAAAGGAGGATCGCCAGAATCTTCACCACAAGGGGCATAAGGTTTCCCTTTGGGAGGAACAATATTTTTATCCTGATCGCTAGATTCTCCACCGCGAGGGGCATAAGATTTTCCTTTAGGAGGAACAACAGATTTATCCTTTGAAGGCTTCTCCTTAGTTCTCACGGGTTTTATTGGTGGTAGTTCTTCAATTTCCTGCGAGCATAGATGAAGATAAGAAATAGGGGCAACAATATATTGTTAAAATTTATGAGGAAATATTTCTTACTTCATCCGTGAAATATTTAAGAGCTAAGAAGGTGCTGGGTTTCCTAAAAGTTTGATAGCTGAGTTTCATTCTATCAATCATGAGAAAGATCAAAATAGTTAGCGAGAATATGAAGAAGACAGTAAATGATAATAATGTAAAAAGTTAAGAGAATATACTTCTTTATATCTTTCAGGCCATTTGAAGACCCGTGGCTCATACTCTGAGAGATTCGCAGGTAATGGGAGAGAACCAAATATATAAGGACCTTCAAAACATAATGGAAAGATGAACCACTTTTCATCGCTAGAATGGCGAGGACCTTGGTTGGTAGATGTATGAAAATCAATATCCAGCATAAGAGTTTTGTCACCATCGACCTTCTCTTTTTTCAAACGAACACCCCAGCAGGTGCTATCCCTCTTCATATGGACTATTTTATAATTTACAAAGAAGTTGTCCACAGTATAATCCGCAGAAACCATGGGGACATCTTCAAATTGTGGATTCCTCGCATCTTCAGGGTAGCGAGACCCTTTTCCAGCTCCGCGAGATGCATATTCAATAAGCAATCGGATACAATCTCCACCTAATTGATATATCGCTCGCGAAAACCTTTTGTCAGAAATTATTTTATAAAATAGCGGAAGTTCTGGGTCATAGAGAGGAATGGGAAGACCAGCTTCAAGTTGTCCTAGCGATACTATAACTTTCTCGCGAGAACATTGATCATCAGTAAATAATTTAAGAGTAAGTTCATATCTAGAATCCTGATTTGGAATTTTAGATAGAGTAAAACCTTTGCTTCTAAGTTTTCCTTGCATCTCACCAAAAGTAATCAAGTTTTTAGCACCAGCGATAACCATTTTTCAAGTATGGGAATGAAGAAAAGGTATTGAAAGATAAGAAAGAAATCACAGCGATAACAGAAGCACAATTCGCGGAAGAACAGTAAATTTGCAGAGAGGTTGTGGAGAGAGAGAAGAAGAAAGTAAAAGAGAAAAAGAAAGGAATGAGAGAAGTATTTATAGAAGAAGAAATTTCTCGAAAAAGATGAAGGCAATTAATGCAAAGAAAAGACATGGGTGGTCAGATCGCAGCGGTTAGAAGGGACGTGTCACAAATTTATTAGAAGAAAGAATACGTGAAAATAGCTGGCGAAGGACACAAAAACGTGTCAGAACAGAGAAGTCTGAAAAGATAGGCAGTTACGGCATTCTAAAAGGTTCTCATGATATTCTCTTCTTCGCAAAAAAGACATGAGAAGAGGCAAGATGTAGGACCAAAATATCGCTACAACACTATTTTTTGCGATATTAACAACACTTTTGCGAGCGTCAAAGAAGATTCTTTAACAACATTTCGCGAGCGTCACAGAAGAATCCAAAAGAAGTTGACGATAGAAGAAATACAAAGAGATTATGTTTATCCCGCGATGGTTATCAATTTTGCGAGAGAGAATATTATAGCAATCACGATAAGATCGCAAAGTATATTCGAAAAAAGAGGAAAACTTAGCTGTCATCCACTATGTAAAACCCTATATAAAGGGTTCGTTAGATTCAGAAAAGGATGATGTCTTTTGGAGAGTTGATAAGATTTTGAGGAGAGAGAAACTCTTGAAAGAAATTTGTACTTCTGAGTTCTTATGTATTTTGTAAAGAATTAAAAAGTTAAAATAATAAAAAAGTGTCGTAATTCATTCTCAAACATAATTCAATTTCTGTATATTCTTATCAGGGGTGTAGTGTAGGAATTCCTGCAACTACAATGAGACATAGATGGTGGTTGACAATGAAGTTGTAAGACTCGAACGGAAGTAATGATGATAGTGCTGTTAGGATGAAAACTCGAGTTTTCTGTGGAGTATGGATTTAGCTCGAGTCTACGATTATCACTAGTGTTTTTGAGAGTTTCGAGTATATAGAGTCAGTGCATTGATGGAGTTGAGATATAGTCGGATGGTGGAATTAGTTGCAGTGATGATATCAAATGATATGCTGCTGCTCGAGTTGAACAAAGTGAACGGAGATGGAGAATGATTTAGTTGTTGTGGGTTTCGAGAAAAACCAGGAAGATGGTTTGATTGATAGTGAAAAGTGATGCTGACTGCTGGTTTGATCGATGGAAGGAGGAGCTCGAGCTGGTGACTGCTGAATAAAGTAAGTTAACTGGAGAAGCTAGAAAAGAGATAAAATGAAAATAATGAAAGAAATAGAGAAAACTTACATGAGGAGATACGGCTAGAAATTTTCAGCCGTAAATCAGCCAAGAAACTAAAAGAAAGTAAGTAAAAGATCCAGGATAACTTTCGTATGGGAATTTCTAGCCATGATTGAAAAGAAGAATTCTGAGATAAGTTACAGGAGAAGTTCCGGCTAGAAAACCCATACGTAATAAGAGAGGAAGAAATAGGATGTCAGTTCCGTAGAACTGACAAGCCAATAACGAGAAAATGGGCTGGATTTGGGCATTTGACGTGAGCCCAATTGATGTGCTTGCGAAATTTATAACGTGACCAGCCTTGGAAGTGGCTTGTTTGCGACTTTTGGCAGCCAGTTTTGTGCGGGATTCGAACACGGGCACTTTTACAATTTGTAGACTATATAAGAAACACTTCATAACCTAATCTAATATCTCAATACATCTCATATTATACTTTGTTCTTCATTAATATTTTAGGGTTTACCCCTTTAGGGGGAAACCATGAAACGGTGTAACATGAGAGGCTAAACTTTATTTGATTAGGATGAATTCAAAGTTCCGGGCGTGAAGCTTAATTATTATACAAGTTTATTCGAAGTTTTTATCATATTATCGATTGTCTTTTCTATATCTAGGGTTTATGATTGATTACTAGATTGTCCAATTGTGCAATTGGATTAATATTTTGATCATTCTAATGCTAGTAGAAGTTGGGTGATAAGTGTAATAGTCAAACAACTATCTACACAAGTAGAAATCGCGAGACTTTACAGAGGGATTCTGTGGAGCAATTGCGAGTGAAGACAACATCAGCAAGTGAACCTTGAGCTAAGAGTTTAACTACTGGGATCAACCTAATTCACAAAGACTAAAGCATTCAGTTGGATTACACCTTGACTGAGCTACTACTTGGTGGTTCGGTTGGATAGAATCTGATATTGGAGAGCTTCCGTATCCATGGTAAAATGAGTTTTGGGGATAATACTGAGCTAGATGCTATTTTACGGTTGGTGATGAATGGTTCTAACGAAGATAGATAAGTATACTAATCCAGTTATTGCTTGGTAATGGCGAAGGATTCCTTGATCATCTCTTTCTTCTATTTGTTATTCTTTTTATTTTGCTTTAATTCAACCCCCTTTTACTTTGTTTTGCTATCTAAATAACATATCAATTACACAACTCTTTGTGGGAACGATGTATTACTACCGCTATATTACCAGTTAATTAGTGGGAAATATTTTAATTAATTTTTTGTTGTAGCGACATGCATCAATAGGGTATTGGTTTGGAGGTTTACAACGTGCGGCGTACACTACTCCCGTTATAAGAAAGTGTCATAAGAATGGGGCGTTTAGTAAATATAGGGAGTAATGGTGAAATGTTTTCTTTTATGGAACATCAATTCCAGGCGTTACCGGTTACCACCTCCTCCCATTTATTCACCTGTTTTCCATTTCTTAATGAGACCAGAGTACGTCTCACTTCGACTTGTATAAATAGGCATTACCTATTTCCACCAAACAACAAGTTCAAGTCAGGAACATACAACACTCATAAAATATTTGTTAGCTCTCCATCTGTTAGCTTCCCACTTTCTGATACAAGTCGTAAAATAACTACTCTTCCATAATCAACTATTCTGGTCTCAACACTTTCTTCGCTTCCCTCCAAAAAACCAACCCTTCTCCTTCACTTTGTGACCAAATAAAGTTTGGAACGGCTTGGTTTAGGCCGGATTTGTACATATTGATCTCTCGAATTTAAAGTACTCCTTTGCAGTACATTGTTTAGGGTTTAAATTCGTTTCTCACCCACACACCCGAAATTACCAAAATCAGTAAAAATCGTTTTTACCCTCAAACAATTGGTGACCACAGTGGGAGATCAATCTCTCGGTTGCAATATCGATTTCCAAATTTCCAACATCACCTTTCACTTACAACTCTAACATGGTGGAACTCAGATCTAGATCAGCTGCCGAGAACACCAACGCAGAATCTTTCCCTGGTGTTAATGCTACTTCCAACAATATCACTACGCCACCTACTGACCCCAGTAACACCGAAAGCACTCCTTCAGGTGTAACACCACCGATCACTAAGTACAGAGCCACTGCCACATCTAATGTCCCTGCGCAACTTGCTAATCCTTGCTGTACTGAAAGCGCTCATTCAGGCGCTACGCCACCAGTCACCAGGGCCAGAGATGTCTCTAACGCTCCTAATGCTTCGTCAATTATTGTGTCTCCAACCGCCACTAAGACTCCAACTGCCCCACCAACGGGACAAGAAACCGGAGGAACCATAGGAAGCCGACCCTATATCACCATCGATGATTTGATGGAACGACAGGAGGTTCTCGCTAGAGCCCGGACGAATATGGTTTCGATACAGAAAGAAGTACTCGTCTTTCTCAAAGCCCTGACAGAGCGGCTGCCGTGTGAGTCATGTCCTCCAGAGCCATTTAGAAACGCCTCCAATACCCCCGACGCTAGCACCTCGGCGGAACGCGTCTCCGCGGACGAGGAGATTCGTGCCAGAACCCTATTAGAAAGAAGTCAGCCGTCCAATTTTGTCACACGAGAGGATCTGGAGTAACTTCTCCAGAATCGAATTAAGAATGATGAAATAGACATGCATCAGCATCAACTTCCTTACCCATCTGAATTACAAAGAATTCTTCTTCCAAGAGGATACTCCTCTCCTCAATTCACCCTGTATGATGGCACCAGAAATGCACGTGAGCATGTATCTCGCTTCTTGGAGTCCCTAGTTCAACATGAATACAATCACGTTCATCATCTGAGGGAGTTTTCGAAATCGCTTACCGGAAGAACGTACACATGGTACAACAACATTGCGCCAAATAGCATCCCCAACTGGGGTGGCATGGTTACCGCATTTTACAAGAATTATTTCTTTGTGTCTGAACAAGTTACCTTCTCGGACCTAGGAAGGATGTACCAACGGGACAACGAACATCCAAATGATTTTGTTAAGAGATTCAGGGTTCAAGCACTAGACTGTCATGACCCAAATGTGACTGATCAACAGCTGGTGAATTCATGCATCAAGGGTATGGCTCCTATTTACCACGCCTTGCTAGAGAACCTGCGTTTCCAGACATTCTCTGAGCTCCATGAGGTTTCCAGGCGATCAGCAACGACAACACCAACATTATTAGAAAGAGATAGACCAACCAGAGCCGAAGACGTACGCGAAACTCGAGGGAATATACGTCTCATCAATAAGAAGTACAACGCTGGTACCTCCTCTGTGAACGTAGTAAACGAGAAAGGAAAAAGGAAGGCCCCAGCTGCAGACCAATAGCCTAAACACGAAGCACCATCACAACGAGCAACTCCGCCACGGAAGGCCGCCGCTAAAGCTCCCATGTGTCATCACGAAGCTGAAGGAAATACCCTGGATTTCCCGTTTCCCATTAAGGAGGTGATTTATCTTTTAGAAGAATGGATTCAAGATGATGTTATCAGACTACCATCTCCCAGATGCCCACCGACTGAGGTCGAGATGTCAAACCCCAAATACTTCCACTACCACAGATTTTTTGACCACCCAACCAGTGATTGCAACAGACTGAAGCATATCTTCAAAGAAAATAAAGAAGCAGGGGAACTTCAACTAGAAAATGAGGGAGTGCATCGAGACCCACTTCCGGTGAGGAATTGTGGATTCTTTGGGGACTCCATGCACGAGACAGTGCGATACATGATGCATCACATATGCGAAATTCTCTACCTTTCCAAGGTTCGGTGCCAAGATATCTTCACGGCTCTCAATCGTGTCATGTCGGGCAGACGGCTTTTTCCATCCACGGAAGCTATGCCAAGAGCCCAATCTCTCTCAGCAAGCGGAATCGAAAAGGAAAACTGGGTACTGCCGACCACGTCTTATTTAAGAGGTATTGAATTCGACAACACGCTAATCGACACAGCCTCTGACTTTAACATTGTTACTTTCAAGACTATGAAAGCTGCGGGATTTACGAAACAAGAGGCTACTCATTCCCCATCCGTGATTAAGAACCCGAGAGGGGAAGTCTTGAACGCGTACGGCTACGTTAACCTCGAGATCAAAATGGGAGGCGCTATAACACATATCAAATTCCACATTGTCAAAGAACTGGGTTATGACATGATATTGGGGCATTTGTGGGCACTCGAAAACAAAGAGAAATTGGGAACATCCCCCCTACCAATGTCAACTCCCGAAAGAATCTCCAACAAACCGTCTCACTTGATACCGCATCGACGAGTTACCAATGGAACCCGGACACCTGGAGATGACCTGTTGGCGCTAACTAATGGATTCCAAATGCGAGTAAGTTTGCCCGAACGATCTTCTATACAACCAGTCATTTCTTCCCTTATTATGTCATGAGGACTCAATACGATTACTGGCGCGGACGCCGTCAAAAGATGTGAATGGGGCGTTGGGCCATTCAACCGTTTTGCAAAGAATTTGGAAGCTACCATCGAAACTGATGAGACCAAGATTCAAACGGTTACAAAACACCCGAACACGTTTCAAATCGGAGATATGGTGGTCAAAGTGCACTCGTTTCAAGTTCGAAAGGTGATGGTAAAGATAGTTATTTGGACCGATTCTCCCAAGGAAAAAGAAGACGAGCCATATCTTGTGGCAAATGTCCTTTTGGGAGGTTATTGAAAGCTCATCAACATAGACAAGCTGGAAGGTGTGATAGTTCACTCGCGATGGCTCAATCTTTTCAATCCCTAAAACATTGTACTACTCTCTTCCAGCCACTCTCCCTTTAGTATTTCCTTCAACAATTTCTCCTTTCGCTTGATATTTGTATCTCCCCAAGATGAATACACTGTTTGTATTCTTCTTTAGGGTTTCATTTCTATTCAAAAGGAATACATTTCTTTCCGAATGAGTTTTCCAAATCTCAGAAAAATACACCAAATAAATCCCAAGTCATTGAGAAGCTATTAACCATCCAATCACAACCAAAAACACCAACCCATTTTAAGGGAAGCCTTGGGTCTTCAAAAAAAAAATAAGTTTTATTCAAAAACAGAAACCGCAAGCGGGATGCAAATTGAAGAAACCCTAACTTCGTCACGAATACAAGGAATGTAAATAAAAAATAAGTCTGCAAAACATCAGGACAACTAAGCGACGAATAAAAATAATGAAGAAGAAAAAGCTAGTCATAGAAAGATAATGTGTGAATTGCCAATGCCTCGGTCAGAGCTTTTTCAAACACTTTCCCCAATAATCTTTCGGGCAACAAAAGTTCCATCCGGAAGCCACATCAGTAATAGAAGCCTCATCATCCCACCCAGAAGTCATCTCAGTAGCAATATCATTCGTCTTTTTACTGACATCCGCCTCGGCAACCAATCCAGCATATGCCACCACGACTTCTCCAATATCGCCGACAACAGTTTCCTCGTCTTCTCCAAAAGTTGTTTCTGTTTCATCAACCGCAACATCATCATCTTCCTCGGAAGTCTTCTCAGTGACCTTTCGAGGAGAATTTCTAGATTCATCAGAATCAAGGGTTATGACACCGTCCTGGACTGGGGATCTTCGTTGCTTTTCCCCTAAAAGTTTCACAAGCTCGGCCTTCTGCCGTTTCAACTGAGAAGCAAATTGTCCTGCCCTAACAGTGGGACGTGAAGAAATTTTGTTTCACCAAATCCTCCCAATGCACTGGTATGCTTCGCCTCCTTCCCGTTCTTCCTCCAAAGGTATGTCCCGAATGATTTCGCCAGCTTCACGAAATAGAGATTCAATTCTATTCAATGCCTCCCTATGAGAAAAAAACTGGTTTTCGTCGATTCCAAAGTTTCTCCCCAAAAAATTAGAGACATTTCTGTCATTGGAAGGTCCCATTATGCGCTACAAAACCAGAGAAAGGATAGAGGATAGACACGATTTCATAACGATCTGTTCAAATGAAGGATTCAAGATCATCTCTTATAACTAGCAGATCGATGAGGTCCCGAAAAGGAAAGCCTCCTACTATCCGCGGATTGAGGCGTGATATCAGATTCTAATGAAACCATTTTCTACTAGCGAACATAAGGGAATGCCTAGCCACGTGAGGTAAATTAGGGTTTGGTGAGAAAACGTGGAAGTACATGTTTAAGACACTCTTGCCCACATCGTTACTTCTCTTCCGCCAGCATCGAGATTTTTTTAAAAAAAAAATACCGACAAGGTGACATGAGGATGGAATAACGCCCACTTTCTACGGGCATAACACTTGCGGGGTTTTGAACAAGGAAAGAACTTCCTATGAGAGTCACGTAAATAAAATAGACAACCATGCCCGCAAAGACAAGCCGCTACTGGGCCAAGCCGTCTGCGCTATGCTTTCCTCACCAAATCGTGTCATACCTTGCACCACCATCTGCACCATGCCTTGGACCCACCACGCCAAGACGACCGCGCAATGACTTGCCGCGCCAACACCAAAAACTCGCCGAGCCAGCGTCATGGTGTCCCCTAACCCAGCCAATATGATGCATAGCCAGACTAAGCCGACAATCTTCATCTTACCACTTCACGGTCTACACCACAAATAGAATCTATGCAAGCCGCCAAACACGGGGATCATGAACTCTCCTTACCTCTCAAAAAAGGTTAGTTGGACCTTCCTGACCATCTTTACACGACTTGTTGTTTCGATTTTTGTCCTGGCCTGTCACCATCTTATGCTTACCTCGCAACGATGCTTCTGTTCCGAGATAAGCAGGGGACTTAATGTTGATGGTGGTTTTTAGCTTAGGGTTAAAATCGTAAAACTGTACATCTGACATGACGTCACTATGGCCATTTATTGAATCGATCAGCATGCCTACATAAGAATTACCAGTGTACCTTTTTTTTAAGTGTCATGCTCCACGACAGAACCCTTAACATTGATCGACATCATCTATTCCAAACCCTAATTATCATGCTACCGTGTCAAGGCATGCCAACCATGCCAACCGCACCACTGTGCCAATGGCAAAACATGCAAGCCACATCTCCGCGCCAAGGCATGCCAACCATGCCAGCCGCACCAATGACAAACCATGCCATCCACGTCTACCGCGCCAAGGCATGCCAACCATGCTAGCCGCACCATACGCCAATGGCATGCCAAACCCTTGGCCCCACCATGCCAAGTTTTCCGTGCCAAACCCTTGGCCCCACTATGCCAAGACATCCGCGCTATTTTTCCTTGGCCCCACCATGCCGGCCTTCCCTATGCGGCTACCAAAACGAAGGCGTGCGATGATCAAGGGCCACCATTCCATCCTAGATGTAAATCCTAGCCGTCCAAGGTCGCCAAACAACGCAGGGTAACTTTTGGCCCAAAACCTTAGTTTTGGCCACGCCAAACCGGGCCAAGGCATGCCATGCCACATGTGCCAATGGCATGCCAACCTCCTTGCCGCGTCATACCATGCCGGCCTTCCCTATCGTGGCTACCAAAACGAAGGTGTGCGACTATCAACGACCACCCTTCCATCCTAGATGCAAATCCTAGCCATCCAAGGTCGCCAAACAACGCATGATAACCTTTGGCCCAAAACCCTAGGTTTGGCCACGCTAAACCGCGCCAAGGCATGCCATGCCACATGTGCCAATGGCATGCCAGCCGCCTTGCCGCGCCATACCACGCAGGCTTCCCTATTGTGGCTACCAAAACGAAGGCGTGCGATGATCAACGACCACCCTTTAATCCTAGATATAAATCCTAGCCGTCCAAGGTCGCCAACCAACGCATGGTAACCTTGGCCCAAAACCCTAGTTTTGGGCACGCCAAACCGTGCCAAGGCATACCATGCCACATGTGCCAATGGCATGTCGACCACCTTGCCGCGCCATACCATGCCGGCCTTCCCTATGCGGATACCAAAACGAAGGCCTACAACAATCAACGGCCACTTTTTCATCTAAGGTGCAGATATTAGCCGTCCAAGATTGCCAGTTAACGTATGGAAACCTTTGGCCCTAATTTAGTCGCGCCTAAATAAAGCCAAAACCCTAACTTTTGGTTGCGCCTAAACTAGGCCATATTAAAGCCATACTGATCATGCTTTCATGCCACTGGCTACCAAACGAAGGGTTGCAATAATCAACGGCTACCTTTCCTCTTAAGATGCAAAATCTCGACCGTGGAAGGTCACCACCGAGCCGGCAAGTCTCTCAAGCTCAACTTGCCAGAAAACAACAACGTGCTACATGTTTTCCACGAAAACACTCGAGACATCAATGCATGTCACAAACTTGGGGATGCTCATTGGGTATTGGTTTGGCGGTTTACAGCGTGCGGCGTACACTACGCCCATTATAAGAAAGTGTCATAATAATGGGGCGGTTAGTAAATATACGGAATAATGGTGAAATGCTTTCTTTTATGAAACATCAATTCCAGGCGTTACCGGTTACCACCTCCTCCTATTTATTCACCCGTTTTCCATTTCTTAATGAGACCAGAGTACGTTTCACTTCGACTTGTATAGATAGGCATTACCTATTTTCATCGAACAACAAGTTCAGGTCAGGAACATACAACACTCAGAAAACATTTGCTAGCTCTCCATCTATTAGCTTCCCACTTTCTGATACAAGTCGTAAAACAACTACTCTTCCAGAATCAACTATTCTGGTCTCAACACTTTCTTCGCTTCCCTCCCCAAAACCAACCCTTCTCCTTCACTTTGTGACCGAAGCAAGTCTGGAATGGCCATTTCTTGGTTTAGTCCGGATTTGTACAGATTGATCTCTCGAAGCTAAAGTACTCCCTTGCAATACATTGTTTAGGGTTTAAATTCGTTTCTCACCCACACACCCGAAATTACCAAAATCAGCAGAAACCTTTTTTACCCTCAAACACAGTGATACAAAAAATAGAAAATAAATACATAATCCCGATAAATCAGTATTAATTAGCCGGACTCAAATTCTTAATTATGATGAAGATCATTATTAAGTACACCTTATTATAACTTGCAGTTACCGTATATGAATTATTTTTGTGTTTGAGTTCGTAAACCATACCTAATTGATGCAATGACAAAATTAAGAGATTTGAGGTGAATATTTTTAGACATACAGTATAGTCATTTTCCTTCGATCGATCAGCAACACTTAGTGCTAGAAGCTTAGGATATAATAGTGATCATGTCCCAGTGATTCATTTATCCTACTAATGGTTGATATAATCATAAGACCACTTTGAAAAATGTAATCACTACCTTAAGACGGATCGGCTGTAGAACTTTTAACTCCCTATCCACTTGAAAAACAATCTGCGGTCATTGTTTGCAGGCATGGGATTTCATTTTTCATATCCGGGGCTGAGGTTTCTTATTGAATAAAGCGCATCCTCCCAAAATTGTGTCTCAAACTTCCAAATCATTTTTTAGACCAGGGTATAACGAAGTGGAATACATACCCCCGCTTCCCTAAAGTATTTTTTAAATTTCTGTTATGCTTATGGGTGTCTAAAATGTAAAGGCATACATACCATCTTGGAAAATAGATAAAATTCACAGAAAGACTGGGTTTCAGGAAAAGGTTTGGCTTTTTCTTTTTCTTCTTCTAACGGAAACTTTACACGCTGTCTCCCTCCACAAGTTACTCCACATATTTTTCCTTGTATTCCTCAAATAACGAATATACATATATATACCCCACTTTACAAACTCGACCAATTCTGTCGTAAATCGGAAAGATAGATAATACAGAATTTAATGATTTCGTGCATGACAAAGCCACTCAATAACCATATACCAGATAAAAAATTAAAAAGAAATGTCAGAGTAATCACCTTAGGCGTTGTTCTGGATTAACCCATCTATCAATCAAATAGGACACAAACATATCAGCAGAGGGACTCCAACTTAAACTACTGGTTGATTCTGAAGCGAAATAAAATACAACCGCGCATCAAGATATGCGTGATGTCTGTTCACCATCAAAATCATAAAACAATAGAAAACATTTAAAAAAACATACAATAATAATCTGAACACGACCAGTGAATATTGAACGAACCTTTTAGAAGCAACAGGTGAAGCAGTGACCGCACAAATTAATAAACAACAATAAGGGTTCCAAACTCATTTTGATGCATCGATAAGATCTGTAGGGCGAGAAATAATCATGGCAATATTTTCAGGAATTGCTTCTAAAAAGAAAGTCAAGAATTAATGAGTTCAAACCTTGATATTGCTTGATCTAAAACAATAGAAAACATTTAAAAAAAATATACAATAATAATCTGAACACGACCAGTGAATATTGAACGAACCTTTTAGAAGCAACAGGTGAAGCAGTGACCGCACAAATTAATAAACAACAATAAGGGTTCCAAACTCATTTTGATGCATCGATAATATCTGTAGGGCGAGAAATAATCATGGCAATATTTGCAGGAATTTCTTCTAAAAAGAAAGTCAAGAATTAATGAGTTCAAACCTTGATATTGCTTGATCTATACCCGGTTACAATAGGTGCATGATTGGCCATTTTTTTTTACAATGGGTGAATGATTGAGGATACCTGCAAAACGAAAATCAAGCCAAAATTGATCATACGAAATGAAACCATAAACCGCATGAATAAAAATAAAGTATCATGAATTGAATCATCAAGGACAATAGGTTTGGCTTTTGCATCGAATGCTTTATATTAAGAGACACCATCCCAACAAATTCCGTAAAATAAATTCTTTGTTTGGAAATAATATAAATCCATATCTAATAATATTGAAAATAATGAGTATAATTTCACATCTCTGATTTTAATTATAGAATCGACACCCAAAATAATAATGTCTATAAATTTACTATTTTGGTTAGCATCATTTATTTTTTGGTATATTTTTGTTAGTAAAAAGATACTAACCATATCATGCACGTCTAGCTATGGTTCTTATTTTTATTTATTTTTGGAATATTATTAAGGAAAATAATATTGAAAAACAATTAATTTAGGTTTTTTTCTCTCAAATGGAATGAATTGAAAATATGTATAATATTTTATTTTCGGATAGTTTGGTTACCTAAATTATATATCACCATAATTAGTGGTTGCAAAAAAAATTGTATAAATAATATATTACACATCAAAACATAACAAAATTAGAAAATTGACTTTATTTAATTTATTTATTATTTTAGATTTACTTTATTTTAAGTTAGGGTATAAACAAATTAAGAAAAATAATTTGAAAATTTTATTTTTAATTATGGTATGAACAAAATTAAGAAAAATAATATCAAAATGTGTTTTATTATTTTTTTATTGCTTGAATTTTTGTACGATCGTTTTTGTATTGTGTCGCTTTAGATTTTAATCTTGTTTTAATCTTTTGTTTCAAATTCTAACGATCCCGTAATTTTTTACTTTTGGACAGCAACACCAAAATATATATTTGCAAGAAAGACACAACCTCAATTTAAAAGGTTAGTCCACATGATCAATTTTATTTTTTAATAATTCGTATCGGGAGTGTAATATTATTTTTTAATTTTAATTGATAGAATAGAGTTGTAATTAGGAAAAGAATGATTCTGAAAGCTGTAACTGGACATTGGACATTGAACATTTTTTTTTACATTTTTCTAATTCATTAATTATGTGATTGATATTGATGCATGATTGATTTAATTTTTTTATTTTTATGGTGAAATCGTGAATGTGTGATTGATTTTTGATTTAATGTATTTTTGGCAACATTATACTTTCTGAAATAATTGCTTTAGCATTAGATATATTATATATACGTTTTTTTTGTAGTTTTGGTAGGTTGTTTTTATTATTTTTGTATTTTTTTGGTAGTTTTATATGATTTACTCCCTCCGTTTCACAATGACAGTCCGCTTTGACTTTCTCAAAATATTAAGGAGACCATACTATTTTACTTGACTACCCTTAGTTACTTACCTATTTTATTTTAATAAAAATGCTAGCAATAAAGACTATCCAAAATTGGTTTGAGAATTATAAATACGAAATATAAAAGGGAAATTTAAAAGATATTGAATTTAAGAAGTATAGACTTTATATGAAATCTAATTTTTAGAGTTAAATGTATATTTCCTTAAAAGGAATGAAGGATATATGTGTTTCCTCAATTATACTAATTTATTTAATATTTTAGATTGAGTCACGTTAAAAATAGATTTATGAATATAAAGAATTCAAGGGTATATTAGAGAGTTCATTAAAAAGTATGACTATAAACAGAAGCTGGACACAATTTTGAAATTGACGAAAAAAGAATAGAGGACGGTCTTTCAGAAACAGAGGGAGTAGTTATTTTGGTAAATATTTTCGTTGGATTAATTGGTTGAAAAATATATTGTGGGACAAAAAAAAAATCTGAAATATTAGTAGCAAAAATATCAAAACATTACCAATAAAATAATAAAAATGGGACCAGAATTAACCAGAAGCGAAAATTAATCAGGAATTCCGATGAATGAGATCGTTTCATAAAAAAAAAGTATTATTATTATATAAACTCTATTATTATTATATAGAGAATTCGAAGCAGCAAATATCCATTCGTGTGGATTAGGGAGTCAAAAACCCGTGAAATGTTGGGTTGATTGTACGATTTGTATCCCTCAAGTCTCGAACACTATCCTCACTCCTGAGTCCCCACGGCTCGCAGCTGTACACAGTACATTGGTAATCCCGACTCCTTTGGAAATGTGGGTGAGCAAATGAGCCAAGAGAAATGAGAGTAGTCAAACAATGGGACCAACTTGGTAGGGTCCAATTGAGTATCCCAACTTCCACAAGTACTAGGCGAATCGAAATATTTGAATCCCCACTTCCTGTCTTTTACTAGGTCTCAGCCCAAATCCAACTCGAATTTGCAAATTGCAATCCACTTCGATCACCGGTGTATATTGCAAGCTTGGGAGGGTGAGTGAGAGTTTTCCCCGAAGCAGCAACATCGTCCAACCTAGAAGACAAAGAAAAACAAGCTACACAATACCGACTACCAAGCACGTGCTATAGGGTTCAAAATCGATCAGCGCTCGATTATTGCAATTTTAGAACATTTTTCTTCAGCAGCCTTTAAAAATTAGGCATCAAATAAAATGCTAATTATGCTTCAAAACAAAATATAATATAGTAGTAATACTTATGGGTTTTGAACCTAAACCATGGATTTCTACACCCGGCACAACTTTATTATTAGAGTCTAGACTAGTGAGAGACATTGGGGGATGTCGCATCCACAGACACTTAGAGCTTCTCCAATGGGATGTGTGTGAAGAAAAAAGTCTTCGTCCATGTAGGATTCACATTCATTTTTCCTAAATTCTTTCTCCAACCCTAACCTCTTTAACTAGTTAGTAGGTGACATGGCATAAATTTAGATAGACATCCTCTTACTCAACCTCTTGTTTTAGAGGTTCACCAAGAGGATGTGTTAGTATCCTAATCAGCTTTTTTTTTAATTAAAAATAAATCTGAATCTCTGCCCGGTTCTTTTTTTTTTCTGCCTCCATTGATAGACTATGTTAACATCGTAATGTACTGTCGTATCAGGATTAATTAGTATGTCCTTATTTGATTTCATGGGTTTGTAGTTTACTGAATATCTTTCATCACATTCCATTGGTGTTTTTAATACTTTTGACTTTTCAAACTTGATCTCCCTTTGTCCAGTGACTGATTCCCTATAAGATTGATCCTTATTGATTAATTTTGAACAGTTAATTTTGATCGTGGCTGCAGAAGAATACATGATTTAATTGTTGTAGGTATTGTTCATTGATTCGGTACTATTGATGAACAGTAGATTGATTCCTAATTTTCACTTGAACGAGAATTTCAGCGCTCTTTTTCTTCGATGCATCATTGGCACTACTTCCTTTTATGTGTTTCTGTCAATGGCGTAAAAATATTTTCTCAAGCAACTTCTTGACAATTTTCCTCCCCGTGATGATAATTCTTTTTTTATTAAATTAAATTTTTAATCAGTATATAAATAAAATTACAGCTAGGCCAAAAAATGATTAAAAGGCAAGTGGGTTGGAGGAAATTTTTTATTACTCCTTATATTTAGGAAAAATGGTTGTAAAATAGGATAAAGGATGTCTTCCCATGATGCCACATATGAAGCTGACCAAGTGATCATTGGAGAAGCTCTTAATACTGTTTGGGTGGGATGGTCATTGATCGGAATAGATGGTCATGGATTAGGAGGATCAGTTTTGGTGTTGGTCATAGTTGGAGATATTCCCGACGAGTCGTTATCAGTGAAGGTACCTTGTTAACTAAACAAACGGGCTCATAATCACTGAAAACAAGGGGATACGCAAAGAGTGAGTCAAAACGAACAACCAAATTCGCGTGGGGGCATAAAAAGAGTATCCAACGTGGCTAACTTTAATGGTAAGACATCAAAAAACTCAGATCCCTTCAGATCTCAATAGCCTTTTAATCCCCCCATCCCATAGTTTTTGTTTTTGCATCTTTTTGTGAAGAAAGCTTGTCACCTACTCCATTTTTTCTCTTCCTCTCTTGCTTGCTTTCAAGTTCCTATCTGTTCTGACACATAATAAGCAGCAGCAGCAGCAGCAGATAGAAGCAGCACAAGGTTAAGGAAGAAACAAAAAACAAAAAAAAAAAACACTAAAAATTTCTCTTGCTCAAAATGGAGAAGAGAAATTGCAAGATATGTTTCAAGAGATTCTCGAATGGTAGAGCATTAGGTGGTCATATGAAATCTCATATGGCAATTCTTCAAACACCACCAAAAGTTGAACAGACCAAGTTTAATTTTCAACAGGAACAAATCAGAAATGATGCTGCATCATCTGAAGAAGAAGAGGGAGATGAAGAAGAGATGAAAAATGGGTTGTATTATGGATTGAGAGAACACCCAAAGAAAAGCTTCAGATTAGTAGATCCTATATTTTCTTCATCAACAGCAACAATGGAAGTTGGTAATTCTTCATCAGTAATTATAGATAGAGAAAGTGAAACTGATGAATCTTTTAAGAATAATACTCCGTCACTTACTAGAAGAAGATCAAAAAGAAATCGAAGAATACCCATTACTCAAAAGGATCAATATCTTACTTACAATGAAGAAATCCACTGTAACATTAAGAAAATGAAGAAATTGAAGAAAGCTATTATGAAAGCTGAAGCATTTGAACCAGTTGAATCGGAACCAGTAAGTTCAGTTTCTGATAATACTATTGAAGAAGATGTTGCTTTTTCTTTGATGATGCTCTCTAGAGATACTTGGATTAAAGAATCAGATGAAGTTTCAGAGAAATCGATTGAGATTGAGGATGATCATGATTCAGAAGAAGAGATCATTAAGCTTACTTCTTATACTTCACGAACAGCTGCAACACCAACTCGAAAGAAATACCAGTGTGAGTCGTGCAAGAAAGTTTTTCGTTCATACCAAGCATTAGGTGGGCACAGAGCAAATCACAGTAAGATTAATGGTTGTATTCTTCCATCTTCTACCATTCAAGCTGATCAAAGTAATGCTGATGACTACCTCAAATGCCCTGTTTGTTTCAAAAGCTTTAAGTCTAGACAAGCTCTGGGAGGACACAAAAGAATCCATTTTTCTGCAGATTTAGCAGCAGCAGCAGCAGCTAATTCTAATACTACTACTCCAGTTTCAGCAGCTTCGAATTCTATTAAATTTAGAGATAATCTGATAGATCTCAATCTTCCAGCTCCGATCGAAGAAGATGATAATTCAGAATTCATTGATCTTATTTGAAACGATGTGTAACAGGCGTAATTCAGGTGAACTAAAGCTGAATTTTAGAGGTAAAGAAATCATTTTTACTTTATTTTTTGAGTTTGGGTTTAATCCTATCAAAAATGTGATTAATTTTTGTTTTGAGGAATATTGAATTGAATTGACAATTTTTACATAGTATGAACTCAATTTTTATTGAAAATTTCAATCTTCTTGGTTAGTGTTAGTTAATTAAGCTCTGTTTGTTAGTAACTACAGTATCTTGTTAGTGCCTTCTGTAAATAAAAGAAATACCTCCCAACTTTGACAAAGTAATTTTTTTAGGTTTATTCAAGTGAAACCATGGAAATAGAATAATTCTTGTTCTTCATTTTGCATTTTTACTAGTGGGTTCTTCTTCTCAAGTACTCAGTCTTCTGACTCTTGTTTCCAACTGTAGTAAGCAAACTCATATCTCATGTTTTCATTTTTTTTTTTACTTTATTAAGTTATTTTATTATTTATTTATTTTGAGATTAACTTTATTTTAAAACTCGATTACATCCTTATCGGAAAAGAAACTTGTCGGCAGCCGAGCAACAAGCTGGGCTCCAACCCCTTTTTGAACTACCACACTTAACCTATGAAATAAAAAATTACCAACTCGAACATTAGAATCATGGCTAGCCATGTAATTGCGTAGTCGTTTAATAAAGGTAGTAGTTCCGTCTCCAAGTTCGCCAAGAGTAGTAAAGGCCAAAGCACCAAATCCGTAACCTTGAGAAGTGCATTTATCCAAGTATTTGGAATTTTTACGAGCAACAGCATCCTTGATGACTTGTCCGGGCTCCAATGAGCGAACTCCACCTCCAAAGAAAGGGTGAAACAATTGTCACATCCATGCGACATCTCGACCATTATCCCGCTTGAGAACAAGAATGTCGGCAGAGTCTCGAGAGAAGTGCCATTGTCTGCGAGGAGACCCAAGTCCACTTCTTTCCTTGCCAGCACTCCGCTACGATAGCACATGTCTGCGATAGTATCTCAGACTAAGTCATGTCGGAACTTTAAGCCAACTTCATTCGCACAATGCAAGGCATGGTCACCAAACACATCCATATCCCTTTGGCAGAAAGGGCACAAACTATCCAACTCAAACAAAGGAATTCCAAGTTTGTAGCAGAGAACCGCACTGAATTGCCTTGCACCTATTTGTTGATTCAAACCAGCAATAGGGATAGCCAATAGGAAGTCCAGAGCATGTTGAATTTGGTTACTCCGCCATAGCGTTAAATCACGCGTGGTAAACTCAAAATTGGAGGTCAAGTTCTTCTTTACTGCATCAAAATAAACATTTGCCAGAGTTTCCATTGAATTGGTGGCAGTCTATCGACGCATATAGGAGAAACAGGACTACACAATGAGTTGAAAGAGTCAGCAGCTTGCGTAATATGTGGGCTAAAACCATTGACGCCAGTGCGCCTTAAAATAACAGACTGAAGTTTTATTATTATTTACTTAACAACCAAACACGTCCTAAAAGTCACTTCACAGTTGTTTCCTTTCATCAGTCTTTCACCATCCACCTCCACTTCTTCTTTTCTGTAAATCTTAACAAAATTAAAATGGGGAAATTCCATAAATAAATAATGAGAATGTTTGAATATATATATATATACATGAAAATCCCATTAATCTCTGAAAGAATTCTTCTGTAAATGCTTTGAGATAGCCGAAGTATCTAGCAATGGGAAGGCAAAGTCTATCTGTATTTCCTTCTTTACTTTGTTTCCTCTCCCTCTCTCTAAAAAGAACGTGACGGTTATTAAAGGCATGAAATAAATGTTATTCTTTTCTTATCTCTCTTCTTTCTTTATGAGTAAAAAATATGAATTTTGTATAACTCGGAATGGTAATTTAACAAAGCTTACAGGGTTCGTGGCAGACTAGTACTATAGAGAAGAAGAATGTGTCTATTTCCCCCCACTAATTTCCTTTCTTTCAACTTTTGCTTTCATGAATCAAGTAGGTGGTTAGTTGGTTTGAGGTTGAAGTTTTAGTAGTAGTGGAGATGATTGTTGAGAACTGGACTGGAGATAAGATTCCTATAACTATTTTATTATTATTAAAGAACTCTTTCTACTCTGTACCTTAAAATTTACCTAAAACTATTTAATTAGTTGATTATACATTAATGGTGTAGATTAGGAATTAACTATAGCATACTAGTACTTCTTGTGGGATGTTTAGTGAACTCATTGCTTTTCTTGTACACTTGGTGTTATTGAAAGTTGAATGTGCTTTGTTTATACTCTTTTTTTACATGGCGAATGAAATGATGGTTTTCTTTTCAATTTATGCTTTTAACAACTAATTCTTAGCGGAGGATGAAGTTTTATAAACAAGTCTTGAGTCTTTGATTAGATGACAAAATATAGATTTAGAGGTGGGTGATATCTTAACTGATTTTATGCGTGTATAAGCATGCTTTTGGAATTGTCCTCGATGGGTTTAGACGTTTTATTTGGAATGGGACATGAGTTGTCTTTCTCTTCAGCAAGTTCACTGGATTCCACCAATTTGCAGAAAATGGCAATTTCTTACCTGGAAAGGTTCCCATATAAGATTAAATGAAAATGATCATTAGCCTAATCGAGACTTGGTAACAGAGTACCCTAGGCTAGACGGCAGTAATATAGCCTAGGTGTTGGCCCCAACGACTTTTTGTTATTGAGCCTTTTGACTGACGGGAAATAGTGTCCAAATATTGGCTAAAGTCTTCTTGGACCGTTAGTTGAATTTGGGCTTGCCATACCTTGTTAGACCAGACCAAACTGAACATGACAGGAGTAGGACGTGATCGCTGATCTTTATTTTTAATAAATAAACCAGGGACTAACCTAAAAGTTACACCAAAGACTCAAAATAATAACATACATGACGTGACATACAGTGATTTCCATAAATGACCAGAATCTTGCGTAACCAGAATCTCGAGCAACCAGAATCTAATATCAGTGACCAACCCATAGAACAGTAACAGTAATACAGAACCTAATAGTAACACCCCGCATACGTACGGGTGAGCTTGGATCGTTGAATCGTGATCCACAACTCGGTAAGAATTTTATTTTGACGATCTGATGAAACTTTCTTCCAAAAGGAAATATGCCGTAAGGCCAACTCTGATCCACGTCCTCCACAACTCGCTTGAAAAATCACCGGGATTTTTCGACTCGCAGGAAAAATATTGATCACAGATGGGGAACCAATTCTTCCGACGAAGATCGTCACCGTTCTTTGGACATATAATCACCAGATCCGTAACCGTAACCCATTGAACACATACCAGAACGATTATAGGATTAGATGAATCATTAACTCTAGTTGGTAGAGTAAAAACCCATTTAGCAAAGAAATCAAGAATCTTCCAGAGATAATAACAACTGATTACCCAACAACCAGTCTCCCTAGTTGGTAAAGTCAGCCCCCTGCCGGAGAAACTCGCCGTGAATCTTCTGGTCACTGCACGCCACATTTATTACATCCCTACTAACACAACATACTAAGATAGAAGAACCAGTGAAAACCCACACCAAATAGCCGGACAAGCCGTTAACAGTATGAGAAACTAGATCAAGACTCTTACAAACTAAATTGAAAAACATGAAACTAAGTACAATAGTACAACCGAAATGGAAATAATCAACTGTAAGAGCAGTAAAAGAAAGAGATCTTCCCAGATCTGCTCCAAAAAGAGTTGATCTGAGCAGAAGAAAAAGCGTCGGGGAAGGTTTTTTCGTTGAGAGGAAGGAGGAGAAAAAGAAGGAGGAGGAGCCGATCTGATCAGACTTTTACCATGTGAATCTGGGCCTAGGATAGTAGGACTTGTGAGATTTGTTCTTTATTTACTTTGTAATAAGAGCAAGTCTTATGGTGGAATCCATCCATCTTCCACGCCACCTTAACACTTGGAACTGTGGATGGAAGCGCAAGTGTAATGGTGGAATAGTAGAAACGCTATTCTTAATAGCGCTAAAAAAATGCAATTCTTAATGGCGTTTTACGCCATTAAGAATAGAGCTTTTTTCTCAGCCGTTAGATTCTCAACAACTCAGTTTAAATCTACGGATAAAAAAAAAGTTATTTTTAATGGCATAAAACGCTATTCTTAATAGCGTTTTATGCCATTAAGAATAAAGCTTTTTTCTCAGTCGTTAGATTCTCAACAACTCAGTGTAAATCTACGGATTAAAAAAAACGCTATTCTTAATAGCGTTTTTTGTCTTTTAGCGCGCTATTCTTAATAGCATAGATCGATTTTGGGACAGTGTTTCATTGGTATTGTTATGTCTAACTTGCTACAAATGATGTTTACAGTTGAGAGTTTACCTTTATTTTCTTAGAAATTACAAGAATACAAACTGGGTAAGATGAGAAAAGGATAGAATAACTAGTTAAGTTTGTCTTTTTTGCGCTATTCTTATTTGCGTTTCCATGGATTCCACGGACCCTTCCACCAAACCATGGAATCTTGCTTGGATTTTCTGTGGAAAACCCCAACTTGGAAGCCACTAGACTTGACATTCCATGAATTTTTCCACATTTGGAATAGGTTGGATTCCACCATAAGACTTGCTCTAAGAAAAAAAACAACAATGGTTGGTTTTTAAAACTCCTTACTCTTTATCAAAGTTAAACAATGGTTTGGTGCATAATATCGATATTGATCTTGGCCGGGACTGAAATGACATGACAATTTTATCTCTGGCAAAATTTTGGAGTCTTTCTTTTTAGATTTTATAGGACCTTGCTACAGAGGGGACACCAAGGACTAGTCCAGAATTGGGACATGACGTGTCACAATCTTAATGGTGAAGAGGGAAATGACTCTAGCATTGGGATTGGTAATGGAGTGAAGATGGGAATGATCAAAGGTTTGGATTGATTGTCCTAAATCTGACATATGTTAGTTGTCCTAGTTCTAGAGTTTCCCGATTTTATACTCTTATTCAGTAGTAGTTGACAAAGTCATTGAGAACTTTAGACTTACTTGACCTCATCCCATAGTACGTTTCACAATTTCACACAACACAAAGATTATCAAGTTTTTCGGGGTTATGTTTGATTTTTTTTAATAATGCACAATGCTACTTCTGCATCGCTAATGTGTCTCGACGAGACCTCGGCTGTCTTGTCGAATTTTCTGGTCAGATCTTGTTTCACTGAGATTAAGAAATTTTTCTCAGTCACTGACCCATTACGGTGAATGTTGGCTAGACTTCGGACGAGTTTTGACTACATCGATCAAAACTCAATTATACAAGTAAGATACAACGACATTTGTAATATTGATTAATCGCAACCAAGAATTTTTGTCTAGTCAAGGTATTATTATATTTCATTATTTCATGTATGTTATTTGATAAGTTAAGTAAAACGATAGAACACATACGATATATTGTTATTTCGGATGAATAATTATCTTGAAGTTGGATGATCATTTCTTATTTCCTCTACTGATCATGAAAGTAATGTGGAAAGATATTAAAGTTTGAATTCACTTCTTCTTTAAATTGAATAACTAGTAGATGACTGGTTTTGTTGTTGTAATTGGTATCCTCATAAAGTGAATATGTGTAAAGCGTATGCAAAATATTTAAATAATCATTCATGTCTATAACGACACTCAGGTATTGGAGATCGAGATTGTTGATCAAAATTCCATTGATTTTCAATTTTGAGAAAACATCGACCATTGAACGATGGTGAATGCGTTTGCTGGTTTAAAGTTAAACTATCAAATATCAATAATAAATTTGTAACAATACGATTTCATATTTCTAACATGCATCTTCTTTTTTTTGGAACATGCAACACCAATAAATTTTTACCAATAAAACACAAATAAAAAAATTTGATACGTAAAAGTTGATTTATATACTTGAAACTAACAAGTTTTATAAATAAAAACCCAAGGTAAAAGTTGAAAGCAGATAACAATCAATTATTTTCAAATTGGTGTGAAATTAGTGCAACTTTGAACGTTTGATGGCATTTTTACTGTCTATCAATAAGGCTTGATACGAGTCGTGTCGCCTGATACAAAATTAGTCATGGAGATAGGGACATACTAAGCAGTGGTGGATCCATGGTTTGACAAATTAACATTGGCTCTAGAGTCTATCCCTTTCCAAAATGATATTCATAACCTTATAAAGACCTTTTATTTTGTTCTGTGTTAGTGTTTAATGTACATGTATTTAGCATTTAGTCGACTTAAGTTCCCATATTCTTATAAAAACTAATATAATTTATCCCATCTTCAAAAAATAAATATAAAAAAAATTGCCCATCTTCTTAGTACTTTATGGTTCCACCACTGAAACTAGAGATCTTGGATCAAAGTTCGCTAATGCAAATACCCATCAACAAATATCGCACCATATGATTTAGGGAACCATGTTGTGTGCCTAAAGAACGGCTCGAAACCTATCCATCCAACTCCTAAGAGAGAAGAATGGAGAACCCCATTGAGGGTCTACAAGAGTGTGTAGGTCTGGCATTGTAGATTTTAGGACAATCAATTCTTCTTTGTATAAAGGAGAAAAGTTTTTGTTGATGTGGCGGCTCCACATTAAGTTAGATGTTTTCTCTCCTATTAGAAATCCACGTCGGAAATTCAGTTGTTGTAACTGAGGAGACACATCCGATTAGTGAGCAGATACCAAAAGTAGTTACCGCAACAGGAAGATATATTTTCAAAACCCAGTCGTTGACCCAAGAGATGCTACCTACAAAGCTTATGATTGTGTTCGCTGAATAAAAACTTGGATATCCAAAATAAAAATTCGGAAGATACTACGGGAAGCAATGATTCAAATAATACGAAGGAATCATGCTTATGATCTTTCTTAGGATCAGTTTATGAATTCTTGGATGGGGTTGCTTATAAATCACACGGGTGAGTATATCTATGTTCTAAATGCTAAAATTGGATCTATTTATTCTGGAGTTTTGCGTAATTTCTGTTGTTGGGAATGTTCCTTCCATGTATAACTTTTTAAAAAGATTCCCTGTCACAAGTGAAGGATTTTTTGTATAATTGTGAATCCTAACCAAATTAATATTTATATTGAATTTTTTCATGTAGGCTTGACCTGACTTATAAGATTTTGAATGGGGCACAATGGTTGTGACTTGCGAGGAAGACTGTCGCTAATTGTTTGGTGAAATGTCAGAAGGAAATTTTTTCCAGTCTGAGGTTTTGGTTAATTTGTAAGGAAAACTCACTTTTAAAATTCTCATTTGGCCATTTTAAAGGTTAACGTAATCATGATCCCCGATCGTTAATGTGCATGTGAAAGTTATGATGAAATTACATGATAATAAAGGTTTGTAATTCTCACATTTGCATGACCAGATTATAAGCACAGAATGATTCAGGGGTTGATGACTTGGGTAATGTTAGCAAACAAATAAATCCTAAAACACGAAGTTTAAACAATGGATGAATGTCGAGATGAGTACATAGGCAGACACCAGAGATTGACTTATGCAATATTTCCAATTAAATGAGTAAGAAACAAATAGGAATGGCTTTACCATGTATGTTTATCGATTGGAAGAGAGCCTCTACCTACTCAGGTTACTTAACATATCAATTGAACCACATACCTTTGAGGAAATTAGTATCATAAATAGAGTTATTTATCAAACCTTTGAACTTGCACGTTTGAAGTTGGGGATCTACTTGAGGATGAGAACCAATAACATGCATCAGTGGTATAAAGCATGCACTCTCGGATCCCCTAAATTTTTAGGCGTCCGGAAGACATTGTTATTAACTTGCCTTGGTACATAATCCGGTCACTCTGTAATAGTTTTCTATTTGCTCCTTATTTTTGTTTTCATTGCAGCCTATTGATAACATAATGAAAATAACTTTGTCGATCTGTAATAGGATAGGAGTCTCAAGTAGTGGAAGTTAATGGCTCAAACATTATAAGGTAATGTGCCCAACGTAATATATTCTTAAGGCCTTAGTTTGTGAATTCTTGGTTGGGTTAATTACTTGGGTACCAACATTTACAAGTTTACAAAACTTGCTCAGATGTTTTATTGCTCAAGGTGAAGAGAAGACAATAATAGTGTAAATCATATTCTTGGTTGCAAAACAAGAGATTTGACGCGACATTTTGGAGAGTCCTTTCTGATGATATTTGTCTTATATGTGCAAGTACCTTCTGAAGTAAGTCGTGTATATTTCTATTACCGGGTTTATCTTCATTGAAGTATATTGACGTTGTTTACTTTAATTACTCTATGATTTTTGGAGTAAATTGATTACTGAAGTGCCTTCTTTACTCTGGGATTAATTGATCTTATAAAAATATCATGACAAGAGATTCACATGTGTGTGTGTAACATTTAAAGAAATTAGAAATATATACGAGTAAGAAAATCATAAGAAGTTTAATAACTATTGCTATTCAAATCTCTGTAAGTTGATTTATTTTCCTTCTACAATTTTAATCTTAATCCTCTTCCTAAATTATGAATCTTTTTATATTCCCCTATTGCTTTCCAGTATTCTTCGGTCAAGTTTGTACTGATTGGATTTGAAGACTAGAAGAATTTTTTCTGGATGATGAAGTTTCAATGGTACGAGTATGCACCGATTGACCCCAAAAGAGAAGGTCCTTTAGTTGAGACATCTAATGTACATTAGGGATCCATTTAATAATATCTGACACTCATGTTGCCTTAATTTTGGGAGTTTGATGCTTTTTGCTGGTGATCATCAAGTATCAGAATATTTGATGTATTCAACATTCAGATATCAGTTCTTGGATTATAATTTCAAGGTCAAGTCAATTGTTCGTCTATTTCTGTGTCTCCTTGCTTTTGAGTTTCTGGATTTTTCTCAGTATGGATATGGTTGTTGCACGAGCCGTGAAAAATAAGAATAAGAATCACTTTCATGAAATTGCAGGATCTATCAACATATAACATTGATATTTTACAACAAGACAAAACTTACTATAAGTCGCCCATTTATTTGTGTTAACATGACCCGGCTTGTGAGTACGTATAGAGTTTTTCCTTTTCTTTGAGGGATGAAAACTGGAGTCAAGATGCAAGAAAAGAAGATAGGTAATTGGTATTCTAATATTATTTCATTGTTAATCACGTGAGTATTTCTTATTAGTTACATTTGGCTTTTATCTTCTTAATACATTTTCTCTCTTGATAAAAAAAAAAAAAAAAAAAAACATTTGCTTTTAGATGGTTGTTCAAATTGATAAGCTTGTGATAGATATGGGGCAAGAGAAAGCTTGCAATAGATATACATAACTAACAAGCCACAGTTAGGAAGGGCCTAGAGAAATAAAAATCATACATATGCATATGGCGGATCGATGGAACGGGTGACACGTAAATGGAAGAAAATTGAACTTTTCATGGAGCACATCACGATTGCATGCTGGAAAAATTAAAATTACAACATCCATTATGACACTAGCCCGTGCATCAGTGCACGAGCTTAAAATCCCTTATTAATTATTATTTGTTGAAGTAATAATAGTGGTGGATTTCGACCCCACACTTGTATCACTATAGCTACTTTATGTAACTCTATACTAAAAGATGCATGGTGCTAGTACATGCATGTACTAATTCCTTTCTAACGCTACATTAAACACATACTCTATTGTACGCATATAAATAGAGATCTTCCACAATGTACTCAAAACACATATCCATCAATAAAGAACTTCCTTTAGTCTTCTCTCTATTTATCTTTGTATTAACTTTAGTTTATCTACAACATGTTATCAGCACGAATTGCTCAGTTGAGTATAATATCTTTAAGTTCAATCAAGTGTAATGCTAAGGGGTTGACAGAGAGACGGTCTACAAGCATAAATATGCAACGATACATGGAAGGATTTATTTATACTTTATCTTTGTAATTCTGATGAGGATGTATATTGCTTCTTACATACATATCTCATATGGTCTATTGTTTATGTTGTGATTAGGAATTTACAACTACGTACACCAGTATTTAATCTGATACACAGATTAAAACACACCAAGTAACGGGGACAAGTCATTACACTCGGTAATAAAGTTATCCACTTTCTTTTGTTTTGATTTAATTAAGTTGAAACAATTAATCAAGTAAGATCTATATCTCCACGCTTTGTATTTGATCACGGTAACAATGCTAAAACCAGTGTTTGTTTGAGAGATAATTAGACTTAAAATTAAGAACGGTGGAATGATTGAATTTTCTATTTTGAGGTTAATGATATGTTTTGGGATTATGTTGATAGTTTCAAGTTTATTTTAATGAGCCTGAAAAGTTCACATATAAAACACAGATTAAAGGGCCAATTATTGCCAATTATTCAAGGGCCAATTATTAAAGGGCCAATTATTAAAGGGCCAATTATTAAAGGGCCAATTATTGCCTGAAAAGTTCACATCTTGCCAATTATTAAAGGGCCAATTATTGCCAATTATTAATGAGCTAGAAACCAACCTGTAGAAACCATTGGTTCTAACCCGTCTATTCAAGGGCCAATTATTGCTAGTCATGGTGGGGCTATGGGTGATGTTACTTCAATCGCAAATTCTGATATAATGGTTGGGGTCGAGACTGGAGAAAATGACAAGCAGTATGCTGAGACAGGGAAAAACCATTTGCTCAATCAGGGGGATCCTGCGGTTGAGGTACTTTCTCACTTATCCAGCACTGTTTTAATTCAAAATTTTGTTTCTTTTCCTATTTATCTAAAACAGTCTTATAGTTTGATTCTTTTTAATACTAGCTCTGAATTTTTCAACTCTAGTATTACAGTTAAATTTTACTGCATAAACATGAGACTTATTGCTTGGAATTGTCAAGGTTTCGTCAACAAAAAAACTAGAGACCATCTTAAAGACCTTATATCTAGGTATGATCCTGATATAGTCTTCATTTCTGAAGCTAAGATAGGAGAAGATAAGATGCTTAGGCTAATTAAACAATATAGATTCCCAAATCATAAATTAGTTTCCTCTAGAGGTTTAGCGGGTGGACTAATTTTATTATGGAAGGATGGCTTTCATTTTAATGTCATCAATTGGGAATCTTGGATTATAAACTGTTCTGTGCAGGATGATCCTTCTAAACCAGCTTGGTTCTTAACCTGTATGTATGGCTCTTCATATCAACACAGCAAGGAAAGACAATGGACATACATTAGAGATCTCAGTGTTACTATACAACAACCATGGGTTGTTATTGGCGATCTGAATCTGGTCTTCCCCAATGATGATAGAATCTCTTCTAATAACCGGGGTAGACTTACTTCTAATGCTGCTTCTGCGAATACTTCTTCTGCAAGGGATTCCCCTTATGTTAATTTAATTCAAGAAGCTGGGTTGGATGATATGAGTTATATAGGAAGGTCTTTTACTTGGTCTTCAAATGTTCATGGAACTGGAGTTCGTAGATCCAGACTGGATAGAGCCATCACAAATGCAGACTGGATCATTCATTTTCCAGATGCTAGGCTAATGCATCTCCCTCAATTGGGTTCGGACCATTGTCCCATTATGATGGATTCTTCACATATTGAAGCTGATAGAAAGCGTAACTGGAAGTACTTTCAATGTTATGAAAGAGATGAATCTCTTAAAGATGAAGTGCTAACTGCATGGAATCACCGGATAAATGGTTCTCATGCTTTCAGATTGTCAAAGAGATTAAACATAGCTAGAAGGTATATAGCCAAATGGAACAGGGAAAAATTTGGTAACATCCAGAGTAATATCTTTCTTCTTCATCAACAAATAGAAGCTATACAACAAAACAACCAAGTCAATGATGCAACAAATCAAGTACAACAGCTAGAGAACAAAATTGAGCATTGGCAACAAATACAAAATGAATATTGGGGTCAAAAAGCTAGAGCTGATTATTATTTTGATATGGACAGAAATACACGGCACCATCATGCAAGGGCTAACAAAAGAAGGTCGAGAAACAACATCTCAGCTCTAAAGGATGAAAATGGTAATTGGTGCACGACTAGGAAAGAACTGGAGAATCTACTTATCAAATATTATGGAAAATTGCATACTACCACAAACCCGGAGAAAAATAATGAGATTTTGCAGTGTATTCCTCAGACAATCACCGTTGAAGATAATATTGACCTCATGAAGATACCAGATGAAGTGGAGATTTTCAAAGCTCTTAAGGGTATGAAATCTTGGAAAGCACCTGGCCCTGACGGTTTCCCACCTGGATTTTTTAAAACTCACTGGAACATCGTTGCTAAAGATATCATTGATACGGTTCAACAATTTTTCCGTTCAGGTTTCTTGCTTAAGAATCTCAATGCAACAAATGTGTCTTTAATCCCAAAGACAAAAAACAAACAATTCCCTTCGGATATGAGACCAATTGCTCTCTGCAATACATCGTACAAGATAATATCGAAGATCATGTCTGCGAGAATGAAGAAAATAATGGGCAAGATCATCTCCCCTCTTCAGGCAGCATATGTTCCCGGAAGACAAATAACGGACAACATACAGCTGGCGCAGGAGATTATTCATACCATGAAAAGCAAAAAAGAGGAAACAAAGTGGTTGGCGTTAAAACTGGACATGGCTAAAGCCTTCGACAGGCTTGAATGGTCTTTTTTAATAGATGTTATGATTCAAATGGGTTTCTCTCAAGAATGGTGTCACCTTATTATGCAATGCATATCGACTACAAGAGTTTCAATTCTTCTTAATGGTTCTCCCTGTGCTGCTTATCAACCATCAAGAGGCGTTCGACAAGGTGATCCTTTATCACCATACTTGTTCATAATTGCTATGGAGGCTTTCTCAAGGCAATTATACCATGCAGAATCTAATAATCTTATAGAAGGTATCAAAATTGCACCGAATGCTCCTTCCATCTCGCACTTATTCTTCGCAGATGATTGTTTACTTTTCTTAAGGGCTGATCTGCATAATGTGAATAATGTCCTAAAAATCATTGAGGTTTTTGGTCATGCTTCAGGGCAGATGGTAAATTTTACCAAATCCAGTGTGCATTTCAGTGCTTCAGTTCCGCAAAGATTTTGCAGAATCTTAACAAGAAGGCTCAAGGTTCCAGTGATGCTCTCTTCTGAAAGATATCTTGGCATTCCGCTTATCATTGGAAAGAAGAAAACTGATTGTTTCTCTCAATTATATGATAGAGTAAAAGGTAGACTGTCTTCTTGGGATGGAAAATCTATGTCTCAGTGTGGCAAATCGCTAATGATTCGAACAGTCACAAATACAATCCCGACATATTCTATGAGTTGTTTTCAGATTCCTGCAGAGATCATTAATAAAATAGAAGCTGCTCAAAGAGATTTTTGGTGGGGTTTTGAAGAAAAAAGAGGTACTTATGTAACCTCTTGGAAAAGCTTAAGCATCCACAAGGATTGTGGTGGCCAAGGGTTTAGGGACCTAAAATTATTAAACAGAGCCTTTTTAATCAGGGCAGCTTGGAGAATATGCACTAACACAGACACACATTGGGGGAAAGCTATTCAAGCTAAATATTACTCCTGTACTAGTCTCCTTCATGCAACAGCTAAAACCAATTGTTCGTGGGCTTGGAATGGTATTCAGAAACAAATTGCGTTTATTAAACAAAATAGTCAATGGAGGTTGGGGAAAGGTGATAAGATAAAAATCTGGCTTGATATTTGGATCCTTGGATTGAATGAACCACCAGTTCCTAAAGAGGGAGTTGAAGATAGCGAGTCTTATGTATGGGTACAGGAATTGATGCTCCAAGATAGATTGGCCTGGAATAGCGACCTGATTAATTATCTCTTCGAAGAACACACTGCAAGTCTCATACTGAGCATGAGGATTCCTTCTTCAGCTGAGGACAAGTTAGTTTGGAAGTTAACTAAAAATGGTGTCTTTACCATTAAGTCTGCTTACAAAAAACTATGTGATTCAAGTATAGGAACTACTCAGCTATCTACTTTCATTCAACACACTTCCCTTCAATGGAAGACCTTCTGGAGGTTACAAACGTGGCCAAGGATAAAACACTTTTTTTGGAAGTGTTTTACTGATATCCTGCCCACCAAAGTAAGATTATCTAGGGCTTGTCATTATATTAATCGACAATGCCCTCTCTGCAATCAGTATGAAGAGAGTACTATGCATGTTCTATTCACATGCTCGTTCTCAAGGGCAGTTTGGATGCTTGTTCCTGGTGGATCAACAGTTTTTTCAGGAGCTTATAATCACGTGGCTGAAGTTTTTGAGGAATGGCTGCAGCGAAGCAATGAGCAATTTTTACCTGATGATTGGTTGAATACAGCTATGGTGGTAACTTGGTCTATATGGAATTCCAGATGTGATGTCAATTTCCAAAACCTGAAGATTGAACCGCAAACAGTAGCTAAGAAGGCATTAAGTTTTTCCGGCTACCTAGGAAAACTATACAGTCAACAACTGCACCATAACAGCTTGATAACCCTACCTACAAACCCTACAGAACATTTATGGAAACCGCCTGATTCTCCTTATATGAAAATCAATTGTGATGCTTCTTATGACTTAAACACTGAACTAACAGGTATTTCTCTCATTCTTCGTGATTTTGCAGGTAACTGGAGGGGTGGATTCTCAAAGTGCTATGCAGGAGTAAAAAGTTCTGAACAAGCAGAATGTTTAGCCTTCTTGGATGCAGTCAACTGGGGAAGAGACTTAGAACTTTCACATGTTATTGTTGAGACGGACTTAAACAATATCGAAAGCTTCATCAATAATGCTGCTCCTGTCATTTCCTGGGAGACTGAACCTATTCTGCTTGATGCCATGGAAACACTGAGTTCTTTTTTTAGTTGGAAGTGTTCTTTTATTCATAGGAATTGTAATAAAACAGCTGATAAACTTGCTAAATATAGCAGACAGCATAATATCTCTAGAGTCTGGCTAGATAATCCGCCAGAGATTATTGAGTCTTATTTATTATCGGATCTTCAATCAGGTTTTAATTAATAAAATTCTCTATTCGCATCAAAAAAAAAAAAAAAAAAAAAAAAAAAAAAGTTCACATATAATGGGCAATATATGCCCATGCCCCTGTTAACGCGGATTTTTGACCAATGAGCCAACCATGTTGACCATTAAGAAATTTGGTCTAGGTATTATTTTATTCTTTACATGATATTGGCTCTTATCAAAATGATGGATTTTATTCAATTGGTTGAACCAACTCGACTCGAATACAATTTTTATTTTTATTTTGGGCTCAGAAGTACTTGAGCACCATTATTGTCAATTTGATGTGGAAACCAATTCGTTATGGAAAATGAATATATCCCATATAAAACATTATACCAATGATGGTCTACCGTCTAAAAGGTAAAATCATATGCCCCTGTGTTTCTAAGGAAACACGTTGTCCTCAATTTACATTGAGCAACAAAAATCTTTGTTGAAAACAACTAAAGAGCTATGTTATGCGTAGAAGGAAATTTGTCATGAAATTATCTCCCAAAACATGAAGTTCAGTGGATTAATCCACTTACTATACTATTAAATTAGAATCAGTAGCTTCAACAAAGTTATGTTGCAATTAGAGTACATGCATCTCAACTTTTGTGCAAGCACTCACAAAAGGCGATATAAGTCATAACTTTTTCCACTTTTCTACGTCATCCATGATACTAACGAACAAGTATATGCTTAAGTATGAAAATAAGAGATTCAATATAAATTGTTCAACCTAAAGTAAGTGGTTGACATGCAAAGTGAGATTCTCTTGACCCGTTGAGATGAAGAAATTTCTCAAATTAAGCTAATTTTAGAAAAATTGAAAATCGAAAGAACCCCGAAGTAATAAGGGCCAAGCGTACTGACTCATGTGAAGCATGTGAAAAGGGACATATGCATATATATTCTGAGACAAAGATGTATTTTTGTACACGGTAGTAATGACACCTAAGTACAGATATCAACCGAACATGGGATCAAGCTAAGATGTAATTCTAGCTCGCATCAAAATAAAAGAGTTGGGAATGAATCTTGTCACTGGTATTGGTACAAGCAATGTAATGCAGGTACCATAGTAGCAATCAATTTCCATAGGAAGATCATACTTTAAACGTCAACTTTACTTGCAAAAAGAACTTTGCCTAGCCAATTGATTTCATTTGAACTATACTCATTTTCAGCACTTATGAAAAGTATATCATTATCACGAGGCAAAAAAAAAAAATTCTCTAAAGCACTTGAGATATATCTGGATGAAAATTATATTATCCCCTCTAAACCGTAGCATACACTCTAAAGTAATTGAGTGATCCCCACTTCTGTTACGCAATAAGTCCACTCCACTTATTAAATCTCTCAAGACTTGATGTCTAACTGATAGTGGTTTACCTCCAACTAACTTAAGGAATATACATTAGTTATTTAGCTAATTCCTTATAATATAGTGTAATTACGATGATTGGATCATCGAGCGAAGTACTGCTCAAACTTTGTTTCTAAGATGGGACATAGACTAAAAGTCACAATAACTCTATATGTACCTAGAGCTATCTACACCTTTTTAAATTCCAAAGACATCCATGCAAAATTCAATTGATTGCATCTTTTATTGTCTTTAATGAATGTGGAAGAAAGCATATTCTTAGAGAAATTTATGAGTCAATTTGGTGAAATGTAAAATCACTAGTATTTGGTTTATTGATGTTGGGTATTAAATCATACAGACTTTGGCATAACCATAAAGCCACTTTGGTTATGACATTATGATCGTTTTGAAATGACTCATACGTACATCACTTTATTTGAGTGAACGAGACAACGGGAAAAAGATTGACAAAATGTGAAATGACGACATATCTCTCAATAAATGTTTTCTAAAGTACTAGATACACAACCCCCCTTACCATTATGCTTTCAAGTAATAAAGCATATCACTCATTTTACAAAGTCTTCAGTTAAATAGGATCGAGACCATCTTAACATGCAAATGGAAAACAATTCATATTACAAAGAAAACAAGGTGATATTTAGAAAAATATCCATGCAGAATGCGGACCATTAAAGTGACTTATGGCTCTAGTGGATGTTTTGACATATTGAACTAGTTATAGTTCCCAAGAAATTTTGCATTTGGAAAACTACTAGCACGTATTACACATGTAAGGGCTCACCACCCATTGTTAATGCTAGTGAGTGTACATCAAAAGTACTTGATGGTAATTGCATGGTTATTATTATGTTTTTCATGTTTCCATAATCCCATGAAATTCCTTGATTTCATGATATTTCCTTCAACTTATGAAAATTCCTTTAAATCATGAAATAATACATAAAATTAGGGAAAACTCACGTGACCGGGCCCTAGCCGTCCAACCATGCTCAAGCCGGTCCCACACGTTCCTTATTTTATTATTATTTTTCATGTTTTTCTCATCTCATGGAAACTCCTTGATTTCAACAAAACTCTTTGATTTCAACAAAAATTCCTTGGTTTTAACAAATTCCTTGGTTTTATCTGAAAAACTGGGGTCTAACAACCTCACCCAATATTTCGATTAGCAATCTGTATGGACAACTCCGAGTTGTTTTCTAGAGAATCAACTAGACTCAATCAATAGAAAATATTCATGGAGTTATTATCTCAATCTCTCGATTTGATTTACTCAAGCAAATATGATTCGCGAGTCCAATCAAAGAGAGATAACTTGGATGGTACCAAAGACCAATATCCAAGTGTCAATCGATTTAAATCAACAACCAATAGGTCGGATATTCTAATCAATTGAACAACGCACAACCTGTATTATTTTAATTATATAAAAATATAATGCGGAAAAGAAATAACACAGACACCAGAATTTTTTTAATGAGGAAACCGCAAATGCAGAAAAACCCCGGGACCTAGTCCAGATTAAACATACACTGTATTAAGCCGCTACAGACACTAGCCTACTCCAAATTAACTTTGGTCTGGACTGTAGTTGAACCCCAACCAATCTCACACTGATCCAAGGTACAGTTATCCTCCTACGCTTCTGATCCCAGCAGGATACTGCGCACTTGATTCCCTTAGCTGATCTCACCCACAACCAAGAGTTGCTACGACCCAAAGTCGAAGACTTTAATAAAAAAATCTGTCTCACATAGAAAAGTATACAGGTAATAGATAAATTCGTTTCCCATGAATAAACCTACGAGTTTTGTTCCGTCTTTTGATAAATCAAGGTGAACAGAAACCAATCGATAAAACCAGACTTATATTCCCGAAGAACAACTCAGTTTCATCAATCACCTTACAATAAACTTAATCGACGCAGCGAAGAATATTATTGAGGAATCACAAACAATGAGACGAAGATGTTTGTGACTAATTTTATCTTGCCTATCGGAGATAGAAATCTCAAGCCAATTATTACAATTGTACTCGTACGATAGAAACAGCAAGATCAGATCACACAACTACAAGAAAAGTAGTATCGGTCTGGATTCACAATCCCAATGAAGTCTTTAAGTCGTTAACTTGGTTTTAGAAGAAGAAAACAAAATGTTAAAGGTGAATCGACTCTAGCTTTAGCAAACTAGTATCACACAGAATGAGTGGGGATTAGGTTTTCCAGTTGCTAGAGTTTTCCCTTATATAGTCTTTCAAATCAGGGTTTGCAATCAATGTTAGCTTACTAACAAAGCATTTAATATTCACCATTAGATGAAAACCTGATTAGTTACAAGCTAATATCTCTCAACCGTTAGATCAAAAACTTAGCTTGCCATACACACATGTACTTGACGTTTTGGGTTTGTATAACCGTACCCAAACGTGTACAATGATTGGTTCAATATTAGTCAACCAAATGGTTAGCTAAATGATAACTTTCATATCAACCATATTCTTCTTCACCATAACTAGTCCAAATGACTCAAATGAACTAGTTAGAGAGTTGTTCAATTGCTATGAGATCTCATGTACTACACAAGACACAATTGAATCAAAAACGATGTGATTCACTCGAATCATTTCATGAAATATAGAGCCACGGTTTGCAAAAGCATTCCTTAGTAATTTAGATAAGTTCATGAACAATATTTTCAGACATAACCTCTTGAGTTCGCGGACTGATTTCGTGGACTCAAGCTAACCGGTAGAAATTAATAAACTCCAGCAGAAATTATCGGGTCGAGAACTTCCGTCAGTTCGCGGACTGGGTTCGCGGACTTCACCTGAGCTTCAACTCTAGCAGATATTCCCGGGTTCGAGAACTTATGCCAGTTCGCAGACTGAGTTGACTGCTCATGTTCCGGTTCTACTTGATCAACAAAGTTCGCAAACTTCGGTTTAAGTGCTAAGGACTTATACATATATGTGTTTCCACAATAATGTTTATATCCCTCAATGGTTATATAGTCTAAAATCTCATTTCAATCATCGAAACATTCTCAGAGGGTGTTATATAGTTGTCATTCACAAACTATTTTTCGTCAGAGCGATTTCCAAAATGATTAAAACATAACATGACTTTCGTCACTAGGCAAAGATGAACTTGGCTAAAGCGAAAGCTTTGCCAACACCCATTTCAAGAAATAGATAAGCGAAATATGCTCAACTCGAAATGTCACATGTGGATATCTTTAGTCTATATAGTAAAACGACTTTTGTCTCAAGATAGGAGATAAAATAGATAGACTTTTGAGTGATAGATAAGTTCAAGTCTCCACATACCTTTTATTCGATGAAGATCCACTGGTTCCTTGAGTAGTCCTTCGTCTTGTATGATGATCACCATGGAGTTCTTGAGCTCAACTACACTTTCTATCCTAGTCCGAGACCTTAGCTATAATAGACTAGAAATCAAGACTTTATAGTTTTGATCACTAAGATTGACAAACATGCTTGTGATAGCAACTCATGCGAGTTTGAACGAGCAATGCTCTAACAATCCCCCCCTTTGTCAATTTTAGTGGAAAAACTATTAATACATATGGAATACAAAAATTATATAAATAAACTTTGTAGCTCCTATTCCACATGTCTAATCTTCAACAATACTCGAAATCTTCGTCACTTCCAAGTAGTCCAATGATACCAAAGGTTGTAAGTTTAGTATCATCGTTGTTGAAAATCCGTAGCTATAACAATGAAAAAACATCGGTTCTCAATCATTGTTATATAGTGTCATAGTATTATTACACATCGTCAAAGTTCAATTGCATCACAACTTCAACAACAATACTATGGTGATACTTCACTCCCCCTTATTCAATACTCCATCTCACATGGAAGGATTTATTTATACTTTCTCTTTGTAATTTTGATTAGGATGTATATTGCTTCTTACATACATATCTCATATGGTATATTGTTGATGTTGTGATTAGGAATTTACAACTACGTACACCAGTAGTTAATCTGATACACGGATTAATACACACCAAGTAACGGGGACAAGTCATTACACTCGGTAATAAAGTTATCCATTTTCTTTTATTTTTATTTAATTAAGTTGAAACAATTAATCAAGTAAGATCTATATCTCCATGCTTTGTATTTGATCACGGTAACAATGCTAAAAGCAGTGTTTGTTTGAGAGATAATTAGACTTAAAATTATGAACGGTGGAATGATTGAATTTTCTATTTTGAGGTTAATGATATGTTTTGGGCTTATGTTGATAGTTTCAAGTTTATTTTAATGAGCCTGAAAAGTTCACATATAATGGGCAATATATGACCATGCCCCTGTTAACGCGGATTTTTGACCAATGAGCCAACCATGTTGACCATTAAGAAATTTGGTCTAGGTATTATTTTATTCTTTATATGATATTGGCTCTTTTCAAAATGATGGATTTTATTCAATTGTTTGAACCAACTCGACTCGAATACAATTTTTATTTTTATTTTGGGCTTAGAAGTACTTGAGCAGTGAGCACCATTATTGTCAAAAACCATTTCGTTATGGAAAATGAATATATCCCATATAAAACATTCTACCAATGATGGTCTACCGTCTAAAAGGTAAAGTCATATGCCCCTGTGTTTCTAAGGAAACACGTTGTCCTCAATTTACATTGAGCAACAAAAATCTTTGTTGAAAACAACTAAAGAGCTATGTTATGCTTAGAAGGAAATTTGTCATGAAATTATCTCCCCAAACATGAAGTTCAGTGGATTAATCCACTTACTATACTATTAAATTAGAATCAGTAGCTTCAACAAAGTTATGTTGCAATTAGAGTACATGCATCTCAACTTTTGTGCAAGCACTCACAAAAGGCGATATAAGTCATAATTGTTTCCACTTTTCTACGTCATCCATGATACTAACGAACCAGTATATGCTGAAGTATGAAAATAAGAGATTCAATATAAATTGTTCAACCTAAAGTAAGTGGTTGACATGCAAAGTGAGATTCTCTTGACCCGTTGAGATGAATAAATTTCTCAAATTAAGCTAATTTTAGAAAAATTGAAAATCGAAAGAACCCCGAAGTAATAAGGGCCAAGCGTACTGACTCATGTGAAGCATGTGAAAAAGTACATATGCATATATATTCTGAGACAAAGATGTATTTTTGTACATGGTAGTAATGACACCTAAGTACAGGTATCAACCGAACATGGGATCAAGCTAAGATGTAATTCTAGCTCGCATCAAAATAAAAGAGTTGGGAATGAATCTTGTCACTGGTATTGGTACAAGCAATGTAATGCAGGTACCATAGTAGCAATCAATTTCCATAGGAAGATCATACTTTAAACGTCAACTTTACTTGCAAAAAGAACTTTGCCTAGCCAATTGATTTCATTTGAACTAGACTCATTTTCAGCACTTATGAAAAGTATATCATTATCACGAGGAAAAAAAAAATTCTCTAAAGAACTTGTGTAGGAGCAGAATCTCGCAGCATTATTATGCTTGCAAATAATTAACGACGCAAC
This sequence comes from Papaver bracteatum, assembly GCA_023529315.1. NCBI lineage: Eukaryota > Viridiplantae > Streptophyta > Magnoliopsida > Ranunculales > Papaveraceae > Papaver > Papaver bracteatum. Next base: position 5,600,917 of record JAJJWX010005078.1, on the reverse strand, counting down.
AAATGATAGCTTGCGAAATTGTGGAGAGAAAAGACATCTTGCGAGCAAGGCTGCGAAGACTCGCATGACATATTTTAGATCCGAAATTGTGGGACAACACAACTGTCATCTTTTATGTAAAATCATATAAATAGCCATTTAGGCATAAGAGAAAGGGAGAGTTCTTTTGGATAATATATTTTGGAGAGACATTTGAAGTTAGAATTTTGTAAAGAGAGAGAGAAACTTATTTTCTTGATGATCTTATTCCCCAAAAATCTAGAGCTCCAAATATTCTTTAATGGAGTCTCAATTGTAAAATCATGTAATTACATACAATCACTAGTGAAGAACCATGGATGTAGATCACAATGATCGAACCATGTAAAAATCTTCGTGTCTCTTTTACAATTTTAGTACTTTAATCTTCATTTTCATATCAAATAAATTAGATCATCCAATCAAATTAATAGAATCTCATGAGGGTGTAGTTGTGGGATTTCCTGCAACTACATAATTGGCGCTAGAGACAGGGAGGGGATGGATTAAAAGGATTTATCTTTCCTGTAATTTGTTGATTCAAGAAGTTCCCATGAAGATTAGCTATTGTTCATGATCTTAAATTTTCAGGAGCAAAAATGGAAAATTCGTGGAAGAAGTTACACTTTCAGGGAGTAAACATCATCAACAACTTCTCTCTTTCATGTTTTAGGGGCGAAATTGAAAGATCTAAAAATTTTACCTACTGCTTGTTAGTTCCAAGAAGATTCAAAGAAATTAATTATTGTGAATCTGGATCTATAAGGTTCAGGGGTGAAAACGTAAATTCCAGTGAAGGATCTTCATCTTCAAATTAACAATAGATAACATCAAATTAGCTATAGTTGGAATTAGATCTCAGTGGATCGTTAAATTTGAAGAGTGAAAATGGAAATTCCAATGAAAGAATTCTATCAGTAGACAACGGGTGATATTGGAAGTTTGGAGAAATTAAATAGATTCAAAATGAAAGTTGTGTTCGTGAAATCAAAAGAAGAAAATCACCAACAAAGTGAAAGTAGCCAGAATCCTCGACAATGAACAATCAAAACATCTGACAAAAAAGTTTCAGAGGCAATCAGCGAAGAGAAGTTAGCATGTTAGCAAAAGGTAACTCAACTTCGCAGGGATAAAGAAATATATGTGAACAAGACTTTTAGTATTTACTTCGCAAACATTTTTATTTTTCGCACCAAAAGAAGAATAAAAATAAACAGTTAGAAGAGACTACGGGTTACCAAGATGGTGCGAGCTTACATGAAGAGGAGTTAATCGGATTTAATCTAAGAGAATTGAAACTTCGCAAGCTTACTAATGATTGTTTACGAATGATAAGTATTCCACTTCTCAAGTTTAATATTTACTTCGCAAGTAAAGAAAACAGTTTCCTGCTGATAATACACTTCTGCGAAAAATGAAGAGAATGAGAATTCAAAGACATGAAGAGAATGAGAGGAAAGATTAGTTGTTGTGGTGAAATTCAAGGGAAAAATGGAAGTTTTAGTTGAGGAATTCTGTGTTTAGAAGAAGAAGATAATATGCAGATGCAGCGATTTCTGTCACGAACAGAAGTTCGCAAAGATGGTTTAAGGCTAAATGAGTAACAGAGAGGTCGCAGGTTCGAATTTGTCTGCGAGCATAATTTTATTCTTTTTTACAAAGAGCAAAAAAAAAAAAAAAAAAAAAAATTAGTTCGCAATATTACTTCATTATTTCGCAAACAGAAGTTAGCACAAGTTGTCAGCTACGAAGAGGAGAAGTTTAACATCGCATGTTTGAGTCTCCCCACACACGAATCTTTTTTCGCAGATTTTTGATATACACAGAGCAATTAAAAGAGAATAACTTATATGAATCTCACAACCTCAACACAAACAGCAGCCAGCACAGATGGTCATGAGCAAAGTGAGGGAACTCAGCATCGCGTGTTCAAGTCTCTCTTCTCACAACACTTTTAATATTTTTTCGCGAATGAAGGACAATTGTTAAGAAGTAGATCATAGTAAGTTCGCTGATTGAGGACTTTCTATCACAACTTAATGTTAGAACAGATGGTCATGTGTGTAGTCAACGAACATGAAGATTGAAGACGTGGGTTCGAATCTCCCCCAATGCACAGAGTTTTTGTTACTCACAGATGTTTACTTTGAGAACATTCACATCACAAACAAATACTTCTGATATTTACATTGCGAACATTCACAGCATAGACAAATACTTCTTATACATGATTACTTTGCAAGAGAAGCTCAGCACAGTTGGTATGTCGCGAGAAAATCCAAGAAGCAGGTCAAGGGTTTAAGTCTCATTTGCTCAGCACAGTTGGTATGTCGCGAGAAAATGTAGGAGCAGAATCTCGCAGCATTATTATGCTTGCAAATAATTAACGACGCAACAAATGATAGCTTGCGAAATTGTGGAGAGAAAAGACATCTTGTGAGCAAGGCTGCGAAGACTCACATGACATATTTTAGATCCGAAATTGCAAGACAACACAACTGTCATCTTTTATGTAAAATCATATAAATATCCATTTAGGCATAAGAGAAAGGGAGAGTTCTTTTGGAGAATAGATTTTGGAGAGACATTTGAAGTTAGGATTTTGTAAAGAGAGAGAGAGACTTATTTTCTTGATGATCTTATTCCCCAAAAATCTAGAGCTCCAAATATTCTTTAATGGAGTCTCAATTGTAAAATCATGTAATTACATACAATCACTAGTGAAGAACCATGGATGTAGATCACAATGATCGAACCATGTAAAAATCTTCGTGTCTCTTTTACAATTTTAGTACTTTAATCTTCATTTTCATATCAAATAAATTAGATCATCAAATTAATAGAATCTCATGAGGGTGTAGTTGTGGGATTTTCTGCAACTACAACTTGAGATATATCTGGATGAAAAGTATATTATCCCCTCTAAACCGTAGCATACACTCTAAAGTAATTGAGTGATCCCCGCTTTTGTTACGCAATAAGTCCACTCCACTTATTAAATCTCTCAAGACTTGATGTCTAACTGATAGTGGTTTCCCTCCCACTAACTTAAGTAATATACACTAGTTATTTATCTAATTCCTTATAATATAGTGTAATTACGATGATTGGATCATCGAGTGAAGTACTGCTCAAACTTTGTTTCTAAGATGGGACATATACTAAAAGTCACAATAACTCTATATGTACCTAGAGCTATCTACACCTTTTTTAAATTCCAAAGACATCCATGCAAAATTCAATTGATTGCATCTTTTATTGTCTTTAATGAATGTGGAAGAAAGCATATTCTTAGAGAAATTTATGAGTCAATTTGGTGAAATGCAAAATCACTAGTATTTGGTTTATTGATGTTGGGTATTGAATCATACAGACTTTGGCATAACCATAAAGACACTTTGGTTATGACATGATGATCGTTTTGAAATGACTCATACGTACATCAATTTATTTGAGTGAACGAGACAACGGGAAAAAGATTGACAGAATGTGAAGTGATGACATATCTCTCAATAAATGTTTTCTAAAGTACTAGATACACAACCCCCCTTACCATTATGCTTTCAAGTAAGAAAGCATATCACTCATTTTACAAAGTCTTCAGTTAAATAGGATCGAGATATCTTAAGATGTAAATGGAAAACAATTCATATTACTAAGAAAACAAGGTGATATTTAGAAAAATATCCATGCTGAATGCGGACCTTTAAAGTGACTTATGGCTCTAGTGGATGTTTTTACATATTGAACTAGTTATAGTTCCCAAGAAATTTTAGGTTTGGAAAACTACTAGCACGTATTACACATATAAGGTCTCACCACCCATTGTTAATGCTAGTGAGTGTACATCAAAAGTACTTGATGGTAATTGCATGGTTAATAGAATCAATGCAGATCATCCTATACCTCATGGTCTCGCAAAGGCTATCATCAAAAGTTACACATGATGTCTAAGGAATAGGTTATGCATACCAACCTATTCCTTTAGGGATATGCAATATTACACGCATCTTTACATAATTCGTTTTAGAACCCAATATCAGTGAACCTTTTCTGCGTACCAGTTGGTAAATGGATTTAAGTCTGGCATTCGTGTTCTTACATATTTTTGGTTGCACTATATATGTGCCATTTTAACTCCACATCGTACTATGATGGGTCTTCAAAACTGTTAAGTAGTTATGTTGAAAATGAGTCCCCAACAATTATCAGCATTTTAAACCTTTTGGCATGAGATCTCTTACCGCTAGATTTGCGGGTTAGCACTTTAATGATACAATCTTCCCGTCGTTAGGGGGTGATAATAAAAAATATTTTCTAAGGGAACGACATAAATTATCGTGGTGTGTTCTCATTATGTCTCATGTTATTCATGTACTCCACAAATATAAATGTGAAGTAACAAAGAATAATCGATATTCAGAATGTACACTGATGTCGCTAAAGTGATGAGATCACACATACCAGATAAAAACCTACATGCAAGGTTGCGAATCCTCAATAAGTAATATACACCATAGACTAAGGTGTTGTAACTACACTTAGTGAAAGTGTGGTTGAGGCCGTGACTCCATAAAAAAAGTTGGAGAGACCACTTTGTTCGATCAATCCTAATCTAGAAAGGAAGTAGGTGAGTAAGGCACAACTTATTTATATCATCATAAATCATATCATAATATTTTCTCTGAATATGTCCATGAATCAAACTGGAGGACGCTCCGAAGTTTTAAGTGATTCTAGAGAACAATGAAATCCTGACGGATTATGAGAATACAATGAGTCAATGGAAGGATCATGCGTGCATAGTGATGATATAATCCATAAATAGTTGCTCCATAATTAGAGCACAATGAGATCGAACCGTTCTTTATTTTGATTAATTTCAAATAAAGAGCATATTTGGCCTACGCAATCCAAGTAGAACTTAGTTTTTTGACAAATATATGGGTATTTGGTGTGGTAGTGCTAACCAACCAAGTGTAAATCATGTGGGACATATGTGGTTATTTGTCACAAATTTTAGTGATGGAATGAGGTCTAAAAGTATAAAGAATCACCTTGTGACGCGAGGTTTCTCACAAACCCCTGGATCGCTTACTCTTTTGAACATCATAATGTTCAGTTAATTAGTTTGCTTGGTAGTTTCAAAAGAACTTGAAACATAATAGATGTGGTTATATCTCTGGAGATTTAGACTCAAAGATATTTGCAAAAGTGCATGATGGACTTTTTCTTTCCAAGTCGAATGACTCTAAACCACGGAGTGTGTTTACAGTTACCCTGAAACACTCACTTATTGATTTAAACAATCAGGAGGATGTGGTATACCCGTCTAAGTGACTATTTGATTTGGAAGGGATAAATAAGTAAGGTTTTGTGCCATGCATATTAAATAAGTTCCTGATTCAGAATTATAGATATCTATGTCGACGGTATGGACATGATAAGTACTTTTAATGGAATAAGAGATCTTACAAGTTATTTAAAATCTGAATTTTTTTATCTATGTTCTTAACTAGAAAACCAAGCTTGTGGTATATTATTCCACCAGTTTGCATATGTCCATAATCAGGCAATTTAACAAGGACAGGCATCCTGCTAGCACTCTCATGGTTAGTCGAGGTTCAAATGTAAGTAAATGACCAATTCATATAAAGGAAGATGACGAAGATGTATTAGGAGATGGATTTCCCTTATCTAAGTACAATAGACGAATTATTATACTTAGCATAATATACTCGACCAAATATTACATCCTCAGTGAATTTGTTATATAGATATAGCCCAGCGCCAACACAACGTTATTGGAATGGTATAGTGAATGTAATCATGTACTTAAAAGTAACCATTGACATAAATTTGTTTTGTCCCTGCAAAGATATTAAAAAAAAGGAATGTTAAAGGAACTGCAATCCAAAGGTTGTTGATTATGGAGGAATAATAATCTCTTCTCCGACGAAAGTAATTAGTGGGAAATATGGTAAACTATTTTTTAAGTCATTACCAATATTCAGTTTCGAAAAGTACATGACTAAAGGAACTGCCTGGAACAACTCTAGATCTGAAAGTAATTAGGGGGAGATATCGATATCAGGGGGAGGATCCAAGGATATGATGTCGACATATTTTACTTCGAAATTGAAGTTGTGTTGTACTCTTTTTCCCTTCGATCGAGAATAATTTTTCCCAAAGGGTTTTGTTTCTCGACAAGATTTTTAGTGAGATAACACTAAAACATCAAGTATGTTGAAAGTTGAAGACATAAAGATCGCGTTGAACAACTTAACTTCCAGAATCAACAACATGGTCTTATAAACATTCAAGTCACCAAATTAAAGTGTGATAATCTCCTTTTGACTGCATTAAACTAATGAAAATTATCCGACATCAGTGGGATCATCTAATGGTGTGTTGAACTATTTTACTTCACCGAGGTTACTTTTTCCCACAGGGTTTTGTTACCCGGCAAGGTTTCTAATGGTGTGTTGAACATCGGGAATGTAATTTCCCAGCTAAAGCCATTGTCTTTCCTACAAGGATTTTCTTCCTTAGGAGTTGTGAAGCAACTAGTCAACTTCAACGGAGCAAAGTGATCATCTGTAATGGATCACCTTTACTTGCATCTATCACGTTGTACTCTTTTCCCTTCATCAAGGTTTTATCCCACCGGGTTTTTATTGTTATGGTTTTAATGAGGCAACGTATACGCATCCAACTATGTTTTAAGTTTAGTTAATATTGTACTCTTTTTCTTTAGCTCAAGTTTTGTCCCTCTGGGTTATCCTAACAAAGTTTTAACGATTTATTTAACTTAGACTCGGCGATCTTTGTAGATCATATTACATGGGATGAACTACATGTAAAGTACGAGACAACATGTGAGGTACTACATGTAAAGAGTTGTACCAAGGTTTTGTCCCACTAGGTTTTTCTTTGTCAAAGTTTTAATGAGACAATTGACTTAGCCATATTGTTCTTTTGAAGATATTACTACATGTGATGAACTACATGTATAACATTAAAATATAAGAACGACATGTGAAGCAACACATGTAAAGTTTTACGTCAAGATTTTTCCACTGGGTTTTTCTTTAATCGACTGAGAAGTATCAAAAGAGGCATAATATGTGGACCGCACAAGGCAAAGTGTTGTGAATAAATATAGTAGTGTGGTGTCATCCAAGGGGGAGTGTTGAAGTATAAATAGTGGTGAATTTCCGCCCTACACTTATATCATTATTGTTACAACTACTTCATGTAACTCTATACTAAAGGATGCATGGTGCATGATACTAGTACATGCATGTACTAATTCCTTTCTAATGCTACATTAAACACATACTCTATTATACGCATTTAAATAGAGATCTTCCACAATGTACTCAAAACACATATCCATCAATAAATAGCTTCCTTTATTCTTCTATCTATTTATCTTTGTATTAACTTTAGTTTATCTACAACATTATTTTCTTTTTTAATAATAATTAATTTTGAGAGATTCGGCAATAAATATAATTCGTTGGTGACAAGTAAAAAAAATAGACTCCAACTTTATAGAACAACATAATTATATTATTAATGTCTCTATTACTAATTGGATCTTAAAGTTGATCCAAGAGTCGGTGGTTCGTATAAATAGTCTTTTCCTTGTGAGAATTAATACCAATGAAGGGCAATATGCACTAAACATATCACACAATATTTTTATCATGTCTTTTCTGTCGCAAGATCACAAGTTATATATGTACATGAAGTACCATTATACGCAAAATCCTCTCCATATGGCAATGGATATTGAATGTTAGACTTAGTTGTTCATTTATTAATGTTGTAGTTTTTTGGAAAAAACAATGAGCACGCTTTTGCTCAAAATCCTATTAGAGTATGGATATTTCAACGTGTACCCATGAAATATTAGAGTATGGATATTTCACAGGGTAGGAGTAGGAAAGACCTTTTTTTTTGGGCAATTTCCAATTCTACATGTATTTTCCTCAATTGTCGGGGAACGGAACTCAATGGTTTGAGCATCCTTTATTATCATACTAGTCAATAAAAGTACCTAAAGAAGCTTCATGTGGATAAAATATTACGGTTTGCAACTAATTTGTATGAAGTTGTAGGAAAAAGATAGATCAAATCGAAAGACTGAGTTCGCAGAAGTTAATCTCACAACTGTCAACACTTCATTGATATTTATACACAAAAGATCACAAGATCCGTGATAAAAAAATCGGTGAATGCTGATATAATCTAAATAAAGTAATACACACTAGATATGATAAGCTAAAGTTCAGTTCAGTTTTATATTTTCTAATACGCAACATCCATTACAAATAAAATTATGGCATATCAAATCAGAGGTAAGTCCTTCCTTATACATCAACAAAATGACCAGCTTTGGTAAAGCCTGATAGGTGATCCAACTAGACTATATTTACATTATGGGTCGTTACATGTTTAACCAAAGTATTAGCCACATTGTTGGCTTCTCTATATGTATGAGTAATCGAAACATAATCAAAAAGATACTAAATTGTGTAGGTCTGATCTGCTAAAAGTTTCAGATACCAAGAGTTGTCCATGCTTACACAGATGAAGGCATAAGTGGCGTAACTCTCAATTTACATAAACGAGCTCACGACACAATTTTTAGTGTTTAGCAACGATGAGATTCAGCTACAAAGCGGGGTCGCAACAGTTCTGCGTTGTTATGAAAGTCAATGTTGTAATATTTCGCAACGGATATGTTATCGTTGCAAATTTTTGGTTGCAATTGTTTTAAATAGTTGCGAAATTGGATGGTCGCAATACTTCTAAACAGTTACGAAAATTTTAACTTTATGAAACATATAAATAGTTTCAAACTGTTACAAAAAATATTATCCAGTTTTTTATTGAACATACAATATTATCAGATCTGGTATAAAATTATCAACAAAAGTAGTCGTTGCGAAATCATTATAACATCAAATAAGATAGTTCCAGGTTAATTTTGATCTAGTCAATATTAGGATTCCTATCTATTGTCTGAAACAGTATTTCTTGCAAGTTTTTCAGCAAAACACTCATAACATGCAAGTATAAGTAAGGTCGCACATCGGTCAGTTCGGTGCGGTCTTGAGAGTAACCAATCACTGTACCGCACCTTATCTGTTTCGAAATTCCAAAACTGTTCGCACAAATCATCTGAATCGGTTCAGTTTAGGTCCGGGGAGAGTCAGTGACCGATTTAGAAAGAAAAAAAATCCCATATTCAATTATTTCTCTATGGTCCGATTTATTTCACCAACAACAAGAAGTTGAGATACAATAATTATATTTATTTGTTCGGATCCAAATATATCAAATTCATTAGATATAGTTATAATTAATAGACAATACACAATTTTGCATTCAAATTAAATTATTAACACAAACTTAGATTAAAATGCAAAATACTCCAAGCATGCAATCATAAACAAAATCCACAACCACAACACCACTTTCATTAGATCTTGCTCGTAGTATATAAAATGATGTTGATGATTGTAGATGGTGGATTTTTGACAAAGGCTAAAATCGTAAACCCATAATTATACGAACTTCTAATCCAGCAATCAGACGTGAGTATTGAGGCACTGGTCTCTCATAAAATCTCTGACTGAGAGTACTGTCTCTCAGAGTACATGTAGATATGTAGTCTCTCGGCTGGAAAACGGCATATCTCATGAATACTTGACACTTCAGTAATAATTTCTATATAGAATCACGAGATTGACGGCTCCTAGACAGCTTGCTCTGCTAGTATAGAGCGATAACGTCTTCAGGATACAAACAACAGTTTTCCCTGACTATATAAAGGATATGAAGCTCCAGCAAGCTCATGCCAGAATAATTAATGCTCCTAGACAGCTTGCTCTGCTAGTATAGAGCCATCAATTAATTTTTCTTAAATTCTTGGATTCCTCAACTGAATTTATAAAAATATTCAAATATTTTCATAATATTTCGTTACTTCAATCTATGGTTCTTCCCAGCAGAATGCCATGGGTTAGTAATAAATATTAAACGAACGGGCATCTGAGCTACCTCTGAGTAAGCCTCGACTCAAATGGTTCAAGTATACTCGACGATGATGCACTAACAATCACCGTACGAACAAGTATTTCAAAATACGACGAGACGATGAACCTATGCAAAATAGGAAGGAAAATAATAAATAATTAAAAATTGACCAAGGCGCCGGGAGCATGGGCCCACTGACAGGCCGGACGTGCCGTGGTTAGTCCCACGCCAGTTTCATATTTTTATCATATTTTTTATTATTTTCCTTGAGTTCATGAAAATCCTTTCACTTGAACAAATATCTTTCATTTTGAGGAAACTCCTCAGTTTCATGGTGTTTCCCTCACACCCAAGAAATAATACAAAATTAAGGAAAACACTGTGGGCCGTGATTATTAGCCAACCGGCCATTCCTTGATCCCAACCGGCCCCACACCTCATGGTTCCTCATTATTTTATTATTATTTCCCTAATTTCATGAAAACTCCTTAATCTCATGATATTTCCTTGATCCCTTTAAAAAATAATATAAAATTAGGGAAACCCGTGTAATCGGGCCCTAGACGACCGGTGAAGCCCTAGATGGCCCCACACGTCCCATTTTATTATTATTATATTTTTCATGTTTCCATAATCCCATGAAATTCCTTGATTTCATGATATTTCCTTCAAATTTTGAAAATTCATTTAAATCATGAAATAATACATAAAATTAGGGAAAATTCACGTGACCGGGCCCTAGCCGTCCAATCATGCTCAAGACGGTCCCACAAGTCCCTTATTTTATTATTATTATATTTCATGTTTTCCTCATCTCATGGAAAATCCTTGATTTCAACAAAAAATCCTTGGTTTTAACAAATTCCTTGGTTTTATCTGAAAAGGCGGGGGTCTAACAACCTCACCCAATATTTCGATTAGCAATCTGTATGGAAAACTCCGAGCTGTTTTCTAGAGAATCAACTAGACTCAATCAATAGAAAATACTCAAGGAGTTATTATCTCAATTTTTCGATTTGATTTACTCAAGCAAATATGATTCGCGAGTCCAATCAAAGAGACATATCAACCAATAGGTCGGATATTCTAATCGATTGAACAACGCACAACCTGTATTATTTTAATTATATAAAAATATAATGCGGAAAATAAATAACACAGACACCATAATTTTGTTAATGAGGAAACCGCAAATGCAGAAAAACCCCAGGACCTAGTCCAGATTAAACATACACTGTATTAAGCCGCTACAGACACTAGCCTACTCCAAATTAACTTTGGTCTAGACTGTAGTTGAACCCCAACCAATCTCACACTGATCCAAGGTACAATTATCCTCCTACGCCTCTGATCCCAGTAGGATACTGCGCACTTGATTCCCTTAGCTGATCTCACCCACAACCAAGAGTTGCTACGACCCAAAGTCGAAGACTTTAATAAACAAATCTGTCTCACATAGAAAACTCTACATGTAATAGATAAATTCGTTTCCCATGAATAAACCTACGAGTTTTGTTCCGTCTTTTGATAAATCACGGTGAACAGAAACCAATCGATAAAACCAGACTTATATTCCCGAAGAACAACTCAGTTTCATCAATCACCTCACAATAAACTTAATCGACGCAGCGAAGAAGATTATTGAGGAATCACAAACAATGAGACGAAGATGTTTGTGACTAATTTTATCTTGCCTATCGGAGATAGAAATCTCAAGCCAATTATTACAATTGTACTCGTACGATAGAAACAGCAAGATCAGATCACACAACTAAAAGAAAACCAGTATCGTTCTGGATTCACAATCCCAATGAAGTCTTTAAGTCGTTAACTTGGTTTTAGAAGAAGAAAACAAAAGGTTAAAGGTGAATCGACTCTAGCTTTATCAAACTAGTATCACACAGAATGAGTGGGGATTAGGTTTCCCAGTTGCTAGAGTTTTCCCTTATATATTCTTTCAAATCAGGGTTTGCAATCAATGTTAGCTTACTAACAAAGCATTCAATATTCACCATTAGATGAAAACCTGATTAGTTACAAGCTAATATCTCTCAACCGTTAGATCGAAAACTTAGCTTGCCATACACACATGTACTTGACGTTTTGGGTTTTTATAACCGTACCCAAGTGTGTACAATGGTTGGTTCAATATTAGTCAACCAAATGGTTAGCCAAATGATAACTTTCATATCAACCATATTCTTCTTCACCATAACTAGTCCAAATGACTCAAATGAACTAGTTAGAGAGTTGTTCAATTGCTATGAGATCTCATGTACTATACAAGACACAATTGAATCAAAAACGATGTGATTCACTCGAATCATTTCATGAAATATAGAGCCACAGTTTGCAAAATCATTCCTTAGTAATTTAGATAAGTTCACGAACAACATTTTCAGACATAACCTCTTGAGTTCGCGGACTGAGTTCGTGGACTCAAGCTAACCGGTAGAAATTAATAAACTCCAGCAGAAATTCTCGGGTCGAGAACTTCCGTCATTTCACGGACTGGGTTCGCGGACTTCACCTGAGATTCAACTCCAGCAGATATTCTCGGGTTCGAGAACTTATGCCAGTTTGCGGAATGAGTTGACTGCTCACGTTCCGGTTCCACTTGATCAACAAAGTTCGCAAACTTCGGTTCAAGTGCTAAGGACTTATACATATATGTGTTGCCACAATAATGTTTATATCCCTCAATGGTTATATAGTCTAAACTCTCATTTCAATCATCGAAACATTCTCAGAGGGCATTATATAGTTGTCATTCACAAACTATTTTTCATCAGAGCGATTTCCAAAATGATTAAAATATAACATGACATTCATCACTAGGCAAAGATGAACTTGGATAAAGCGAAAGCTTTGCCAACACCCATTTCGAGAAATAGATAAGCGAGATATGCTCAACTCAAAATGTCACATGTGTATATCTTTAGTCTATATAGTAAAACGACTTTTGTCTCAACATAGGAGATAAAATAGATAGACTTTTGAGTGATAGATAAGTTCAAGTCTCCACATACCTTTTAGTCGATGAAGATCCACTGGTTCCTTGAGTAGTCCTTCGTCTTGTATGATGATCTCCATGGAGTTCTTGAGCTCAACTACACTTTTTATCCTAGTCCGAGACCTTAGCTATAATAGACTAGAAATCAAGACTTTATAGTTTTGATCACTAAGATTGACAAACATGCTTGTGATAGCAACGCATGCGAGTTTGAACGAGCAATGCTCTAACAATCCCCCTCTTTGTCAATTTTAGTGGAAAAACTATTAATACATATGGAATACAAAAATTATATAAATAAACTTTGTATCTCCTATTCCACATGTCTAATCTTCAACAATACTCGAAATCTTCGTCACTTCCAAGTAGTCCAATGATACCAAAGGTTGTAAGTTTAGTATCATCGTTGTTGAAAATCCGTAGCTATAACAATGAGAAAACATCGGTTCTCAATCATTGTTATACAATGTCATAGTATTATTACACATCGTCAAAGTCCAATTGCATAACAACTTCAATAACAATACTATGGTGATACTTCACTCCCCCTTAGTCAATACTCCATCTCACATGGAAACCACTCCCCCTTACATAATGATCCGAAAACCATATGTATTTGTAGTGTGAACTACAATTAATTCTCCTCCTTTTTGTCAATAAAATTGGCAAAGGTACAAGCACGGGATCCTAATGAAATTTCCGTAAGAGACATTTCATGACCAAAGGTAAATGTTCTATCATCTTGTTTAGATGCAATCATAAAGCCGAGGCTAAATGCATTCATCAAGGAGTTTATAAAGGTACAAGATAACCCCTAAAATATTCCACAGACGCACTCCCTACAAAGATTTGGCAATTAAGCACAAGTTCAAAAGAACTCTCCCCCATAAAATGTCATTCCCAAAGGAACAACAAGAGCGATCTTAATTTCAAGAGAAAAAAAGGATTTCTTTAGACTCAACAAATTACATACAAGTATGAATTTGGAATCCAACAAGAAATATTCAATCATATTAACCAAAGCGAACCAAGATTAATTTGACTGAAAATGCTCAAAACAAGTAAACTTATGGAGACTTAAAACATCGATTATATTATTCACAAGTGAACCCATAAATACTCTAACCGGATTACATAATTAAACTAATCACAAAGTAATCAATTCAATCGTACACACTCGACATGAGAAAAAATCTATGGAGTGCTAACTAAATAATCACACAAGATGATTGATTTAGTTCATTTGGGCTCAACATAAGAGATTATGGAACCCCGACTAAAATTATCATAGGAAATGACAACCTTAACCGTACATGTACTCAACATGAGAGAACTCATGGAATACAAACTTAATAACCACACCAGTTTATTAATTTAGTTCTTAATGCTCAACATATAACATCTCATGAAACAAACAACCATGCCAATAAGAAATCGACTTATTCGTATCGTGCTCAACATAAAATGCACAATGGAGCCTTCACGGTAGTACATAATAATATGGATCAATTAAGCTCTACTGTGGATTACAAAACAAGTACCTATTCTATTTTTCCATCACAAAATGACATCATAGACTTTATCCTTGTATCACAAAAGATTTTAACCTATCTTACATCAACAATAGGCTTAGCTTTTGTGTTTTTCCAAAAGTCCATTCATTCATTTATCAATATTTGCATACCAATACGTGAACGACTTTACTTTTGACAAAATATGGGACAATCGAGTTCACGGACGTAAACACACATATCCCATCAAAATATTGCAATTTATAAAACCATAAAGATTAATACTGCAACCATCATCTTCCAAACAACTTTAGAATTTAAACCAATAAATCTAAAAACAAGAAGATGAAATCATTGGACATAGCTATGTGTAATCACAATCATTTCTCTTCCAAAACACTAGTTATTCTTCTAAATAAAACAGAAAACATAGAAAATTTACTAGACTTTTAAGAACCAAACAGAAAAACTTCCATGTCATACCGAACTAGGTTCAAATCGACAGTTTGAGACCTTCTTGAGCCTTAAGATCTTGAAGCTTGTGAATGGCAGCATCTTCTGTACTTGTGATATCCTTATTGGGAAGCTCTTTAACATGGTTTTTCATGAGAACAAGATCAAACTTAACCTTTTTCAACTCAGTTCTTACCACATCAAGACACTTCATTGTATCAACAAGTAGTTTCTTAGCCTTCTCAAATTCCATTAGGAAGTCAAGAACTACATCCGATGAAATCTCTTCAATATCTTCTATATCCGAGAGTGAATCAGAGGATTGAGGAAGAGAACCTTCAATTTCAATAAGAGTTTCCTTTCCTTTATCGAGTACGCAATATACCACCTTATCAATGACATCAGTAGTCAAGTTCGAAGAGCACGAAGAAGAAGCCATTGATAACATAAAGCCTAGAGTAAAAGAGTAACTCAATAGGATAGGTATATAAAGAAAAACTCGAGAGATTTAGGGTTACGGGATAGGTTTAAGGGAAAATTCGAACCGTACATGAACCCTTTGGATGTATTTTTTTTTCACAAAGATCTTCATGGAAAAAGAAAACACTTTCATTTTTTCAAAGGTGTTTTAGAAAATGAACAATTAAAAAGAAAAATACTCACAAACCAGTGTCTGAACAATTATCTTTCTAAAAATGATAAGAGATTAGCTAGATAATTAGAGTCACATAGTTATGGAGTATACCTATAAACTTCTCTTACAACTAGGTTTTTTGTATGTGAGATATTCAACCTTGTGATTAATTCACACAAGTATGAGACTTTATCTCATGAAGTGAATATTTTTCATCTATATCCTTCTGTCTCTGATAAGTGCTCTTTCTAGCAAGATAAGACACTAATTGATTATCTTTCTTATCAGAAGGACTAAATCTAGGACCTCTAGCAATATATTCAGGAGGATCTGAATAGATAGGAATCCATTTCTAGATTTATATTTATCATAAACATCCTTATAAGTACAGGAAATGTTCTTATTAATACAGCTAAAAGGATTGCCAGAAGGAACTTTATCCCTGTGATGATATCTAGAGTAGAGATCATTCTCATAAGGTTTCTGATTTCTTGTGGGCATATGATTCACTGCTTTAGTTGACTGACTTTTTGTTCTATTGACAGTGAAGAGAAGAAAATTACGAAGCTTAGAAATTGGTTTCCTTCTAGCAAAATAATGAATAGCATAGTGATTCTGTTTCCCACAAAAAGTACAGGTTCGTGGAGGTGAAGCAATAACTAGCACTTGTTTAAACTTCATATCCATATGAGAAGATTGGAAGTTATGCAAACCTTTCTTGACACAATCTTCTTCCGGAGAACATTTCTTCATATATGTTAATTCCTGAGAATTAGTCACAGAAGAATTTCTCCTTAGGACAAAGTTTTCTTTTTCAAAGGATTTACACTATTCATGGGCTAGAGTAAGAGATGCACAAAGTTTCTCTTTTTCAGCACGAAGTCTGTTCAGATCTGATGAATGAGTCTCGAGCAAACGTTTTTCTCTAATTGAGTCTTCTTTAACAACTTCCTCAAGAGTACTAATCTTTTCCTGTTGTAGAGTAGTTTCTTGTAGAAGTTTCTCAACATTCTTAGAGAAGGACTTTATGATATTATAGAGATCACGTTCTCGATTGAGATACTTTTCAAATTCATTAATGAGCTGATCATGATTATTAAAATCAATACCTTCAGCTATATATTTTGAAATTCTGGTGAGTTCCTTTTCAGCTTCTGCCAGAATGTCACATGCCTCATGAGAGGAAGAAATGTCATTATCACATTGAACATTCCTTCTACCTCGGGATTTGGAAGAATCAACTAAGGAATAATCCTTTGAGGTATTTCCAAGGCACTTGACATGGTCAAAAGCTTTAGGAGACATTTTGGTATGCGCAACAGAGATTTCGTCCATAGACTCAGCTTGCCACAAATACAGACTTGTAAGGTCTTTAACGTGTTTTCTTGCTCTGATACCAATTGAAAAAGCGGGGGTCTAACAACCTCACCCAATATTTCGAATAGCAATCTGTATGGATAACTCCGAGTTATTTTCTAGAGAATCAACTAGACTCAATCAATAGAAAATACTCAAGGATTTATTATCTCAATCTCTCGATTTGATTTACTCAAGCAAATATGATTCGCGAGTCCAATCAAAGAGAGATAACTTGGATGGCACCAAAGACCAATATTCAAGTGTCAATCGATTTGAATAAACAACCATTAGGTCGGATATTCTAATCGATTGAACAACACACAAACTGTATTATTTCAATTATATAAATATATAATGCGGAAAAGAAATAACACAGACACCAGAATTTTGTTAACGAGGAAACCGCAAATACAGAAAAACCCCGGGACCTAGTCCAGATTAAACATACACTATATTAATCCGCTACAGACACTAGCCTACTCTAAATTAACTTAGGTATGGACTGTAGTTGAACCCCAACCAATCTCACACCGATCCAAGGTACAGTTATGCTCCTACGCCTCTGATCCCAGGAGGATACTGCATACTTGATACCTTTAGCTGATCTCACCCACAACCAAGAGTCGCTACGACCCAAAGTCGAAGACTTTAATAAACAAATCTGTCTCACATAGAAAAGTCTATAGGTAATAGATAAATACATCTCCTACGAATAAACCTACGAGTTTTGTTCCGTATTTTGATAAATCGAGGTGAACAGGAACCAATCGATAAAACAAGACTTATATTCCCGAAGAATAACTCAGTTTCATCAATCACCTCACAATAAACTTAATCGACGCAGCGAAGAAGATTATTGAGGAATCAAAAACAATGAGACGAAGATGTTTGTGACTACTTTTATCTTTCCTATCGGAGATAGAAATCTCAAGCCAATTATTACAATTGTACTCGTACGATATAAATAGCAAGATCAGATCACATAACTACAAGAAAAGTAGTATCGGTCTGGCTTCACAATCCCAATGAAGTTTTTAAGTCGTTAACCTGGTTTTAGAAGAAGAAAACCAAATGGTTAAAGGAGAATCGACTCTAGATTTAGAAAACTAGTATCACACAGAATGTGTGGGGATTAGGTTTCCCAGCTGCTAGAGTTCTCTCTTATATAGTCTTTCAAATCAGGGTTTGCAATCAATGTTAGCTTACTAAAAAAGCATTCAATATTCACTGTTAGATGAAAACCTGATTAGATACAAGCTAATATCTCTTAACCATTAGATCGAAAACTTAGCTTGACATACACACATGTACTTGACGTTTTGTGTTTGTGTAACTGTACCCAAACGTGTACAATGGTTGGTTCAATATTAGTCAACCAAATGGTTAGCCAGATGATAACTTTCATATCAACCATATTCTTCTTCACCATAACTAGTCCAAATGACTCAAATGAACTAGTTAGAGAGTTGTTCAATTGCTATGAGATCTCATGTACTACACAAGACACAATTGAATAAAAAACGATGTGATTGACTCGAATCATTTAATAAACTATAAAGCCACGGTTTGCAAAATCATTCCTTAGTAATTTAGATAAGTTCATGAACAACGTTTTCAGACATAACCTCTTGAGTTCGCGGACTCAAGCTAACCGGTTGAAGTTAATAAACTCCAGCAGAAATTCTCGGGTCGAGAACTTCCGTAAGTTCGCGGACTGGGTTCGCGGAAAGCACCTGAGCTTCAACTCCAGCAGATATTCTCGGGTTCGAGAACTTATACTAGTTCGGGGACTGAGTTGACTGCTCACGTTCCGGTACCACTTGATCAACAAAGTTCGCAAACTTCGGTTCAAGTGCTAAGGACTTATACATATATGTGTTTCCACAACAATGTTTATATCCCTCAATGGTTATATAGTCTAAAATCTCATTTCAATCATCGAAACATTCTCAGAGGGCGTTATATAGTTGTCAATCACAAACTATTTTTCGTCAGAGCGATTTCCAAAATGATTAAAACATAACCTGACTTTCGTCACTAGGCAAAGATGAACTTGGCTAAAGCGAAAGCTTTACCAACACCCATTTCGAGAAATAGATAAGCGAGATATACTCAACTCGAAATGTCACATGTGCATATCTTTAGTCTATATTGTAAAACGACTTTTGTCTCAAGATAGGAGATAGAATAGATAGTCTTTTGAGTGATAGATAAGTTCAAGTCTCCACATACCTTTTAGTCGATGAAGATCCACTGGTTCCTTGAGTAGTCATTCGTCTTGTATGATGATTGCCATGGAGTTCTTGAGCTCAACTACACTTTCTATCCTAGTCCGAGACCTTAGATATAGTAGACTACAAATCAAGACTTTATAGGTTTGATCACTAAGATTGAAAAACATGCTTGAGATAGCAACGCATGCGAGTTTGACCGAGCAGTGATCTAACATTATCATATTTCCCTAAAATCATGAAAATATTATAAATAATTGGGGAAAACGTGTGGGATTGGGCCCTTTGGACGGCCGGCCATGGCCGGTCCCACACTTCATGATTCCTTCACTTTTTTATTATTTTTCCTTCATCACATGAAGTTTTGACAGTTTCATCAAAACCCCTGATTTCTTCATATTTTCTAAAATGATCGGTCAAATGCATATCTGAAAATATCAAAATTCTCAGAACTGAGATACGAACAATTTGGTGAAATGAGCATGTTACCTTGATCGACCAAGGTTGTATTTTTGGTTAGCAAGGAGCCGGTCCCGTGTATTTACACAATTTGACCTAATTTGCGCAATTACATGTATTAGGTCCAAAACTCTTCCAAATAATTTTGGGATTTTCATGGAACGATCGTCATTCGATCCCGTGACCACCCAGGGCCGGTTTCATGACCCCTTGGTTGGTCTCTCATCTCTTCATAATTAATTAAGTTTTATCACCTAAGGCTCAGACGAGCATTTTCGAATAAATGATTTAACCAGCATTTGATCATTCTTTCATCAACGAATCACCAACTCTTCGAGAGGCCTTGGTATTTGCTCACACGATCATATGGGAGCTGCATGGTCGACCCACGGTCCCATGAAGTCGGTTCTCCTTCATTCCATGGTTAATTTTCAAATAAACCATCAATTGATCAAATTAGGGTTTCTGAGTCCAACGATTATAATTCCAGATTCAAACACTAATAATTTTATGACGATCTCATCATCAATATTCTTATTAATTATGCTCGGTTCAACTACCAGTATTTTAATTAATATTTTATTTTGGTCACGCTACCAATAATTCATCAGACGAGCAATATTTTCTCAAACCAAGGAATATTGGTTCAACTATCAATATTCAACAATTTATCTAATGAGCAACACTTGCTCACGTAAATGTCAGAATTTTATCTTTGTCTCAGCAGACATGTTCAATTCATGAGTTTCTGAACATTTTTGAAAATCATGTTCAACTCAGCAAATACATGGACTCATTGTCCCATTAAATCATGAAGTCAGCAACTGACTAATTAACCACGAGACATCAATCGTGTCACTTGGGGGGGATATCAACTAGGGTTTTGGTCTGACGGTCTACGGCATGTGTGTTCAAATACATGATGGAATATGATCAAGTCGTGCAGTCAGTTGAATAAGTTAACAAAGTAGTGGATGGAAAATCGACCAAGTCTCTGCACGATGAGCAACTGGTTTCAAACACGATTTCTATTTCCCCACTTCTTGATTCTATCAACTGTCACACATCATGGGATCATGGTGTCTACAATTCCATCAATATAAATAAGTCTCTGAATCATGATTAACACAACAAGAATCTCACGTCTCACTGACAATACGAGATCAACAACTCATCAATTGAGCAATTACTCTCAAATGAGCAATTTCAGTCATTCAGAACTTATCTTATTCAGAATTCACAACACACTTACAATCTTTGATTACTATTAAATCCACACATTTCTCATCTTCCCTCCTACAGATCGACCCATCCTCTCTTGTGATCGAATTTATTCTGGAACAGCCATTATCTTGGTTTAGGCCGGAGTACTACAGATTGATCTCTCTAATTCAAAGCACCCCCTTTGCGGCGGTGCATCTGTGTGAGGTTGAACATTTCGCTCGGTTCAAGGAGTCCCATCCGTACGGTCGTCTCCTTAATTCCTTGAAAACCAGCAAATTATTTTTCCCCATCTACAGATTGGCGACCACAGTGGGAGATCATTCTCTCGGTTACAATCTCTATTCTCACAAAGATGGTCGGTGTTAGGTCTTCCAATCCGGGTTCAAAACCCGATCCTAATATTGCAAGATCTAGTGGTGCCTCTAACGCCACTCCTCCAAGCACTGATGCTCCAGTGATTACCCCTACACGTGACGGCATTGGCGCCATCAACAATTCACTCTTCGGTTGATCTCCTGAAGAAACCAGAGGAAATCATACTACCATAGTTGATCTCATGAAGGTTAAGACTGACGTAGCTGCAACACAGAAAGAGTTTTGTGCATATCTCAAAACTCTCACAGACAAGCTTGCGTCTGAACGAACTCAGCCTCAACGTGAGAAAGGAAAATCTAAAGAAACATCTTCAATTGCTGATCCTGAAATCTCTCCAATCCATGTTGTACATGATGGAGAATTCCGCAAAGCTGCAGATGACTCTCCAGCAATGGAACCCGCAAGTTTCATCACTCGTGAAGACCTGAAGCACTTTTTGAGGATCGAGGAAAATACAAGGCATCATCTGTCCAACTTCACCAGCCTTCATATCATGCTTCCATACATATTATTCCTCTTCCAAAGGTTATACCGCTCCAACATTCATTATTTATGATGGAACATGCAATACTCAAAAACATATTTCTCAGTTTCTGGAATTATTGGGCGAACACGAGCACAACATGTCGTCCGTCTGAAGGAATTTTCAAAGTCTCTGACAGGAAGAGCATACACCTGGTACAACAACATTGCATCGGGAAGTATCACCGATTGGAGAGAGATGATTAATGCTTTCTACAGAAAATACTTCTTCGTGTAAGAGCAAATCACTCTCTCTGATCTAGGAAGGATGTTTCAAAGGAGCATCAAACATCCTGATAATTATGTGAAATGGTTCACAATTCAAGCTTTAGACTTCCTCGACCCAAATGTCACATAACAGCAACTTGTAGACTTGTGCATCAACAGAATGATTCTGATCTACAGAGCCTCGCTGGAAAACCTGCGATTCCACACTTTGTCATAACTTCATAAAATAGCCAAACAATCAGTGACTACTACACCTGCTTTACTGAGAAAAGTCTACAAGGTCGAGGAACCTCGGAGAAGCCGACGTTTGATCAACAAATAGTACAATGTCCAACCTTCCATGAACGTTGTTGCTCAAGGAGGAAAAAGGAAAGCTTCTGCTCAAACATGTGAAATCCAACATTTTATCCTATAAAAGAATTACGGAAGGATAACTAATCTTGCACAAACCTCAACCCGGCATCGAACGGTAAATGATCGGACAAACTTAAACTTCTCTCATCTCATGAAGGAGTGATCGAGTTACTGGAAGTTTGGTTTCAAGATGGTGCGATCAAATTATCGTTCATCGGGAAAGATCCAACAAAAGAAGAAATGGAGAATCCCAAGAGTATACAAGAATCCTCTCCAGTCAGAACCTTGCGCTCTCTGAATTCAAAGAAGCAGTTCAATCGTGGCTCGAGCAAATCTGTAGAATTGCTCTATCTGCCGAAGGCACAAAGTAGAGACATGTTCACAACACTGAACCACATCGTGTCAAGAAATCCATTCCGGGAATACTTCTTGATCCTTCAGTCACATACCAAGATATGTACAACTGGGGACTGCCAACCATAGTCAATCTCAGAAGAAACGAATTTGGAAGAACGTTGATCGATGCTGGCACCGCCATCAACATTATTCCACTGAAAACCCTCAGAGACGCAGGCATAACTCGACAAGAAGCTACTCATTCTCCCATCTCAATCAGAGACCTTGAAGGAGTGCTCGAAAATACTCATGGCTACATCACTCTCAAAGTGAACATAAGTCCAATCTGGACAGAAACCCAGTTTCGCATAATCAGGAAGATCTAGGATATGACGTGTCCTTCAGAAGAGCGTGGATCCACGCTGAAAAGATGGATACTTACAAAGCACCTTTGGTCACACATCTCTCCAACTAAGAAAGTTCTGATCCAAAAGGTTTGACGGATATTCCATTATCAGAGTACTTTGAGGAATTTCAAAATTTGACGAGGTTGAAGCAAGAACCTGCAAAAAGATGCATAGAAATTCATCAAGAGGTTTCGCATTCAGGCAAGTCTCATTTCATGTCTATGCCATTTATTTCCTCACATGCTATCCTAGCATGTGGACTTGATTATACTAGCAACTCTACAAGATGTTATGAATGGTAGCTTCACCGCATTAGCATTTTACCAAGTGGTTGAATATGATGTTTTTCCGAATCAAGCACTGAAACATTTGTTACTGAGATGATGTCCAAACATGGCAAAAAATACTTTGGGAGTTTCTCCTGCAAGTCCATGTGTTCCAAAAAATTCGAAGGCTCTGATGTATGCACAAGTGTCGAATCCCGCTACCACAACGAAAGGGATGCTGAATCAATAGAAGAAACTCCATGGCCGAGATAATCAAACCCCTAAGGTATTTGATGCTTAAGGAGTATACGCTTCAACGCTCAAGCATCTGAGACGCCATCAAATTGTACTCCCAATCAAAGAGTACAGCGCTTCAGCACAAATATCTAGACGATGGCACATTGATTCAACACCAGCACGATCAAAGTGTTACTACATCATTCATACATGGATGACACTAAATCCTTCAATGTACATTGGGCAACCTAAGGCGATTCCGTGAAACTTTATCAACACTATTTCTCTACATAACAAGCCCATGCATGATTGAGGAACTTTCTCTCTTCACCAATCACATCCAGTACGAAAATTGCTGATGCTATCTACCGCAACAATGACGATTCACTGACAAAGCCAGTTCATGGTAAAGTTATTCTTTCAGGAGTATTCAGGTTGAACTCTCAGTACACCTTCATCTTACGGATGCTCAACTCATCAACTAGTTTGTGAATGTAAAAGGCTCACTAGAAGAATGAGCAAAGACTGTATCTATAATCATGGTTCTATCCTTTTCGGTCTTTAGAGCAACTTCAACCGTGGTATCAACATTGACAATAATCTCAAGGTAACACCATCCATGATCTCAGCATCGACAAGGATATCTGGAGCGTGATCATTCATAGTCTCAGCACCAACGACGGTCTCAGGAGCAACATCCTCAGGGCTTCATCAACTAATCATTCTCTGAAGTGTTACACATGAAGCGAATTTCTCTAAGAACCAATGATTCATATCAAGATGTGTAGACCTAATAACATGCTCACATGAAAGTCTTCCCAAAGCTGGCATGACTGGGGGACATAATCCAAAGTCTTCTACAAGATGTTCTCATCACCTCTACAAATGAGATACAACACACTTCAGGTCATGGGTTTGCAAAAACGTACCAATGGGTGAGGAATGGGACAATTCTTCCTCAACGAAATATGTTCGTCTATGACTGTTCTACAACATACCAAAAGGGCGCATTAATCAGATATACGAGATATAGGATCATAATATCGCCATGACATTATTTTTATGAAATTAACAACACTTCTGCGAGTGCTTCTGTGAGTACTTCTGCGAGTACTTCTGCAACACTTTGCGAGCATCACAAGATAACTTAAAGAGTGACGTAATAGATGACGATGGGAAAAACACAAGAAGAGCATGATGATCCTGCGAGGATTACAACACCTGCGAGGACTGACATTATAACTTCTGCGATAATACCGCGAGTCAGATCCGAAATTAAAGGACATCTTAGCTGTCATCCATTATGTAACCACCCTATATAAAGAGACCCAGTAGATTCATAGAAGGATAGATGAATTTTTGAGCGTTAAGAAAGTTTTGAGGAGAGAGAAAATCCAAGAGAACGATTGTATTCTTGATTTCTTCCATTTCTTATAAACATTTCTGAGAATCAAATAATAAAGTGTTGTTTCTAATCTTCAAATATGTGTTGATTATTCTGAATTCTTGTGAAGGGTGTAGTGTAGGATTTCCTGCAACTACATTTTGGCGCCCGAAACAGGGATTGAATAAATCATAGAAAAAGCAAGGTTGAAGATGAGAATTATTCAAGATTAAGAAGATAATTGAACAAATCGGTGAAATAGTTGAAGGAAAAATGATTAGAGCCAAAGAAAATTGTAGGAAATTGGAGTGTGGTATGATAACAAGAACAATGGTCGACAAATTCCATGAAAACATTAAAGGGAGGATACATAAACGAGATTTTGAAGGAAAGAAAATTATGACGGTGGAGAAAATATCACCGTTGAAGGATTGGGAAAAGCAGAAAATCACATTTACAACAGCAGAAATACCAACAGAAAATTTTAATCATACATCTCCTTTGGTAATTACGGTATCCGTTATACAAATAAAAAGGGGAAATCAACAAGATCTGCGGAAGAATGGGCTGTAAATAGAACTTTGGTGGATGCAGGAAGTTCTGTAGATATAATATTTTATCATGCATTTAAGAAAATGGGATGGACCGTACATCATTAAAGAGATAATTGGAACAGGGGCATACAAGTTAATGGATCCAGAAGGTAGAGATGTTGGTCAAAGACTTGGTAGACCATGGAATAGATTATATCTGAAAAGATATTATCAATGACAAATTCTGCGAGATTTGAGATGTTGGTATATTATATGATGAAATGGATAATAATTTTTTTTATCACAGTTGCGAGATTTTTAAAATGACAGAGAAAATAAGAATTGCGAAAATATCGCAAGAAACGCGAATAAAATTTTGAAGAGATTAATAGAATGGGACGAACCTTTATGGCGTACACCCTAGTTCGCGAATAAAATTTCGCAAGAGGCAAATGTAAGAACTAAAGTACGTCATATAAGGGGGTATATGTTTGCATGGCTCAGGGATAAGGTTATACCACTGCTGGAACCTGAGTTATGGAGATCTGGGGTCCATCTCCATGAGAGGTACCTTGCATTTCCAACTATATATATAAGGTTATACCCTGGTTGGACGACCGGGGGTCTCTCTTAAGGAGTGCAGAGTATGACCAAGGCGCTGAGGTACACGGTTGAGCCAAGGGTGTCCGGGGCGTACGAAACTACCCTGGCCATTCTTGGAAAGTCTTGGTTATGATGCACTCGGCCCGAAAAAAAACCCCACTTAGGGTGCAGTCTTGTAACTATAAGCCATATAGGAAAAAAGGATAAGAGGATGCTAAAAAAACTGGTTGTTGTTAAGACCGGATAGGAGGAGCTAGTCTTGTATGGCCGATTTTCCCTCCTTGAAGGGGAAACCAGGGCGAAGATAAGGGCGGCACCCTCCATTAGGGAGCTGATAAGTGTCTAAAGACGGCAATGTCATGGGGCTTAATATTTTCAAGAACATCTAGGCCTGTCATATTGTCGCATGACAAGTATTATACATAGGCAACAAGCCGTGAGAAAAAGTAAGATGAGATCCATGGGTTTTTACATGAAAGTGTAAAGACGTCCTGCGATTTCATCGCAAAACGACAATGTCATGAGGCTTTGTTCTCGCAAGGGAGCTTAGACTTGTCATATTATTTTAATACATTGAAAGAATAAAAAATAGGCAAGATCAATGGTCAATACATGCAAATGTAAGGACGTCCTGCGATTTTGTCGCAGAAACAAAAAGTTGGCAAAATAAGACCTTTAACTAGGAAGGAAAAATAAGACCAACAGAATGATCCCAAACATTAACTATTTTCTTTTAAGAATGCAGGAAAGATTTGTTCATCGCAAGAGAGATAGTGAGAAACAAGTACTATTCATAATTTCTCAGAAGTATTATTCAAATTCTCTCAGAAGGATTATTTAAAATTTCGCAGCACTATCCATAATTTCGCAGTCCTAATCGCAACACTGTTCGCGACAATATACTAAAATGCAGGAAATACTTGTCCATTACAAGAAAAATAATGAGGGGCAAGTATGGGAATTGATAAATAAAATATAATTATCTTTCTTGAAAATATTCAAAATAACATAAATGTAATTGAATTCAAAAGTTGCATAAAAGTACATTACTCGCAAGAAAGAGGAAGTAAAGGAAAACAAAAACAAAACTCAAGCTTCTGTATTGGTCTCGCCAGCTTCATTATTTTTGCCAATGTTATCTACTTCACCAATATTCTTCTCGTTACGATTGATTCGAGCTTCTTCTTCTTCTAACTCTTCACCAGCAATTGCTTCACCACCAGTAGCTACTTTTCTATGAGGGCTTTTTTCTTCTTCTGTTGGGACTTCTTGAGAAATATCTTCTTCACCGCTTGCATAATCTAGATTATTATCTAAAGGATGAGGAATTTCATCATCATCTACTTCTAGAGGCTCGATGGATACAGGGGGAAGAGACTTGGATATCAGAATGTCATTCACAAGAACTTCAGCACTAAGATGAACTTTGCGAATGAAACCTCTATCGCGATTTCTAATCTCCATATTCTTGAAGTATTCAAGATAGTCACATCTTCTCTATGCTCGATCGCGAGATTGGACAAGATGAGAAGTGAGAACTCCATTTTCTTTACGAACTTTAACCAATTTGTCAGTCAGATCAGAAATGGTAGAATGAAGGTTTTTTTCAGATTCTGCGAGAAAAACAAATTAACAGAAAAGATATCCAGGTAAAGATCTTGCAAGAAGTATATCAGAGAAATTTAACAGAGATATTAACAATTGAGGCAGTCAAAATGACTACCTTCCTTTTGCGAAGTTAAATTTTGAATTAGTGTTAAGCAATAATTCTCCCGTTGGTTCATGGCATCATCAAATTTATCCCCAACTATACCCTTCAGGCGAGATTTTATATTTTCTTCTTTGGAGAGGAGATACGAATTTTCTTTTGATAATAAAGAGTAAGATTCTTCTAATTGGGAATATTGATCTTGGAGTTTACTGGCCTTTAAACTTAGAGTTATCCTACCCTTGATAAGTTTATCTTTCTCAGCGGCAGATAATTCGGTTACTTCCTTGAGTTCATCTTTTAGTGAACGAAGAGATTGCTCTTGATTATCACACACTCTTTGAAGAATACTCAATTGTTGCGAGGAAATCGCCATCATGTTCGAAAAACTACATTTCTCCTGAGACAAAGTTTTATTTTCATCTGATAAAGATCCCATCGCCAAGTTAGCCTGGGTTAACAAATATGAGAGGCGAGTAACTTCGCTACTTAATAAATTTTGCCTTTGCAATAATTGGCCATTCTCATTAGTAAGATTATCTATTTGATCGATCGAGTATGTGTGAAGATTGTCTAGTCTATTATATTGGTCCATAAAAGAATCCTTCTCAGCACGGGCTTCTTCAGCAATATACTCAAATTGAAATCTCTTTATGAATCGTTCCTGATTTAAAACTAAATATGCGAACCAAGGATTTAAAAAGGGAACTGAGTACAGAAAGGATGAAAATTTGCTAGAACAGAAAAACAAGAGACAAAGGCAGGGAAATTATACCTTTTAGTTCATTGTTTTTACCGCGAAGATTTTCGCAATCAAGTGAAGAATTGCGAAGCTTTTGGCAAAGAGTGTCACATTCTGAAGTCTTGGATTGAAGACTTCTTTTTAAAGCTTCAACTTCATTCTCTAAAGATGCCTGTGAAGCCATTTGGTTAGAACCAAAATACTTACCTAAAACCTCGCAGATACCCTTCTTGACAGGATAAGTAGAAGACTTCCTAGCATCATCTAAAATATCAGACAAGATTTTAAAAGCAACATCTACTCCTACTGAAGTTTCCTTAGAAGAAGGGAGAGATGCAGATGGTGAAGTAGTGATAGTAGAAAGCTGGAGATTTGAATAATTCGCAATAATTTAATCACCAGAAGGTGGAGTGTCTGGAAAAGTAACAGTTGGAAGTGACATAGGAGAGGAATAAGTTTTGTTCACAACAACTTTAGGAGACTCATTTTTCAGAAGATCAGCTGAGACAGGGATATTGGTAACGATATTCTCGTAGATAGAGGATGGAGGTTCCATTTGCGAGGTTGTAGGAACAGAACTCGCATATGTTAATTTGGGAATGATAATGTCAATCTCAATAGTTTTAGATTGGCGAGATTGCTTGCGAGGTTTATCAATACCTTCTTCATCCTGCGAATAATAATTTAGATAAGAAACAGAGGCAACAATATTATTATTAAGAAAACAAATATTTCTTACTAACTTATGACTCGCAGGCTTCCTTTTATTTTCATCTAGTTTTTTCCGCGTATCTTTAAGAAGATTGGGGTTTTAGATTACAGATCGGGTGTTAGGAGTAGTTCCACTGAAAAGAAAACACAGTATGGGAACTACGAAGAATCAAGTAAAAAAGATTGAATAATATGGATGAACATAGTTCAGACAAGCAAAATCGAGTCTAATAACGTCAGAAGAACACATACCTTGGTGATTCCATTAAAGCAGTAGCAGGTGAATTTGTAGAAGAAGAAAGTTACAGGTGGGAAAAGTTTTCAGAGAATGAAGAGGTAAAGAAGACGAAGAAGTAAAAGAAGAAAAATATTTCATTGACAGATTCTCTCTTTTATAGACAGAAGAATGGTAACCGGATAATAAAGTATCAACCGGTAAAGAAAAGAACATTCGACACGTGTAGGCGGTTATACTTAATTTACGGAGTTTTGTCGGAAAAGAAGATGAAAAAATGGGTAGCTGCGGCATTAAGAAGAAATAAATTTTTCATGATCATCTCCTCTTCGTAGAGAAGACATGAGAAGAGGCAAGATGTAGGATCAGAATATCGCCATGACATTATTTCTATGAAATTAACAACACTTCTGCGAGTACTTCTGCAACACTTTGCGAGCATCACAAGATAATTTAAAGAGTGACGTAATAGATGACGATGGGAAAAACACGAGAAGAACATGATGATCCTGCGAGGATTACAACACCTGCGAGGACTGACATTATAACTGCTGTGATAATACCGCGAGTCAGATCCGAAATTAAAGGACAGCTTAGCTGTCATCCATTATGTAACCACCCTATATAAAGAGACCCAGTAGATTCAAAGAAGGAGAGATAAAATTTTGTGCGTTAAGAAAGTTTTGAGGAGAGAGAAAATCCAAGAGAACGGTTGTATTCTTGATTTCTTTCATTTCTTGTAAATATTTATGAGAATCAAATAATAAAGTGTTGTTTCTAATCTTAAAATATGTGTTGATTATTGTGAATTCTTGTGAAGGGTGTAGTGTAGGATTTCCTGCAACTACACGAGCTGAAAGATATGGCCTTCACCGTCAGGTATACGAAACCTGAAAAATTTGTACGGGATTACAAATTGCAAATGTGCACGCTTTGTTGGCGGACTACTACAACTCTAAATTGAGTGATTCTTCTATCATGTAATAACCCAGTCTCTTAGCTTCAAAATTTGGGGTCAAGCATCGAATTCATACGTCGTGTGAGGTTCCTACAGCTTCCAGAGCATACTACATGCAAGCAGAAATTCGTGGACGTGATTCATAACCTCTACAATCGATCGATATCCACCAGGTCTTTTCTCTAACTCCTTCATCAAGGTACCTACAACTTCTACCACCTGGGTCTTTACATCAATTTTCCACCCGGGTCCTCTATCTAAGTCTTGACAAAAGAAGAGAAAACGAAAAGGAGAGTTTTAACAAAATACTGGGGACTGACGGTCCACTGATCATAACGATCAGTTTCACAGTCCAAGACTCGTGGCACCAGACTATCATGTGCTAATTATTCATCATAAAAGTAATGCTACCACCGGTACATGAGACCATGGTCATTACATCATCCCATCTCGAGAGCAGCCTCAGCTATGGTCCCGTGACCAGGGTCTCAGAAGTGATGTTTCTACTACCGACAAAAGCAAGATGTCACTACAAGCACCATGCTCATGTATCAATCAAGGGGTCCTGATCTCAAATGAATCAATGACATTAAAATTATTTACCAACCGTTCAAGACACAAGCGAATGGTCTAAAGACACAACATGAGTGTTTTACAGCAAACTCGTCGGAGATGATTTTACATTGTCATGTACAAACCGGCGAGCTGGGAGCAATTAGTGAAGAATTTGGGGATGAGTCATACATAATTCTCTTTGTATGGATGTCCACTACATCATATACAAAATTCACAGCAATTGGAGAAAAGAGCCAAGAGTTGTGCCCAAAATATTGGACCGCATGCTAGCTGAAAATTTTCTGAAGGTCTCCTGGAAGTTTACTATTTTGTCGATTTCGGATTCTAAACATGCTCGAAACCCAAAAATATTCTGTGTTAAAGTTTGGAAATTTTCTGGGAATGAGGATACATGGGTAGACCGTGAAAATCATACATCGGACGAAGATTCTACAACAATTTCAATGAAGACCTAACTTCTGAATTTTCTGATGACGAAATTCTTCGTTCATCCACGTCTGAATCAGGATCAACACCATCAACGTAAATCCTTCCTTCATCATCAGCCGATAGTCTCATTTGCTGAAGTCGGTGGTGCTTCTGCTGACAAGGGACGACTCACAGATGATCGAGAGACATACGAAGTACCATCTTTCCAGCGTCTCTGAAAGGTTGATTCATCCCAGGATGAACATATGCAAAAGTCTTCATGTTTGACTTGATATTTCTGGAGTGTTCTCCGGAAGATCCAGAAGGATGGTTGTAACCAGAAGTCATCACTATCTGAGGCGAAATACAAAGAGTCATGGATATATCAATAACAAGCACGTGCTGAAAAGGTAACAATCCAACTCTTGCCTATTTACAATTTCACTAGATATAGTGATTATAACGTCAAAATTTTGAAAAACTTGCTCGTCCCTTCAAATCTGCAAAGACGAGCAAAATTTATTATTCAAAATCATGACTTGATTTTCATCAAACCGCGAACAACCCACTTGAATTTTAACATCCACTGGTTTTTCAAAAATTGGACAGACGTCCATCTTACAATTGTGAAAACTCACATACATACATTATTTCACCATGTATAATTGTCTACTTTCAACAGTTGTTCAAAATCAAAACATTGATTTTACAAAATACATATATTTAACGTGAAACTCACATAAATTTAAAAATATATCTATATATTTTTCCCCCTCGCACGAGCATCTGTCTTTGAAGCGAGAGTATATTTTCATAATTTTGTGAACGCTCGCATATCGAAAATAAAAAAATTCATGAAAGCTCACAGAATTTTTTTTTATTAACAGACGCACATCTTTTCAAAAAAAAAAAAACACCTTTTCTCTCGTACGAGCATTCACCTTTGGAACGAGAGTTTATTCTATTTTGTGAAATCTCACAAAGATATAATTTTGGTTTTCGTGAAAGCTCATAGACAAAATTTTATATCATTAGACTCGGGTCTGTTTTGTTTGTTCCTTAAACTAACGAACAAACGAGCGTCTATTCCTAAAATAAGATTTCTTTTTTGGGCCTGGCCCGCGAATCCTAAATGACAAAGGTCCCGTCATCAAGATCAGCGGTTCAACACCAATATATGCTCATTATACGATGCTCCATCATGCCACTGGGATCTTCATTCAAGTCATGGTTTGCTCGTACTATCAAAATCCGGTAATGTCTTAACTTACGACTAAGTTCAATTACTTATATTGTTTATGATCGGAAAATTACCATTCAATGATGACTGAGGAACACGGATTTCCTCACTAAGCAGGGGACTTAATGTAGATGGTGGATTTTCGACAAAGGCTAAAATCGTAAACCCCATAATTATACGAACTTCTGATCCAGCAATCAGACGTGAGTATTGAGACAACAATCAGACGTGAGCATTGAGACACGGGTCTCTCATCAAATCTCTAACCTGAGAGTACTGTCTCTCGGAGTACATGTAGATATGTAGTCTCTCGGATGGAATAGCATATCTCATGAATATTAGACACTTCAGTAATTATTTCTATATAGAATCACGAGATTGACGGCTCCTAGACAGCATGCTCTGCAAGTATAGAGCGATAACGTCTTTAGGATACAAACAACAGTTTTCCCTGACTATATAAAGGATATGAAGCTCCAGCAAGCTCATGTCAGAATAATTAATGCTCCTAGACAGCTTGCTCTGCTAGTATAGAGCCATCAATTAATTATTCTTAAATTCTTGGATTCCTCCACTGAATTTCTGAAAATATTCAAATATTTTCATAATATTTCGTTACTTCAATCTATGGTTCTTCCCAGCAGAATGCCATGGGTTAGTAATACTCCCTCCGTTCCATTTTAGATGATGTTTTAAGGTTATTTTTTTGTTCCATAATACTTAAAAGTTTTCATATTTTTCCACAAAACTACCAATAACACCCTTATATTTTGTCTTGGAACTATAAGTTTATTTTTAAATGCACTAATAGTATTTAATATTTATAAGACTTTTCTCAAGGGTATAAATGGAAGATCTTCACATCTCTCTTTATTTCTTAATCTGCGTGAAAACTACAAAAACATCATCTAAAATGGAACGGAGGGAGTAAATATTAAACGAACGGGCATCTGAGCTACCTCCGAGTAAGCCCCGACTCAAATGGTGCAAGTGTACTCGACGATGATGCACTAACAATCACCGTACGAACAAGTATTTCAAAATACAACGAGACGATGAACCTATGAAAAATAGGAAGAAAAATAATAAATAATTAAAAATTGACCAAGGCGCTGGGAGCATGGGCCCACTGACAAGCCGGACGTGCCGTGGTCAGTCCCACGCCAATTTCATATTTTTATCATATTTTTTTATTATTTTCCTTGAGTTCATGAAAATCCTTTCACTTGAACAAATATCTTTCGTTTTGAGGAAACTCCTCAGTTTCATGGTGTTTCCCTCACACCAAAGAAATAATATCAAATTAAGGAAAACACTGTGGGTCGTGATTGTTAGCGAATCGGCCATGCCTTGATCCCAACTGGCCCAACACCTCATGGTTCCTCATTATTTTATTATTATTTCCCTAATTTCATGAAAACTCCTTAATCTCATGAGATTTCTTGATCCCATTAAAAAATAATATAAAATTAGGGAAACCCGTGTAATCGGGCCCTAGAGGACCGGTGAATCCCTAGCTGGCCCCACACGTCCCAAACTGCTTCTTCAGTTGTGAATATTTGTAATTGCTAGCAGCAAGATTATTCGTGAGCTGATCCTTCTCTTGCTCAAGATCCCTGATTCTTTCAAGATAACCTTTTTCAACTTCTACAAGAATATAACAACAAGTTAGAAATTTTATAAAAGAGAATAATGAAAGCAAGAAATTAGCGAGAAGAAGATTAGCTAATAACCTTCTCTGTTAGAAATCATATCTCTAATTAGAGCCGCCTGTTCGACTTGAAGGATAACATTTACACCAAAATCATTTCTGGCATTGTCAAGAACCTTCGCAGCCCATGCAAACTCGTCATGGCTATTAATAAGGAGACGAGATCGAATTTGAGTCTCCCTCGCAAGAAGATCTTCATTTTCGCGGATAAGTTTATCTCTAACCTTTTGAACTTCAAGGAGAGTTTTATGAAAATCTGCTAAGGTTTTAGCTCCCTTTTTTATGGCGAGATCCTTCTCGTCAATAAGATCGCTATTCTCCTGCCTTAATTTTTCTATTTCCTTCTTTGAATCAAAATAAAGGCGCCTATATTTGTCAGTCAAGCCTAAATTGAATCTGTGTTCAAGTTTTAAGAGATTAAAATTAGATCTAAGTTAATCTATAGAGAGGGAGTTAATCTTATCATCTGAGAAGTTACTCAAGGAATTATTAAGACTAGCGAGAAGAGTATGATCATCTACAGGCTCAGGGAAAGTTTGAAAGATTATAGCCTCGTCAGTAAGACCATAAACATCTACAAGTTAAAAGTGATTGCTTGAATAAGCTGCGATAGAATAAGAGGAATTAAGAAAGAAGGGAAATCAGTCATACCATAAAGTTGTTGGTTAGCTTTATCGAGATTAGCGATCTTTTGCTTATCAACAGTAGCTTCCGCCTCCAACTGTTTATTCTTCTTGCGAAGTTCAATAACTTCAGACTCTAGTTTTTCTTTATCTTGACCAACTTTAACAGCTTTCTCTTCAGCGTAGAAGCATCTTTTTTCTAAATCAGAAGCAACAGCAAAAGAATCTCTTCCAACCTGCGAAGAATAAAAACAAATTAAAATATAACGATGAAGAAAAATAAACAAACTAAGGAAGTGAAAACATACCAAAGCACCAAGAGAATTCAAGAGACTGGGAGTCAGTGATCTAGAGATTCCTTGGAGAGAATCATTATCTACTAAGATAGGAGCATCGCAAACTTTAGCGAGAGCTTGGGATGTCTTTTCAATGACTTCATCCTCGCCATTAGAGGTCATGCTTTGGGAAATATCACTAAAAATTCTGGACAGATGAGTCATTGAAGAATCAGAAGAAGAAGAATTTCTTATTGAAGGAAATCCACCAGCATTAAAATCCTCATCAAAACCAACACTTGGATTCTCTGGAATTATTTGAGAAGTTGAAGAAGAATGAGGTTGAGTTTTGCTTCTCTTTAACGGAGGCTCGCTAGATTCATCATTGCGAGGCGCAGAAGATCTTCCCCTAGAAGAAGTAGTAGACTTCTCCTTTATAGATTTCCCAGATGGTTCCTTTTGGAGATTTGTTCTTGATTTGTGGAGGAGGCAGTGGTTCTAATTCTTCGATTTCCTGCGAGCACAGATGAAGATAAGAAATAGGGGCAACAATATATTGTTAAAAACTTATAAAGAAATGCTTCTTACTTCATCTGTGAAAGACATCAAAGCCATACGAATGTTGGGTTTCCTAAGAGTTTGATAGCTGAGTTTCATTCTATCAATCTGAGAAAATAAAAAAAAATAGCGAGAATATAAAGAAGACAATAAATAATAATAACATGAAAAGTTGAGAGAATATACTTCTTTAGTTCTCTCAGGCCAGTTGAATACCCAGGGTTGATATTCAGCGAGATTCTCGGGAAGTTCGCGAGAACCAGATATATAAGGACCTTCAAGACTTAATGGGAAAATGAACCATTTATCATCGTTAGAATGACGAGGACCTTGGTTAGTGGATGTATGAAAGTCAATATCCATCATAAGAGCATTGTCACCGGTGACCTTTTCTTTCTTCAAACGAACACCCCAACATGTATTGTCCCTCTTCATAGGGACAATTATATAGTTTACGAAAAAATTGTCCACAATATAATCGCAATAAACGATGGGGACAACTTTGAACAAAGGATTCTTTGGAGCATCGGGGTAGCGAGTTATTTTACCAGCTCCACGAGAAGTATATTCAAGTAGTAACCTGATGCAATCCCCTCCCAATTGGTATATTGCTCGCGAGAACTTCTCGTCAGATATTATTTGATAGAATAACGGGAGTTCTGGGTTATAAAGAGGGAGAGGAAGGCCAGATTCAAGTTGTCCTAGCGATACTATGACTTTCTCATGAGAACATCGATCATCAAAGGAATGTGTTTAAGGGAAAGTTCATATTTAGCATCTTGATCTGGAATTAAAGATAAGTTAAAACCTTTAAGTCTGAGTTTCTCGAGCATTCTATTGAAGGCCTTCAAATTTTTAGCACCAGCAGCAACCATTTTCAAGTATGGGAATGAAGGGAGAAGTTGAAAAGGACGAAAGAAATCGTGAAGAATAATGAATGCGCAATTTTCGGAAGAAAAGTAAAGTTGCAGAGAAGAAGAATGAAGAAGAAAGTAAAAGAGAGAAAGATAAGAAGGAGAAGAGCATTTATAGAAGAAGAAATTTCTCGAAAAAGACGAAAATAATTAATGCAAAGAAAAGATGTGGGTGGTTAGATCGCAGCGGTTACAGAAGACGTGTCAAAAATTTATTGGAAGAAAGAAACTCGTGAAAACAGCTGGCGAAGTACATAGAAACGTGTCAGAATGAGAAAGCAAAAAAGATAAGCGATTATGGCATTTTTAATTCTCATGATCTTCTCTTCTTCGCAGAAAATACATGAGAAGAGGCAAGATGTAGTACCATAATATCGCTACAACGCTATTCCCGCGATATTAAAAACATTTCTGCGAGAAGCCCAAATGTTTCTACAAGTATTAATGACACTTTGACGAGATTATCGCAAGATTCTTCAACAACATTTGGCGAGTGTCACAGAAGAGTGATATAACGATTAAAGATATATGAATAATAAGTTTGCTTCACGATAGTTATAAAGTTGGCGATGGTGAAAACTGAAGTTATGGCGATGAGATCGCAAAGTAGATCCGAATTAGGGGGAAATCTTAACTCTGTCTTCCACTATGTAAATCCCTATATAAAGGGCACGATAGATCCAGAAAAGGATGATGTATTTTTGAGAGCTGAGAGAATTTTGATGAGAGAGAAACTCCAGAAAGAAAGTTGTACTTCTGAGTTTTGATCTTTCTTGTAAATCTTCCTGAAAGTGAATTAATAAAAGTGTTGTTTTTCATCCACAATTATGGCTTAGTTTTCATAGATTCTTGACAAGGGTGTAGTGTAGGAAATCCTGTAACTACAGACGGTTTCATCAAAACCCCTGATTTCTTCATATTTTCTCAAATGATTGCTCAAATGCACATCTGAAAATATCAAAATTCTCAAAACTGAGATACGAACACTTTGGTGACATGAGCATGTTAACTTGATCGACCAAGGTTGGCTTTTTGGCTCGCAAGGAGCCGGTCCCGCGTATTTACATAATTTGACCTAATTTGCGCAATTACACGTATTAGGTCCAAAACTCTTCCAAATAATTTTGGGATTTTCATGGAACGATCGTCATTCGATCCCGTGACCACCCCTTGGTCGGTCTCTCATCTCTTCATAATTAATTAGGTTTTATCACCTAAGGCTCAGACGAGCATTTTCGAATAAATGATTAAACCAGCATTTGATCATTCTTTCATCAACGAATCAACAACTCTTCGAGCGGCCTTGGTATTTACTCACATGAGCATATGGGAGCTGCATGGTCGACCCACGGTCCCTTGAATTTGGTTCTCCTTCATTCCATGGTTAATTTTTAAATTGGTCATCAATTGATCAAATTAGGGTTTCTGAGTCCAAGGATTATAATTCCAGATTCAAACACTAATAATTTTATGATGATCTCATGATCAGTATTCTTATTAATTATGCTCGGTTCAACTACCAATATTTTAATTAATATTTTATTTTGGTCACGCTATCAATAATTCATCAGACAAGCAACACTTGCTCAGACGAGCAATATTTGCTCAAACCAAGGAATATTAGTTCAGTTATCAATATTCAAAAATTCATCTAATGAGCAACACTTGCTCACATCAACGTCAGAATTTTATCTTGTCTCAGCAGACATGTTCAATTCATGAATTTTTGAACATTTTTGCAAATCATGTTCAACTCAGCAAATACATGGACTCATTGTCCCATTAAATCATGAAGTCAGCAACTGACTAATTAACCACGAGACGTCAATCGTGTCACTTGGGGGGATATAAACTAGGGTTTTGGTATGGCGGTCTACGCCATGTGTGTTCAAACACACAATGGAATTTAAGCAAGTCGTGTAGTCAATTTAAGAAGTTAACAAAGTAGTGGATGGAAAATCGACCAAGTCTCCGCACGATGAGCAACTGGTTTCAAACACGATTCCCATTTCCCCACTTCTTGATTCTATCAACTGTCACACTTCATGGGATCATGGTGTCTACAATTCCATTAATATAAATAAGTATTTGAATCATGATTAACACAACAAGAATCTCACGTCTCACTGACAATACGAGATCAACAACTCATCAATTGAGCAATTACTCTCAACTGAGCAATTTCAATCATTCAGAATTCATAACACACTTACAATCTTTGATTACCATGGATTCCACACATTTCTCAGCTTCCCTCCTACAGATCGACCCATCCTCTCTTGTGAATGAATTTACTCTGGAACGACCATTGTCTTGGTTTAGGCCGGAGTACTACAGATTGAACTCTCGAATTCAAAGTACCCCCTTTGCAGCGGTGCATCTATGTGAGGTTAAATATTTCGCTCGGTTCAAGGAGCCCCATCTGTACGGTCATCTCCTCAATTCCTTAAAAACCAGCAAATCGTTTTTCCCCATCTACAATGATAAACAAATCGATAACAATGATAAGGAAATACTTATTCTTTTCATCACGTTTCTAGATCTTGATGAGATCACCATCTTGTTGAGTGCTAGATTATGGCTGTAAGAATTTTAGTTAAAGTTCAAAAAAAGAAAACAAATTACATAAGATATTAGTCGATTAGGAATAGTAAAGGGGAAGAAGATATAGAGAAGAGACAGTGAGGTAGGGTAAGAGAAGGAAAGTCGCTGAATACATGAATAATCTCGCAAAAAAATGCTTATATACTAGGGTTATTGTTCACTTATTATCAACGGTTGTAATATTCGGTTTTCGGTTTGATCGTTCGATTGTGGAGTAGCCACCACTATAAACCGTAGAATTATTGATTTTCTAAAAATCAGAATGATTAACGTTATTTGATCAGCAGTCCAGCAAACGGTTTAGTTTTGGAATCGGTTCTGGGGCCTAATGGTTTGGATCGGTTCAGTGCAGCCCTAAGTATCAGTTTTTGCGCAACACTGTTTATGTAAAACAAAGAAATTTTCCGATTCTTCAATTACAAAGAAGAACTTAGATAAGCAACCATACATGGGTTTGCTCTGTAGTTTATAAGGAATGAGAAAGGATGTAACTAACCAAACATAGAGTCATTTCATAAGATATTTTGTTTTCAACTAATGACAAGTAACAAGCAAATAAAGAAATTCCAGTCGAAAAACTTACCAGTGAACATGGAGTAGTTAGTTATAGTCCAGTTTTAGTACTCTGTTTTAACAACTAAAAACAGAAGATATAAGTACTATGTATATTTCTTATGTCGAATGAGAAAGTGTGATTTCAAACTAAGTTAAATGCAAAGATGATTCAATACATAAAGTAAAATATACTTGAAGGTTTTGTCAAAGACATAACAGACTGAAAAAAATACAACAACGATTATATAGAATTTATTATCAGAGAAACATTAACAATGTTATTCTCATATTTTACATCCCCAACTTTATCCAGAAGATTTATCTCAGAGTCTGTGATACCCAAGAGAACCTGTATAACAAATATCCATTCATGAGATACAATATATGACACATCCCACATTACGAAGAAAGAAATATCAAACTCCACTGGAGGAGAAAAGAATGACAATTAAACTAATTTTTGAAGGAAAAAACCAAGTTAAAAACATGTTTAACAGATATGAAACATAATTGCAGTCCACATCTCCATTTACAGAAAGATTATTCAAGTAAAATAGGAAAATCATATATGTTATGGAATGAAACCTTAACTATTGTGTCAAATGGAACAAGATGAAATTAAAAAAAATCATAAGACATACCTGTGAGCAGTGAATTTTTCCTTGTTCTTTCTTGGACCTTGGGCCTTTGTTTAAATATAAAAAATAAAGACATAAGTTCTTCAGTAGAAATTCAGAGTTGTGGTTTTGGATGAGATAATATAGATAAGATGTCAACTATAGAAAACAGTTTCTTGAGTGGAGATATATAGTTGTGTTTAATGACACTTATATTATTAAGTTTATGTTTATGGAATCTGACCATTAGTTTACATTTGCTTGCAAGGTGTTATTCTTAATGTTCATTTTTTGTTGAGTGGGAAGTGAATTGAAGTGGGATTGGCATCAACTTGTGCCGGTATAATTCTTCTTTACGCTTTTGAATTCATTTTCCACATTTGACAACTTGGTGTAGTTGTAAACTAAAGCATGTTTGTCAATGTTAGTGATCAAAACTATAAGTCTTGATTTCTAGTCTACTATAGCTAAGGTCTTGGACTAGGATAGAAAGTGTAGTTCATTTCAAGAACTCCATGGCAATCATCATACAAGACGAAGGACTACTCAAGGAACTGGTGGATCTTCATCGACTAAAAGGTATGTGGAGACTTGAACTTATCTATCACTCAAAAGTATATTTATCTCCTATCTTGAGACAAAAGTCGTATTACTATATATACT
Source organism: Papaver bracteatum (assembly GCA_023529315.1). Classification (NCBI taxonomy): domain Eukaryota; kingdom Viridiplantae; phylum Streptophyta; class Magnoliopsida; order Ranunculales; family Papaveraceae; genus Papaver; species Papaver bracteatum. The sequence goes on along the minus strand of JAJJWX010005078.1, from coordinate 5,559,622 downwards.
AAGATTATACACATGTGGATATTTCGAGCTGAGTATATCTCGCTTATCTATTTCTCAAAATATGTGTTGGTAAAGCTTTCGCTTTATCCAAGTTCATCTTTACCTAGTGGCAAAAGTCATGTTATGTTTCAATCATTTTGGAAATTGCTCTGACGAAAAATAGTTTGTGAATAACAACTATATAACGCCCTCTGATAATGTTTCAATGATTGATTTGAGAGTTTAGACATTATAACCATTGGAGGATATAAGCATTGTTGTGGTAACACATATATGTATAAGTCCTTATTGCTTGAACCGAAGTTTGCAAAATTTGTTGATCAAGTGAAACCGGAGTAGTGTGTGAGCTCATTCCGCGAACTCAGCATACAAACTCAGTCCACGAACCCAGTCCGCGAACTAGCGTAAGTTCTCGAACCCGAGAATTTCTGTTGGAGTTTGTGAACTCCGTCCGCGAACTTGAGTAAGTTATGTCTAAAAACGATATTTGTGAACTTATCTTAATAAACTAAGGAATGATATTGCAAATCGTGGCTTTATAGTCATGAATCGATTCGAGTGAATCACATTGTTTTTTCTTCAATTGTGTCTTGTGTAGTACATAAAGATCTAAGCAATTGAATAACTCTCTAACTAGTTCATTTGAGTTATTTGGACTAGTTATGGTGAAGAAGAATATGGTTGATATGAAAGTTATCATATGGCTAACCATTTGGTTAACTATTGTTGAACCAACTAATGTACAAGTTTGGGTACGATTTTCACAAGTCTACAAACGTGCATTACATGTGTATGTAACAAGCTATGTTTTCGATCTAACGGTTGATAAATATTAGCTTGAATCTAATCAGGTTTTCATCTAACGGTGAATATTGAATGCTTTGTTACTAAGATAACATTGATTGCAAACCCTGATTTGAGAGATTATATAAGGGAGAACTCTAGCAACTGGGAAACCTAATCCCCACACCTTCTGTGATACTAGTTTGCTAAGCTAGAGTCGATTCTCCTTTAACCTTTGGTTTCTTCTTCTAAACCAGGTTAACGACTTACAAACTTCATTGGGATTGGAAAGCCGTACCGATACTACTTTTATCGTAGTTGTGTGATCTGATCTTGCATCTTCTATCGTATAAGTACAATTGTAATAATTGGCTTGAGATTTCTATCTCCGATAGGCAAGATATAAAAGTAGTCACAAACACTTCGTCTCATCGTTTGTGATTCCTTAATAATATTCTTCGTTGCGTCGATTAAGTTTATTGTGAGGTGATTGATAAAATGAGATGTTCTTTGGGAATATAAGTCTGGTTTTATCAATTGGTTCATGTTCACTTTGATTTATCAAAATACGGAACAAAACTCATAGGTTTATTCGTGGGAGACGAATTTATCTATCCTTGTAGACTTTTCTGTGTGATACAGATTTGTTGATTAAATTCGTCGACTTTGGGTCGTAGCTCTAGGATCAGAATATCGCAAAAACAACACACTTGCGAAATCTTTATCAGCAACGTTGCGAAGAAGTCGCAAAGTGATTTCAGAAATGACATAACAGATGACGACAGCGTAAGCATGAGAAAAGTGTAATGATCTAGCGAAATTTAGGATGTTTGCGAATTTTAACATTTGTAAGCTTGCGAAATACTGCAAGTCAGATTTGAAAATAAAGGTCAACTTAGCTGTCATCCACTATGTAATACCCTATATAAACAGATGAATAAGTGTAAGAAAGGGAGATAATTTTTGGAGCGTTGAGAAAGTTTTGAAGAGAGAAAATCCAAAATAGTGGTGTATTCTTGATTTCATTTCCTTCTAGTAAAATTTCTAGATTCAATTAATAAAAAAGTGTTGTTATTATTCTTAAAAAATGTGTTGATTGCTATGAATTCTTGTGAGGGATGTATCGTAGGATTTCCTGCAACTACATAATGGAGCTAAAAACAGGGACTGGTTGAAGAAATTTTAATTGAATTATGATTTGAAGGAATTTGGAGTAATTGGCGAAGAATTTCATATAATTTTTAAAAATTCATTAAGATTGAAAAGATGGCTAGAAGAAGAAATGCTTCAAGACAACCAACAACTGTTAGAAGGAGTAAGAGGCTTGCTGGAGAAGGGAGAAATAAAATTGTGAATCTTCAAGAATGAACACAAGAAACAATGGAGAAAATCAGGTTCAACAACCAACTCAGCATATGCCAATACAAAATAGAACTGTGGATTATGATAGAGTGAGTGTACACACTTGGCGATCAGATTCAGCAGAAGAAGTGGAGAAGAACAACAATTAATAAATGGTAGACAAGAAGAGAGAGACCAGGAAGCAGTTGGAGGAATAATTCATGGAGATGAAAGAATTGAAGCATTAGAGGCATTGAGACAAAGAATACACGAAGAGAGGAGGTTAGAAGCAGAAGAACGCGCAAATTTGACAAGGCAAAATCATGAATTGAGGATAGCAAACATGAGATTACAGAATAGAAGGTCTAGAAGTACTACAAGATCAATCTCAAGATCAATTAGAAGTGAAGTGAGACGAAATTTGCCTATGGTAAATATTGGAGAAAGAGATCGAGAAGAAATACAAAATCCAAATGAAGAACGTCGCGAAAGGAGAGAAATAATTGAAGATCGTTACATCCCACAAGGAAAAATTCTTCAAAATGGACAAAATAACAGGAGTCAGGAGAATGGGTGATGTCAGGAACGAAATAATCAAGATGGCGAAGAAAATCAGGAAGAAGGAAGGAGAATATTACATGGGAGAGAAATTCAAAGAAATCAACAAGTGATTGGAGATGAAATAGAGAGACATTATTCCGAACAAGCACGTCTAGCTTGCGAAAGGGAAAGGTTGAGAGCAGAAGTGGAGGAACAAGAGCTCCAAGAGGAAATACACCAGAACAATCATGATAATCGAGAAAGAAGACGTGAAAAAAATCGCAATAATGGAAATATCAATGAAGAATATGATAGAATACAAAGGAGAGCTGAAAGGCAACAAAGAGAATTGATAAGGAATGACCAAAATCGCAGAGGAGAAAATGAGAGGTACAATCATGTGCGAATTCAAAAAGGAGATGGAAACACGAGAAGAAAATAATGAAGAATAAGATCAAAATTTCGCAAGACAAGACAGACATGAATGTAGAAGAAGAGAAGCAGAATTAAAGAGACCAATGGACCAAATTCCGGGAATAAATGATCAAATCTTAAAAGAACTAGCGGAGATGAGAGGAATGCTAAATAACTAGAAAGAAGGAGTCAGAAGACAATTGGATGAAGCTATAGAAAAAGCTGCAAAAACTCCATTCACACAAGAAGTAAAATTATGAGGAATACCCCCAAAGTGCAACCTGCCTGCATAAACTAGCATATTTGACGGGACAACTTGTGCAATTCAACACATTAAAGCTTATGTGAGATGTATGCTACAGTGGGAAAATCATGATGTTGTATTGTGCAAGTATTTCGCATCCCGTTTAATAGGAGAGGCTTTGAAATGGTTTGAAGGGTTGCCCAAGAATACAATAACGTCTTTCAATCATTTCCAAACTATATTCTTAGGAGCATATATAAGTAATAATTCTTTGCGACCTGGCATTGAAGATGTATTTGGGTTGAGGTGAAAGTTTGAAGCATTTAACCGTAAGATGGAAGAAAATGTGTAGTGAAATGGCTGGTCGTGTGGATGAGAAATATCTCATTTTATCATTTATTAATGCAATATTCGCAACCAACCTGCTGTATATTCAAATTTTCAGAGTCAAGAACACGATCACAATGACTGAATTGCGAGAGCTTCAGGAAGAGTATATTTCTATTGAAGAAAAACAGAATGAGATGGAATCATACCTAGTTGCGAACACAAGTTCAAAAGCAGCGAACGCAATCTTGTTACCCAAGTTGATAAACACAGCGGCGAGCACTTCGCAAGGACAACAAGAGAGGGTAATGGAGAATAGTCAGCAAAAAATAGTAGCTATGGGAAGTCGCAACCAAGAATAATTTGAGAGAGAAAGAAACTTCTATAGCCGAGGTGGAAACAACAAAATTCCAAGACTTGATCAGCTGCAAGAAACATATGGAGGTCAAAGGCAAAATTATCACAGAAGCCAAGGAAATCATAAGATGATATGGGAAGAGATTAAGATGCCACCTCTGAGTGCTAGTGTAGAAAAAAATATGGGAAGCTATAATCTTTATGGAGAATATACCAGCACCCTGAAACATGGGAAAAGAGCCACCTCAAAATCACCGAAGTCAGGAATTTTGATCTTACCATCATTTTCATGGACATTCAACAAATGACTGCAGAAATATAAAAAGAATCTTTTTCAGAATGATAGATCAGGGAAAATTAAATCATTTTCTCATGGGACAACCTCAATATCAACTGTTACCACCTCCACCAGAAGTTCGCAGAGTTAATACAACGAAGGGAGGAGAAACATTTGTGATATAAGTTGGAGCAAAGGAGAAAAAATTGTTTTGTCACTCTATTGTACATTCATACAAAATGATTGAAAACTTTCACGATAATGTTCTGAGCAGAGTTTTCGCAAGAGATGCTGATGGGAGAGAAATAATGAACATTGCGAAGATCTCTCCGTTAAAAGACTGGCAAAAATAGACTATTTCCTTCACCGCAGAAGAAGTACCTGAAGGTGGAGAAATGCATGAAAAACCATTAGTGGTGAGATTAGAGATTAGAGAAACAGAGTTTTAATTGACACTGGAAGTTCTGTGGATATCCTGTTCTATCATGCTTATAAAACTATGGGTGGAAAAGATGAAGATTTGATACCTTCAACTTACAAAATCTATGGTTTCAACGGAACTGCTTATAAACCTAAAGGTGAAGTCACTATGCGAATTCCATTGAAAAGAATATCTTCTGAAATTCTGTTCTGTGTTGTCAACGTGGAGTCACCATACAACGCCTTAATTGGCAGACCTTGGATACATGGGATTCTAGGCGTAACATCAACATTTCATCAGTGCATCAAGTTCCCTCATCTGAGCGGATTTGGAATTATAAAAAGAGATTGGATTGAGGGAAAGAAGTGTTATGAAATTGATGTTGAGTCATGCGAAGAACGAATAACAGAGAAAGAGAATCAGAGATGTAACATCAAAGGAAAGCAGAGAAGTGAGAGATTGATGGTTGATGTAGTAAACAAGAGAAAATAAGAAATGTTGTGAAGTAAATGTTTGCTGAAAATAGGAAGTAGCGAAACGTTCGCAGAAAGAAAAAAAGCCGCAGAAAATATCAATGATGCAGAGGCAGAAAGAAGCAAAGGTAAGAAACTTAGAATTTGATATCAGGATAAAATTGAGAAAAAAAAGAAAACTGTGTGGCTGATTTGTTACAAAAAAATTCAAAAAATGTATTTTATGGAATGACAAAGACGAGAATTGAGAAATTACAATAAGAGATGAAATGCAAAACAGAATAATCAGAACAATAAGAATGGGGAGAACCTACTATGGCATGCACCCTAGTTCGCGAAATCAAAATTTCGCAAGAGGCAAATGTAAAACCTAAAGTGCATCATAGAAGGGGGTACCTGTTGCATGGCTCGGCGAAAATGTTACACCGCTACTGGAACCCGAGTCATGGAGATTTGGGGTTAATAAAAACCCATCCAGGAGAGGCACCTTGGATTCTCAACTTAAGCATATGACTTGAGTTGGGCGACTAGGGTAATAAGGACTCTCCTAAGGAGTGCAGAATATGACCAAGGCGCCGAGGTACACGGTTGAGTCAATTGTGCCAGGGGCATCTGGAGCGTACCTTGCAATTCTTGACAAGTCTTGTCTATGATGTGCTCGGCCTGAAGAAAACCCCAATTAGGGTGCAGTCTCGTAACCATAAGCAATATAGGCAAAAGGGATAAGAGGCTGCGAAAACAACTAGTTATTGTCAAGACTGGATGGGAGGAGCTAGCATTGCATGGCATAAGTACGTATCCTTGAAGGGGAAACTAGGGGGAAGATAAGGGCGGCACCCTCCATTAGGGAGCTGATAAGTGTCTTAAGACGCAAATGTCATGGGGCTTTATTTTTGCTAGAATATTTAGGCTTGTCATATTTATGCGACAATCCTGAAGAATCAATAATACAAAAGAAAAAGATAAGACGAGATCAATGGGTCAGTACATGAAAGTGTAAGGACGCCCTGTGATTTCGTCGCAAGACGACAATTTCATGGGGCTTTACTTTCGCAAGAATATTTAGGCCTGTCATATTATCGCAGCAAAAATCATAAGAGAAAAAGGTTAAGGCAAGATCAAGGGGTTTTTGCATGAAAATGCAAAGACGTCCTGCGATTTTGTCACAATAACAAGAGGTGTAAAAATAAGACCTTTACTTAGGAAGGCAAAATAAGACCACATCATAATACAAGAAAAATTGCAATTCTAAAATATGTGATTGCGAGATTATGCAGAAATAACTGCGAGATTTGGGAATGCATATACTGAAAAATTTCGCAACAATCTTACAACACAAAGGTAACTTGCTTAATCTCTCATTTGAGCACAAATAACAGAGGCAAGTATGGGAATGCATAAAATGAGAATATGTTATTTGTCTCCATATGATAGATTTACGTACAAAGTGAAAAATAAATTATATATTGATCAATCATATTGCGAGAAAGAATTGTTTCTAACACATGCAGGAAGAAACAAAAAAAAAATTGTATTGAAGATTGAAGAAATTCGCAGTGATAGATTACAAAAATAGAGGATTAAAAGACAAATATACAAATATTACAAAAAATCAAAGAAGGAAGCAAAACTTATTTCTTGCTTGATTTTTCATCATCTTCATCAGACTCTTCTCCTTCCTCACTAGTATCAGATTCTTCTTCTTCTACATCTTTATCAGATTCTTCTTATTCGCTAGCATCGCTATCAGAGATGACCAAATCAGGAGTGTTCTTTGGGACTTCATCTAAGGATATGTGGAATGTGGAATGTTATTTTCATCACAAACCATTTTAATAGTCTGGTTGCGAAAAAGAGTAGCATCATTTTTAAAGTTCGCAACAGTAATTTTCAATTGGCTCTTCAGCTTAGAACATTTATCATTGCGAGAAACAAGATCCTTTACAAGCTGCCCCTTCTCAGCCCCAAGTTCTTCAATTCTTTTGCGAAATCTCTCTTCAGCTTCTGCGAAAATATAACAATGAATTAGCAACTTGGTGGTAATTTATAAAAAACCAACAATCAAATAAGGAAGAGCAGTTAACAACCTTATTTGTCAGAAATCATATTTCTGAGCAAAGATTGAAATTGTGATTTGTAAGAATTTGAAGAAATTGGAAAATATTTTTACGTGATTTACAGTGATACATCAAAATTGAAAGAATGGTTAGAAGAATAAATACATCAGAACAACCAACAACCGTAAGGAGGAGTAAAAGTCTTGATGGAGAAGAGACAAATGAAATAGGAGAATCTTCAAGATTAAGAACAAGGAGCAACAGAACAAGGAATAATGGATAAAATCAAGTTCAACAACCGAATCAGCAAACACCGATACAAGATAGAACTGTGGATTATGACAGGGTGAGCGTGCACACTTGGCGATCAGATTCAATAGAAAAAGCAGAAAATCGACAGTTAAGAAATGGAAGGCGAGAGGGAAGAGATCAAAAAGCGGTTGGAGGATTAATTCATGGAGATGACAAAAATTAAGCAGTAGAGGCTTTAAGACAAAGAATACAAGAGGAAAGGAGGTTAGAGGCGGAAGAACGCGCGAATTTAACAAGAAAAAATCACGAGTTAAGAATGGAGAATTTAAGATTACAAAATAGGAGATCAAGAAGTACTGCAAGATCAAGTTCAAGATTATTTAGAGAAGAAGCCAGGAAAAATTACCCAGTGAGAAATGCTGGTGAAAATATTCGAGAGGAAATGCAAAATCCAAATGAAGAGTAGCATTATGGAGAAGAAGAGATGATTAATGATCGCTACATTCCACGTGGCGAAACTTTGGATGATAGATGTGATAATAGAAATCAAGAGGTGGAAATAACCAAGATGGTGAAGAAAATCGAGAATAAGGTAGGAGAATATTACATGAGCGAGAAATTCAAAGAAACCGAAGAATAATTGAGGATGAAATTGAGAGACATTATGCTGAACAAGCACGTCTAGCTTGCGAAAGAGAAATATTGAGAGAAGAAGTAGAAGAACAAGAGTTTCAAGAAGCAATACGTCAGAATAATCATGACAATCGAGAAAGGAGACGCGCACGAAATCGCAACAATAATAATATCAATGAGGAATATGATAGAATACAAAGAAGAATAGAAATACAGCGAAGAGAAACAGTGAGAAATGAAGAAAATCGTAGGAGACAAAATGGAAGGAATAATCATTTGCGAATTCGGGAAAGAGGTGAAGAATAAAATCGCGGGAGAAGGCAGAATAAAGATGATGAAGAAGCACAAAATCTCGCAGGTCAAGAAATACATGAACGCAGAAGAAGGGAAGCTGCACTGAAAAGACCAATGGAGCAAAATTCAGCTGGGAATGAACAGATCTTGAAAGAGTTAGCATAAATGAGGGGAATGTTAAATAACAGAAGGGAGGGCGGCAGAAGGCAACTTGATGAAGCTATTGAAGAAGTTGCGAAAACTCCATTCACCCAAGAAGTACAATTAGGAGGAATACCCCCAAAATGCAATTTTCCAACGTTAACCAGTATCTTTGATGGAACTACTTGTGCTATTCAACATGTCAAAGCTTATGTTAGGTATATGCTACAGTGGGAAAACCATGATGTTGTATTGTGCAAATATTTCACATCCAGCTTAACAGGCGAGGCGCTAAAATGGTTCGAAGGTTTACCTAAGAACACTATAACTTCTTTCAATCATTTGCAGACTACATTTTTGGGAACATATATAAGTAACAATTCTTCGAGACCTGGCATTGAAGATGTATTTGGATTAAAGCAAAGGGTTGGTGAAAGCTTAAAACATCTAACCATAAGGTGGAAAACAATGTGCTGCGAAATGGCAGGCCGCGTGGATGAGAGATATCTCATTTTGTCTTTCATTAATGCAATGTTCGCAACCAATCTGTTATATGTCCAAATCTTCAGAATCAAGAACACCATCACAATGACAGAGCTGCGAGAATTGCAAGAAGAATACATTGCTTTGGAGGAGAAACAAAATGAGATGGAATCATACCCTATTGCGAATACCAGTTCAGTTGCAGCAAACACAAGTCTACTTCCTAGGTTAATAAATACAATAGCGAGAACTTCGCAGGTGAAGCAAGAAAAGAGTATGGATGATGGACAACATAAATTAGTAGCTATGGGAAGAAGATATCAAGAAGAGTTCGAAAGGGAAAGAAATTTTTTCAATCGAGGTGGAAATAATAAGATTCAGAGGATTGGTCAGCCACAAGAGACTTATGATGGTCAGAGACAAAATTATTATAGAGGGAAAGGAAGACAGAAGATAATATGGGAAGAAATTAAGATGCCACCTATAAATGCTAGCATAGAGAAAATTTGGGAGGCTATAATTTTAATGAAAGACATACCCGTACCCTGGAATATGGGAAAAGAGCCACACCCAAATATTCGAAGTCTAGAATTTTGCTCTTATCATCATTTTCATGGTCACTCAACAAATGAATGTAGGAATATAAAAAGAATCATCTTGAGGATGATAGATCAGGGAAAATTAAACCATTTTCTAATAGGACATCCACAGTCTCAGCAACTACCGCCACCACTAGAAATTCGCAGAGTGAATACAACAAAGGGAGGAGAAACGTTTGTGATAGAAGTTGGAGCAAAAGCGGAGAATATGTTTTGCAACTCCATCATACATTCATACAAAACTATAGAAGATTTCCATGATAATGTTCTAAGCAGAGTTTTCGCGAGAGATGCTGATGGGATAGAAATAATGAATATTGCGAAATCTTCGCCATTAGAAGAATGGCAAAAGCAAACAATTTCTTTCACTGCACAAGAAGTACCTGAGCCTGGCAAAATGCATGACAATCCATTGGTGGTAAAACTAGAGATAAATCCAAAACAAAGAGAAGATGGAGAGGAAGATGAGGATGATGAGGACGAAAACTCATGGGCAATCAACAGAGTTTTAATTGATATGGGAAGTTCTGTAGATATCATATTCTATCACACTTATAAAACAATGGGAGGCAGAGATGATGATCTAATACCTTCAACTTATAAAATCTATGGTTTTAATGGTACTGCCAATAAACCTAGAGGGGAAATCACTATGTGAATTCCACTAAAAGGGATATCTTCTAAAATTCTATTTTGTGTTGTCGATGTTGAATCTCCTTATAATGCTTTGATTGACCGACCTTGGCTGCATGGGATTCTAGGTGTAGTGTCAAATTTCCACCAGTGCATTAAGTTTCCTCATCCCAGCGGTGTTGGAGTTATAAAGGGAGATTGGATTGATGGAAAAAAGTGCTATGAAATTGATATGGAATCGTGTGAGGAAAGGGCTGCGAAGAACAGAAATTGGAAATATAACATCAAACAAAAGCAAAAAAGTGAAAAGTTTATGGTTGATACAGTAGAACGGCGAGAAGAATGGATGCTGCGAAGTCAACATGAAGCCAACATGTGCTGAAGTCAATAGATGGCGAGCGTCTCGCAGATGGAGAAAATATAGCAAAGCGCAACAAAAAAGCAGAAGCAGAAAATAGTAAGTAGAAAAGGTAAAATTTCTAGATCATAAAATATAAGAAATGTATGAATGATTTGTTGAAGAAAATTTTACAAAAGTATGTTTTGACTCGATGCAAAAGATGAAATTAAAAAATCATACAAGAGCTTAAACGCAAAAAGAGAAAATCAAAGAATAATGACATATTAGAACGGGGCGAAACTTAATGGCATACACCCTAGTTCGCGGATAAAATTTCGCAAGAGGAAAATGTAAGACCTAAAGTACGTCATATATGGGGGTATCTCTTTGCATGGCTCAGGGATAAGGTTATACCGCTGCTGGAACCTGAGTCATGGAGATTTGGGGTCAATAAAAGCCCATCCAGGAGAGGTACCTTGGATTTCCAACTATATATATATATATATATATATATATATATATATATTAACAGTTGGACGACCGAGGGTCTCTCCTAAGGAGTGCAAAGTATGATCAAGGCGCCGAGGTGCCCGGGGCGTATGAAAATACCCTGTTCATTCTTGGTAAGTCTTGACTATAATGCACTCGGCCCGAATAAAACCCAACTTAGGGTGCAGTCTCGTAATTATAAGCCATATAAGCAAAAAGGATAAGAGGCTGCGAAAACGACTGGTTGTTGGTAAAACCGGATGGGAGGAGATAGTCTTGTATGGAATATGTACGCCTCCTTGAAGGGGCAACCAAGGGGAAGATAAGGGCGGTCTTAAGACGCAAATGTCATGAGGCTTTATGTTCAAAAGAATATTTAGGCTTGTCATATTTGTGCAACAATTATACAGAGGCAAAAATCCATGAGAAAAAGATAAGATAAGATTAATGGGTTTTTACATGAAAGTGTAAAGACATCCTGCGATTTCATCGCAAGACGGCGATGTCATTGGGCTTTGTTCTCGCGTGAAAACTTAGGCCTGTCATATTTTCGTAACAAAATGATGATAAGGCAAGATCAATGGGTCTTTATGTGCGAATATCAGGACGTCCTGCGATTTTGTCGCCAAAACAAAACGTGGAAAAATAAGACCTTTAACTAGGAAGGCAAAATACAACCCCACAAGAGAGCAAAAAACGGATGCGAGATTATAGCCAAAATTTAAAAACAGATCTTATTCAGAAAGTAATCTACTCAATCTTTCATATTGCAGATGAATAACTGAGGCAAGTATGGGAATGAACAGAATGATAAAATTGTTATTCATCATTATATGTCAGATTTACACAGATAGTTAAAAATTAATAATCATATTGATTAACCATATTGCAAAAAAAAGAATAAAGAATTGTTTTCTAATGTATGCAGATAGAAACAAAAGAAATCTACATACCAAGGAACTTTAGAAGATAGAGAAATTCGCAGCAATATGTTACAAGGAGAAAGAGATAAATGTACAAATATTACAAAGATAGTAAAAAAGGAGATAAAACTATTTAGATCCTTCATTATCTTCATCAGATTTCCCCCCCTTCATCTTCATCTTCATTATATTCTTCATATTCTTCAGACTCTTAGGCTTCACTATCAGAGATGACAAGATTCGGAACGTTTTTCTGTTATTTCATCCGCGAGATAAGGATACATAGAATGAGGAATTTTATGATCATCACATACCATCTTAATGGAATCATTGCGAACACCAACAAGAACATTACTAAAATTTTCCAGGGTAATATGTAGTTGCTTCTTGAACTTGGAACACTTCTCGTTGCGAGAAGATAGAAGTTTTGCGAGTTGTCCCTTTTCTTCTTCCAACTCTTCAACTCTGTGGCGAAAATTTCTTTAAGATGCTGCGAACAAATGACAACATATTAATAAAATAGTGGAGATTCAGTTAAAAAAGTGGATTAGTGTAAAAACAAGAATAACCACCTTCTCTTTCAGAGATCATATCCTTAATTAAGGCATAATTCTCAGCTTGAAGACTAACGTCTACACCTAAGTTATTCCTGGCGTTATCAAGAATCTTCGCAGCCCAAGCAAACTCATCATCACTACTAATGAGAAGGCGGGACTGAGCTTGATTTTCCCTTTCAACAAGAGTGTTATTCTCGCAGATAAGTCTATCTCTTTCAATTTGAACTATGGAATTCCGCTAAGGTTTGAGCACCTTGTCTAGATATGCGATCTTTTTCGTCTATAAGAGTGTTATTCTTGGCTCTTAAACTATTAATTTCTTCTTTAGAGGTGAGATAGAGACGTTTACACTTATTAGCTGCGCTCAAACTAGATCTATGGTCAATTTCTAAAAGACGAAGTTTAGATCTGAGGTCTTTTATGGAAAGAGATTCAAGTTTGTCATTTGAATAATCGTTTAAGGAATTGTTAAGGCGATCAATAAGGGTGTCCTCATCTATAGGTTCAGGAAAAGAATGGAGGAGTGTAGCCTCATCAGTAAGACCATAAATATCTGCAAAAATTGGTTGCTTGAATAAGCCAAAACAATAGGATAAAATAATTAAGAGAAAGATGAAAAGACTCGTACCATAGAGCTGCTGGTTGACTGTTTCAAGATTAGATATCTTGGTTTTGCTGCTTGAAGCATCATCTTCTAGCTGTTTATTTTTCTTGCGAAGCTCAAGGACTTCTGCTTCCAGCTCTCCATTCTTCTTGCGAAGATTTGCACTTTTCTTTTCAAAAGTAGCGCGCCTCCTCTCCAAGTCTGAGGCAACAACAAAAGAAGCTCTTCCATCCTGCGAAGGAAAATAAAAAATGGTCAAGGCAAACATAAATTAAAAACTTGCAAGTGTAGGTACCAAATATCGCAAGGTGTTGGTTCACGAATATCGTAACAAGTATAAGGGGAAGGTGTCACAAGATAATGTGATAATAGAAGAAACACGAAAGAAGTATGGAGGATTTGCGAACATGAAATAGATTTGCGAATATAAGTTGCGATATTTCGCAGCTTACATACAGTTGTATAGATTTCCCTATAAATAGTAGTTCAAATATAAAATTTGAGAGGTTCTTTTAGTGAGTGTTAGGAAATATCTTAGGAAAGAGAATAGAGAAAGTTGTAACTATTCTAGTTCCATTTAGATACTTCTTTGTAATCAATTGAGAGCATTAATAAGAAAATTGTCATTCATCATCAAGAACTTCTTAAGTTTTACAAATTCTACTGAGGGTGTAGTTGTAGGATATTCTGCAACTACATAATTGGCGCTAGAAACAGGGACCTGAAGATCATCATAGCAGAAATTTGAAGGAGTTTTGGAAATTTAAAGATCAAATGGAATCAACAGATGAAGATTGTAAAAGAAAAGAATGTAATATGATCACAAAGACAATGATTGATGAATTTCATAAAAACATAAAAGGAAAAATACACAAACGAGACTGTAGAGGAAGAAAGATTATGGAGGTGGAGAAAATAACAACTTTGGAAGAATGGGAAAAGCAGAAAATCACGTTTTCAGTAGCAGAAATTCCAAATGAAGACTTGAACCACACTTCACCATTAGTAGTCACAATTCCGATCATGCGAGAAGAGAGGAAAGCTACAAAATCTATAGAAAAATGGAAATTAAACCGAGTCTTGATTGATACAGGGATTTCTGTTGATATTATATTCTATCATGCACTTAAGGGGATGGGAATCAATGATGAAGAAATTACAAATTCAGAATATCTTATCCATGGATTGGGGAAATCTACAACAAAATCCAAAGGAAAAATAATGTTACGAGTATCGCTAGGAGAAATTGAAACACACATAGTTTTATGCGTGATAGATATGGAATCTCCATACAATATGCTGATAGGAAGACCATGGATTCATGCGATTAACGCTGTTGTTTCGACATTACATCAATCAATTAAGTTTCCTACACCAAGCGGAATACATGAGATAAAAGGAGATCTTGATAGTGCAAAATTTTGTTATCAGACTGAAGTAAAACAGTGTGAAGGAAGAGCCAGAAAGAAACAGTCTCGCAGAAAACTTGCGAAAGAAGAAAAAAAGGAAGAGGAGTTTAGGGTGTACACAATAAGAGCAAAAGAAGGAAGAGGAATACCAAATGATATCCCAGAAAAAGAAGGAGAACCAATGAAAGTAATCAAAGAGCCAACGCCTATGGGAGAGCAAAGTCCTAGTTATGTCGCAGCAGAACCAACCAAAGAAATAAACATTGGAAGTAAAGAGGATCCTTTAATCTTGCGAATTGGAACTAAAATGGACGAAGAAGAAGAAAAAAAGAACTATTGATCTCTTACGAGAATACAAAGATATATTCGCAGGAAGTGTAGATGAAATACCAGGAATTGATCCATCAGTGGCGTGTCATAGATTGAACATAGATAAAAGTGTGAGACCATTCAAACAAAGAATAAGAAAGATTTTGCAAAATTATCATACACAAATATAAGAAGAATTACAAAAGATGTTGGATGCGGGAATCATAAGAGAAGCAAAATATCCAGAATGGATTGCGAATATGGTCATTGTTCCGAAGAAGAATAAAGGGATAAGGATTTGTATAGATTTCACTGATCTAAACAAAGCCTGTCCAAAAGATAGTTTTCCATTGCCAGATATACCACAAATGGTGGAATCAGCTGCAGGACATGATAGAGTCACTTCACTTGATGGGTATAAAGGGTACAATCAAATATCACTCGCAGAAGAAGACCAAGAACATACTGCATTTTTTGCTCCAAGAGGTTTATATTGCTATGTGAAGATGCCATTTGGTCTACGAAATGCAGGTGCTACTTATCAACGAATGGTTGAAAAGGTGTTCGCAAAATGGATACATAAAACCTTAGAGGTGTATGCAGACGATATGTTGATAAAAAGTAAAGAATCCAAAGATCATGTGCGAGACTTAAAGGAAATATTTGAGCAAATGAGAAAATTCAACATCAAATTGAATCCTGAAAAATGTATAATTGGAGTTGCGTCAGAAAAATTCTTGGGATGCATAGTATCAAAAGAGGGAATACAAGTCGATCCAGAAAAAGTACAAGCAGTTCGTGACATGCCAACACATGCAACAGTAAAAGAAGTGCAAAAGCTAAATGGACTCTTAGCTTCACTTGGAAGGTTTATTTCGCGAATGTCAGATAAGTGCAAACATTTATTCAACATACTCAAGAAGGGAGCAAAATTCAAGTGGACTGATGAATGTGAAAAAGCTTTTCAAGGAATCAAGGAATATCTCACGAATACATCCATATTACAGAAACCAGAGAAAGATGAAGAATTATTGGTATACCTCCCAACAACTCAATACGCCTTAAGTGCAGTATTGTTGCGAAAGGACGCAGGAGTAGAAAGGCCCATTTACTACATCAGTAAAACTTTTAACACAGTAGAAAGAAATTATTCTAAAATGGAGAAGTTAATCTTAGCCCTGGTTTATGCATCATTTAAGTTGAGAATATACTTTCAAGCGCATGTGATAAAAGTGGTAACCAAGGTCCCAATTGAGTCAGTCATGAAGAACACCAAAAGATCAGGAAGAATAGAAAGGTGGAATGCGCAAATAAATCATTACAAGATAAAGTATGAAGTGTTATCATCGCAAAAATCACAAATTGTCGCAGATTTTTTGGCAGAATTTCCTTTGGAAGAAGATGAGGCAGTATAATAGATGATGGATGTTGAAGAAGAATTTGGGAATCCAAAAGACTTGTTAACAGAACCAAATAGATGGGAAATTTTAGTAGATGGATCATCCAACAGTGAGGGGAATGGAGTGGGAGCTGTGTTGATTTCACCAGAAGGAGAAAGAATAACATTTTCATTCAGACTGGAATTTGCATCCACGAACAATGAAACAGAGTACGAAGCTGTAGTGCATGCATTGAAGATCCCAATAGAAAAGAAGCTTGAAAGTATAAGAATAACAAGTGATTCTCAGTTGGTAATTTGTCAAATTAAAGGGGAATATACCACGAATGAGTCTTCTTTGAAGAAATACAAGAAACTCGTTGATGAATTATCTGCGAAGATACCAAAGCTAAAATGGAGGCATATCACAAGGAAATACAATCGACTCGTAGATGCTTTTGCATTCATTCCAAGTATGATGACAAACCTTAATGCAAGAAATATCAAAATCCAGACAATTCAACATCCATCAGTAAATAAAGAGGAAGAAGAAATTGAAGAAGCAATTGCGATGGAAGTAGAAAGGGAACTACCAGATAACATCGCAGAAGATATCGCAGATTGGAGAAAGGAAATTCATGCATATCTCGCAACAGGAGAAATATCCAGGAACAGACTAGAAGCACATAAATTAAAGAGTCGTGCAACAAACTATGAACTACGAGAAGGAATTTTATACAGAAAATCTTTCAGTGGACCACCTCTAAGATGTTTAACTCGTGAAGAAGGAGAAAAAATATTGAAGATGTTACATGGAGGAGAAGCTGGAAATCCTAGTGGGGGAAGATCTCTGGCGTACAGAGAAAAAATACAAGGATATTATTGGCCTTATATGCACACAGACGCAAAATTTTTGGTGAGACGATGCAAAGAATTCCAACGACATGGGAAAAGAACTCATGCACCAGGAGCAACATTAACCTCTTCAACAAGCTGCCGGCCTTTTGGGAAATGGGGGTTGGACATTGTTGGCCCATTCTTACATGGATCTGGACAGAGAAGATTTTTAATAGTTGCAACAGATTATTTCACGAAGCTCGCAGAAGTAAAAGCAGTACAACATATTCGTGATAAGGATGTTTTTACATTCATATTCGAGAATATCATTTGTAGGTATGGAGTTCCAGCACAATTAGTATCTGACAATGGGAAACAATTTGAAGGGCAGAATATAGAGATGCTACTCAGTGCTTTTAGGATAAAATTTAGGAAATCAACTCCATTATATCCACAAGCTAATGGACAAGCAGAGGCAACAAATAAAACAATCGCAGACACAATAAAAAAGAAATTAGAAGGAAATCTCAAAGGGTGGTGCGAACAAGTACCTAGCGCAGTTTGGGCATACAATACAACTAGAAGAGAGGCAACTGGAATGTCTCCTTATTGCTTAACATATGGAGTAGAAGATGTATTGCCAACAGATGTTGTAATTCCGACTACAAAGAAAGAAGCCCGGGAAAGAAAGTTAAGTGCAGGGGTGATATTAAGTGAATTGGATAATTTGGAAGAAAAAAAGAGAAAAGGTGTTGCGATATATGAAAGTTTATCATGAAAGATTAGCTCGAGAATATAACAAGAGAGTTATTGAACGTGAGTATCAACCGGGTGATTTGGTCATGCGAGAAACACCTCCATACCAGAAATAAAATGGAGGAAAATTAGCACCTAAATGGGATGGACCATATGTCATCAAAGAGGTTGTGGGAAGTGGAGCTTATCGGCTGATGGATCCAGAAGGGAGAGACATGGGTTTAAGACTTGGTCGACCATGGAATAGATTGTATTTAAAAAGGTATTATCCATAAACCTCATGAATTTTTTTGCGAATATGTTTTGCTCGCACGAAATTTAACAAAATTAATTTTTTTTAAAATTCTTATTGCGATCAGCTTTCATTAAAGAAAGACGCAAAAATTACTTGCGAATAAAATACCGCAAACTGTGATTAACTTTCAAAAAAGAAAGAAAGCCGCAGAAATTTTACACATGCAAACCTTTGTGGCGTACACCCTAGTTCGCGAAGCAATATTTCGTAAGAGGCAAAGTCCTAAAGTACGTTATTTAAGGGGGTACCTATAAGCATGGCTCAGGGAAACCGGAACACCACCAAGGAACCTGAGTACATGGACATTACGGGGTACAACCCAAAAGCGGGGTACCTATCCGGGTTAGACACCTTGGATTCTCAACTTAATCTTGCGATGTAACATGATTTAGGTTGGGCGACTAAGGCATAATGTCTTTCTCAAGAAGTGCAGAAAACGATCAAGGCGCCGAGGTACACGATTAAGTCAAGAGTGCCGGATGGGCTTGAAGCACATATGCCATTCTTGAAAAGTCTTGGCAAATGATGCACTTGGCCCAAAGATACCCCATAGGGTGCAACCTCGTAACTATAAGCCCTATAAGCAAAAAGGATAAGAGGTTGCGAACAAAAGCTGGTTGTTTGCAAAAACGGATGGGAAGATCTAACCTTGTATGGTCGATGTAAGCTTCCTTGAAGGGGAAACCAAGGGGAAGATAAAGGGCAGCACCCTCCATTAGGGAGCTGATACGTGCTATAAGACGCAAATGTCATGAGGCTTCTTGTTCGCAAGAACATAAAGGCTTGTCATATTTGTGCAACAATAATATTTCTGCGAGTAAAAAAAAAAAAAAAAAAATATATATATATACATATTCGCAGAATTACATGCAATGAAGTTAAGATGAGATCAATGGGTTATTACATGAAAGTGTGATAACATCCTGCGATTTCATCGCAAGACGATAATGTCACGAGGTTGTATATTCGCAAGAATGTTCAAACTCGTCATATTATCGCAAAAATATCACTAAAGAGGTGGAAAAATAAGACCTTTACTTAGGAAGGCATGATAAGACCACATCAATTAATGAAATCAATTCCATCAGTATCATCGAAGAATTTTTACAAGAATATATATCACGAATTCCTAACAAAAGAGGCAATTTTATTTACAATTAAAGACGAATGTTTCATATTCATTAAGTTTTACGAGGATTGAATACTTCTTATACTTCTTCAAAGGATATTTCATAATTATTATACCTCTTCAAGGGTATTTCATAATTCTTATACTTCTTCAAGGGTATTTCATAATTCTTATACTTCTTCAAAGGATATTTTATAATTCTTATACTTCTTCAAGGGTATTTTATAATTCTTATACTTCTTCAAGGGTATTTCATACTTCTTCAAGGATGTTTCATAATTCTTCACGGAGATTTCATACTTCTTATACTTCAAAGGGGAGATTTCTCATTTACTTCGCAACAAATTGAAACTTCGCAACTTAAACAGAGGCAGATACTCTAATATTTACAACAATAATTGATCATCTGAAGATCAATAATAAGGGGAAAGGGAATACTAAGCTAAGCCTTCAAGATATATTATTTCTCTTCATATGATTAAGTCATGCAATTTCTATTCATATGATTAAGTCATGCAAATCTAGAGAAAGATCAAAGTAGTATCGCAAAATACAAAGTATACTTCTTAAGGAAAGCAAACAGTAAGCATGATCGTCAATAGAAAGAGAATCAACAGTAACCAAGAGAAAGGGTTTAAAAGAAAGGAAAACAAAGTTGTTCGTAAAAAAGAGGAATAAAAGTAGAATAATCCATCATGCTTAATGCTCCTCGTCAATGTTTTGTGCTGGATCTTTAGGAGGGGTAGGACCATCAACAGGAATTTCTTTTTGGAGATCAGATTCTTTCTCACCACCATCTTCATCAGCAGCAACAGGAGAGTGTTCCTCACCATCGAGTCCTTCATCATCACTCTCGTAATCAAAGTCACTATCAGGATCACGAACAACTTCATCATCAGATATTTCTAAAGGCTTAACTTTCACTGGAGGCAAGGATTTTGATAAAAGAATATTGTTTGCGAAGACTTGAGCTTTTAAATGACTTTCACGAGCTAAAGCCTTTTGGTGGTTAGTATCCTCAATGTCTTTGGAATAAGCAAGGTAGTTGAATATCCGATTGGCACGATCACGTGAATCAGTTAAACGAGTAGAAAGCAAAGTATTCCTCTTGCGAAGCTTAGAACAGGAGGACTGAAGCTTAGAACAAGTAGTTTCTAACGCAGCTTTAGCATTGCGAAGGTTGTTTTCGGATTCTGCGAGTAAAATAGAATTCAAAGGAGTCAATCATGCGAGTATAACAAAGTTCAAAAATATGTCAAAGGCAGTCAAATTTTAATGACTACCTTCTCTTTGTGAAGTAAGAAATTGAGCTAAAGATAGACAACAATTCTTTATTTGATCCATAGCTTTATCAAAACCATCACCAACTAATCCTTCAAGTCTGGATTGAAGCTTTTGATCTTTAGAATGAAGAAATTCGTTATCCTTTGCAAGTTTTGTATTAAGGTTTCTTACTTGGGAATGTTCTTCTTTAAGTTTATTCCTCTTAGTACTCAGGATTATGTTCTTATTAAGAAGGGATTTCTTCTCGGCAGCAAAAGAACTTATCTCAGCATCTGAAGACTTCTTTAATTCCTCAAGTTCACCTTTTAACAAATAAAGGAGATTTTCTTGATCGCAACATTTACTCTGAAGAACATTAAATTGTTGCGAAGAAATGGTCATTGTATTCAAATACGAACATCTTTCTTTTGATAAGGTTTCATTCTCTTCTAATAGGGTTTCTATTCTTAAATCGGCTTTAGTCAAAGAAGAGGTGAGCTGAAATGTTTCATCATTCAAAAACTTTTGGTCGTAAATTAATTGGGTATTCTCTTGGAAAAGGGCATCAAAATTATCAAGAGAACATGAATGAAGATTAGATAAGTGGGAGAATTGGTTCAAAAGACTTGCATGCTTGGCTTGAGATTCTTTTGCGTCTGATTCATGATGAAGTACCAACATTCTACATTTCTGGATAGATTATATAAAGGGGAATGAGTTTAAATGGGTGTTTCAAACATGTGAGGAATAGAAGTAAACAAAAAGAAAGAAAATATAGAGATAATAGTAATACCTTTTAATGCATCATTCCTCTTGCGAAGGATCGCACAATCTAGAGAATTATTCTGAAGCTGATGATTCACTTTACGAAGATTCTCACATTCCGCTTTCAAAGATTCCTGAGATTGGCGAAGCAATTCAACTTCTTTTTCCAAGGATTGACGTGAAGTAGAAATATCAGGATTGATGAAATTATTGAGCACTTCGCAAAATTCAGATTGCGAACGGATGTTTGAAGACTTCTCAGTACTACTTAAAACCTCAGATAACATTTGGAAAGTTGAATAAATTCCATCTCGAGCTTCTTGAGAAAGAGGAGAAGAATTTGAAGGAATCAGAGCAAGTTGTAAATTGCTTGGAGCAACAGCACTCAAGGGACTATGGGTAAAAATAGGTTTTTTGGGAGACGAAGTTGAGAAAGTATCTTGCGAATGTTGATCTCAAAGAAGTGTTGATAAATTGACATTGGTGGGAGATTGAAAACTGGGTAATGGAGTAGAGGCAGGAGTTTGCGAAGAAGTATTTTCACGAGGGGGAGAGGGAAATTCTTCATCAACCTCAGGAAGGAAGTCATCGATTGAAATTGAAGGTGTGGGTTTAATCATACGAGTTCTCTTGTTGGGGTTGGGTTTTTCACCGACCTACGAATCAAAAGGAAGATTAAAAACTGAGGCAACAATATATTGTTAAAAAAAGAAGACAAAGTATTTTAACTACCTTTTGATTCTCGGATTTTATTCTTCGAAGATTAGGACTTGATTTTTTAGTTGAAGGTTTCACTTGAGGGGTAGCTTTGCTAAAACAAATCAAAATCAAGCAATAAATTGGATAGAAATCAAAGGAATAAACAAATGAAAGATGCGAGAAGTAAAAGAAAATTACCTTGGAGAACTCATGATGGGATTAACAGGAAGAGAAAGTGATAACCGAAAATATAATAAGAAGATGAAGTTGCAGAAGTAAAAAGAGAAGGTAAGAAAAAATTAAGGAAGGGAATAAAAGGAATTTATATAAGGGAATGATTAAGAAAAGGACGGTTACAAAAGACGTGTCCAAATCCTAATAAAAAGAATAAGTAACGGTTATATTCTCACGATCATTACTTCTTCGCAGAAATGACATGAGAAGAGGCAAGATGTAGGTACCAAATATCGCAAGGTGTTGGTTCACGAATATCGTAACAAGTATAAGGGGAAGGTGTCACAAGATAATGCGATAATAGAAGAAACACGAAAGAAGTATGAATGATTTGCGAACATGAAATAGATTTGCGAATATAAGTTGCGATATTTCGCAGCTTACATACAGTTGTATAGATTTCCCTATAAATAGTAGTTCAAATGTAAAATTTGAGAGGTTCTTTTAGTGAGTGTTAGGAAATATCTTAGGAAAGAGAATAGAGAAAGTTGTAGCTATTCTAGTTCCATTTAGATACTTCTTTGTAATCAATTGAGAGCATTAATAAGAAAATTGTCATTCATCATCAAGAACTTCTTAAGTTTTTCAAATTCTACTGAGGGTGTAGTTGTAGGATATTCTGCAACTACAGCAAGGAAGTAAGAATACACAAATATGGCGAAGAAATGAGAACATACCAGAATGCTAAGTGAATTTAAGAGGCTGGGAGTTACAGATCTTGAAACTCCGTGAAGAGATTCATTATCAACTAGTATAGGACCATTGCAGACATTTGCGAGAGCTTGACATATACCAATAAGAGCATCATTACCAATACCATGCATAGTATCATAGAATATGCTAGATAGCAGAGATATAGAAGACTCAGTTTGGGAGGATTCTTTCGCGGAGGAGATATCATTATCATCATTATCGTCATTATCAGTATCATCACTTGAACTTTCTTCATTAGATTGAGGATTTGAAGAAGGAGAGATTGGAATTTTCTTTTCTTTGAAAGAGGAACATCAGATTTCTCCTTGCGAGGAGCACCTTTGCCTTTCCCCTTAGTTTTCGCAGACTTAACAGGTTCAATTTCTTCAATAACCTTTAAACACAGATAAAGATAAGAAATAGAGGCAATAATATATTGTTAAGAATCAGAAAGGAATATTTCTTACTTCATATGTGAATAATCTGAGAGCTAAAAAATTACTGGGCTTCCCTAACTTCTTGTAGCTAGCTTTCAGCCTTTTAATCTGATAAAATTGGAGTAGTCAGCGAGGGTATATATAAAAGATTGAGGAAAATAATAATGGTAATTGAAGCAAAAAATTCAGGAATATACCTTTGTATTTCTTTCAGGCCAGCTGAACACCCATGGTTGGTACTCTGCGAGATTCGCAGGTAAATCATGAGAACTAGAGATGTATGGGCCCTCTAAAATTAATGGGAAAATGTACCATTTGTCATCATTGGAGTGGAGAGGAGATGAATTGTTTCCCGGATGCATGTATATGTCCAACATAAGAACTTTGTCTTCAGCAATGCCATCCTTCTTATGTAAGCGGACACCCCAACAAGTGTTATCCTTCCTCATGGGGATTATTTCGCAATTCGCGAAAAACAATTCTACGGTATACATCGCAGGACAATTGGAACTCCTTTGAATTTAGGCTTCTTCACTTCAGGGGGTAAATAGATTCCTTACTGGCACCGCGAGTGGAAAACTCAATCATTAAACGAATGCAATCTCCACTCAACTGATAAATTGCCCGCGAGAACCTCGCATGAGAAAGAATTTCATAGAATAAAGGAAGTTCAGGGTCGTAAAGAGGAATGGGAAGACCAGCTTCAAGCTGACCAAATGAGACTGTGATCTTCTCGCGATTATACTGAAGATCAGAAAATAATTTAACAGAGAGCTCAGCCTTAGGGTTTTGATCGGGAATGGTAGATAGAGTAAAACCTTTATCTTGAAGCTTCTTCTGCATTTTTTGAAAGGCAATTAGATTTTTACAACCCGCTGGAGGCATTTTTGGTATGGGAATGAAGAATGTAGGTACTGAATATCGCAGGATAATAGTTCACGAGTATCGTAATAAATAAAGGAGAAAAGAATTATAAAATGATACGATGATAGAAGTAGCGCGGAGAAATATGAAGTTTTGCGAGGATGGAATAATGTTGCGAGTATGAGTTGCGATACTTCGCAACTCATATACAACTGTATAAGTTTTACTATAAATAGGAGTTCAAATGTAAAATTCGAGAGGTTCTTTGAGTGAGTGTTAGAAAATATCTTAGGAAAGAGAATAGAGAAAGTTGTAACTATTCTAATTCCATTTAGATACTTCTTTGTAATCAATTGAGAACATTAATAAGAAAATTGTTATTCATCATCAAGAACTTCTTGAGTTTTTACTAATTCTATTGAGGGTGTAGTTGTAGGTTATTCTGCAACTACATAATTGGCGCTAGAAACAGGGAAAGAGTAAAGGATTTATCCTTCTTGTAACTTGTTGGTTCAATAAATTTTCATGAAGATTAGTTATTGTTCACATTTTTCTAGATCTACAAATTTTAGGTTCAAAAATGGAAATATCATGGAAGAAGATACACTTTCAGTGAGTAAACATCATCAACAATTCAAAGATATGAAAAGAATAAGAGAAAAGATTAGTTGTTGCGGTGAAATTCAAGGGGGAAATGGAAGTTTTAGTTGAAGATTTACATGTTCAGGAGATGAAGATAAGATGCAGAAATTGTGAATTTTGTCACAAACAGGAATTCGTGAAATTGGTTCAGGAGTTAATGAATAACAGAGAGGTCGCAAGTTCGAATTTGTTTGCGAGCATAATTTTCTTCTTTTTTTACAGAGAACAAAGAATTAGTTCGCAATGTTACTTCATTATTTCGCAAAAAGAAGTTAGCACAAGTGTTCAGCTACGAAGAAGAGAAGCTTAACATCGCATGTTCGAATCTCCCCATACACGAATCCTTTTTTCGCAGATTTTTGATATACACAGAGCGATTAAAAGAGAATAACTTGAATGAATCTCACAACCTCAACGCAAACAGCAGCCAACACAGATGGTCATGAGCAAAGCTAAGGAACTCAGCATCGCGTGTTCAAGTCTCTCTACTCGCAACATTTTTAATATTTTTTCACGAATGAAGTACAATTGCTAAGAAGAAGATCATAGTAAGTTCGCTGATTGAGGACTTTCTATCACAACTTAACGATAGAACAGATGGTCATGGGTGTAATCAACAAAGTGAAGACGCGGGTTCAAATCTCACCATTCGCATAAAATTTTTTCCTCGCAAATGTTTACCTTGTGAACGTTCGCAGCACCAACACTTCAAAAACATTACATCGTAAACGTTTCCTTCTCAAATGTTCATCTTGAGAATATTCGCAGCATGAATACTTCGCAGATATTTGTTTACTTCGTGCAGATGTTTACTTCGCATGGTCTTTGATAATTTCGCAAGAGTACTTCTCAAGAAAAAATAGGTGATTATTTCGCAGAAACACTTCGCAGAGAGAGGGTTAGAACAGTTGGTATGTCACGAGAAAATCCAAGAAGCAGGTCAAGGGTTCAAGTCTCACTTCTCACACTTGTTTTTGAGACTCACATGAAAGCTAAGTACCTCTTTCCTTAAACATTTTACTTACAAAAAATAAAAGATTTTTGATTTGATTTACAAAGCGTGATACAATCGTAGAATTACAAAGATTTCACAATTAAAAAAGAAATTACAAAGATCTCAAGATTTCACAATTACAAAAGAAACCGAGAAAAACATCTCGCACAAATCAATTTATATATTTCTCTTGAAAAATTTACTTTATTTCCAATGATATGATATTCGACATGGAGAGTAGTAGCTGGCAAACCTTTATGGCGTATACTCGTAAAAGGCAAAGCACCTCAGTGCGTCATATGAGGGGGTACCTATTAGGATCATTTCCATGGAAAAATATTTGTCAAGAGAGATGAAATAGATAATACAAAGGAAATAAAAACAAACAAAAAGATTTTGAAGTAGCATATAAATAAAAAATAAAAAATTTTGATAAAAGAAATGTTGAATACTAATCTAAATTTTTATTTGCATTACAGCATAGCATGAGGCAAAGAACATGGAGTGAGAGTTCGCATGATGGGTTCGCAATATTTCTTATATTTAGAGGATTAAGTACTTCTTAAGGATACTTCATACTTCTTATATATTTCGAGGATTAAGTACTTCTTATACTTCTTCAAGGATACTTCATACTTCTTATACTTCAATGGTTGATACTTCTTATTTACTTCGCAACATTCCGGGACTTCGCAAAAGAATAGAGGCAAGTATATACTTTTCAAGATTAGTATTCTTTCGCTCGTTCCTTCATCAACAAAGATCAAAGATTACTACAACAACGGATTTTTTTATTAAAGATCGCTCTTCAAGCAATATTCAAGAAAAAAGAGGCAAGATGTAGGAGCGGAATATCACATCAAATGATAACTTACGAAATTATGGAGAGAAAATACATTTTGCGAGTATAGAATATTTTGCGAAGATAAAGAAATCACGAAGAACGTTTTACGAGTAAAGGAAGTTCGTGAAGTAAATTTGCGAAGGTTCGTATGATGATTCTTTGATCCGAAATTAAGGGAAATATTAGTTGTTATCCAATGTGTAAAATCATATAAATAGCCATTTAGGCATGAGAGAAAGGGGGAGACACATTTTGAGAGAGGGGATAATTTTAGGAGGAGAGAGAAAATTTTAGAGAGGGATTTATTTTCTTTATCATCTTCTTCCCCAAAATTCTAGATCTCCAAATATTCATTAATGAAGTATCAATTGTAAAATCATGTAATCACATACAATCACTAGTGAAGCACCGTGGATGTAGATCACATTGATCGAACTACGTAAAAATCTTCGTGTCTCTTTATAATTTTAGTACCTTAATTCTTAGTTTCATATCAAATTAATTAGGTTTAGGAATCATTTTAATGGATTCTAATGAGGGTGTAGTTGTGAGATAATCCGCAACTACAAAGAAAATAGAAGATCAAAGGAATAAGAGAAAAATTACAACAGCAGCAGATGCGGAAGTTGCGGAAGAAAAGTAAAATTGCAGAGAGAAGGAAAGAGAAAGTAAAAAGGAGAAAAGAGAAGAATGAAGAAGATATATATAGAAGGTAAGAATTCTCGAGAAGATAAATACATTTAATGCGAAGAGAAGACGTGAACGGTTGAAGTGCAGCGGTTGAAAAGGACGTGTCAGAAGTTAAATGGAAGAAAAGATACGTGTAATAAATCTGGAGAAGAATGCAGAAACGTGTCAGAACAGAAGAATCTGAAAAGATGAATAGCTGCGGCGTTTAAAAAAGTTTTAATTCTCATGATCCTTTCCCCTTCGCAGAAAAGACATGAGAAGAGGCAAGATGTAGGATCAGAATATCGCCACAGGAATACTCTTGCGAGATTTTAACAACATTTCTGCGAGCTCTTCAAGAACACACTGGGATGTCGCAGAAGGGCTCAAAGAATGACATAACGGATGACGTAAATTGAAACACAAGAAGAGCATGATGATCCTGCGAAGTTTATAGAATCTACGAGAATAAACATTATAACTGTTGCGAGAATATCGCGAGTCAGATCCGAAATAAAAGGACAGTTTATCTATCATCCACTATGTAATTACCCTATATAAAGAGAACTAACAGATTCAGGAAAGGAGAGATCAATTTGGGAGTGTTGAGAAAGTTTTGAGTAGAGAGAAAGTTTAAGAGAGCGGTTGTATTCTTGATTTCTTCCATTTTTGTAATATTTATGAGAATTAATCAATAAAAGTGTTGATCTTAATCTTCAAATATGTGTTGATTATTATGAATTCTTGTGATGGGTGTAGTGTAGAAATTCCTGAAACTACAGAAGGAGTATAATCCTTGTCCTTAGGTACATTGTAGGCTACGAACGTTTTTTCATATGAAGAATTATCAATAGCTTTAAAAAAATTGATCTTACTAGTTTTAGGAGCGTCTATTCGTTTATAGCCCAGACCACGTGTATCACGATGTTCTTTACATGCTCCAATCATAGAAGACAATTTTGTAGAGATAGAATTGAATCTTCTCATACTCTTTTCTAGTGAATTTACTTTATCAAGAGCAGCTACAAGGTCAGTCTCCAATGACTTTTCTTTGGCAAGAATACTGAGTTCTTTGTCATTAAAACATTTTTGTTGAGAGTCATATCATGCTTCAGCATCTGCAAGTTTTTCTTTCAACACAAAGAGATTTCGGAGAAGATTGTCACATTCAGACCTTTTTTTTGCGAACATCTTCTTCATGATCTTTAACGATAGATTGTAAGAGTTTATACCCACCATCATATCCTTTAAAGAGTTTTCTCAATTTTCTATTTTCTTGACAAAGAGGAGCCATATACTTACTCAGGCAAGTTGTTGACCTATTTTCTTTCAACGCACGGTCAAACAACTTGATATATTGAGAGACTTCCTCATCAATATTCTGTCCTTCTTCTGAATCACTGTCATCTGAAATATTTTCCAACTTCTCATCAAGAGATTTTTCCCAGTCGAATGCAGATTCAGTCAAGGGACAAACAATAGAGTTTTTCTCAGAAGCTTCAAGACTTTGTGTCTCGCCTGAGTTGTTTTGTACTGATGTTGCGTTATCATAGATAGTTTTATCCATAGAGACAGATCCCTATAAACATATACTTGTAAGGTCTTTAAAGTGTTTTCCTGCTCTGATACCAAATGAAAAGGTGGGGGTCTAACAACCACACCCAATATTTCGATTAGCAATCTGTATGGAAAACTCTGAGTTACAATCTAGAGAATCAACTAGACAGTCAAACTCAATCTAGATAGAAACATCTCAAGGAATTATTATCTCAATCTCTCAATTTAAATCTTACTCAAGCAAATAGCGAGTCTCAATTTAAATACAAGAGATATAACTTGGATGATACCAAATACCAAAGACCAATACCCAAGTGCCAATCAATTTACATCAACAACCAAAAGGTCGGATATTCTAATTGACTGAACAACGCACAACCTGTATTATTTCTATTATATAACAAAATATAATGCAGAAAAGAAATAACACAGACACCAGAATTTTGTTAATGAGGAATCCGCAAATGCAGAAAAATCCCGGGACCTAGTCCAAATTAAACATACATTGTATTAAGCCGCTACAGACACTAGCCTACTCCAAGCTAACTTCGGCCTGGACTGTAGTCGAACCCCAATCAATCTCACACTGATCTAAGGTACAGTTATGCTCCTACGTCTCTGATCCCAGCAGGATGCTACGTACTTGATTCCATTAGCTGATCTCACACACAACTAAGAGTTGCTACGACCCAAAGTCGAAGACTTTAATAAACCAATTTGTATCACACATAAAAGTCTACGGTAATAGATAAAAAGTCTACGGTAATAGATAAATTCGCCTCCCACGAATATACCTACAATTTTTTTTTTCGTCTTTTGATAAATCCAGGTGAACAGGAACCAATTGATAAAACTAGAGTTATATTCCCGAAGAACAACTCAGCTTTATCAATCACCTTACAATAGTCAGCGAAAAAAGATATTGTGGAATCACAAACGATGAGGCGAAGTGTTTGTGACTAGTTTTATATCTTGCCTATCGGAGATAGAAATCTCAATCCAATTATTAGAATTGTACTCGTACGATAGAAATAGCAAAATCATATCACACAACTACATGAAAAGTAGTATCGGTCTGGCTTCACAATCCCAATGAAGTCTTTAAGCCTTTAACTTGGTTTTAGAAGAAGGAAACCAAAGGTTAAAGGAGAATCGACTCTAGCTTAGCATAACTAGTATCACACAGAATGTGTGGGGATTAGGTTTCCCAATTTCTAGAGTTCTCCCTTATATAGTCTCTCAAATCAGGGTTTGCAATCAATGTTAGCTTACTAACAAAGCATTCAATATTCACCGTTAGATCAAAACCTGATTAGATTCAAGCTAATATTTATCAACCGTTAGATCAAAAACATAGCTTGTTATACACACATGTAATGCACGTTTCTAGGCTTGTGTAACCGTACCCAAACTTGTACATTAGTTGGTTCAACAATAGTTAACCAAAAGGTTAGCCATATGATAACTTTCATATCAACCATATTCTTCTTCACCATAACTAGTCCAAATTACTCAAATGAACTAGTTAGAGAGTTGTTCAATTGCTTAGATCTTTATTTACTACACAAGACATAATTGAAGCAAAAACGATGTGATTCACTCGAATCGATTCATGAACTATAAAGCCATGGTTTGAAATAACATTCCTTAGTTTATTAAGATAAGTTCACAAAGATTCTTTTTTAGACATAACCTACTCAAGTTCAAGGACTGGGTTCGCGGACTTAAGTTCCCGGATGGAGTTCACATACTCTAGAAGAAATTCTCAAGTTCGAGGACTGAGTTCGCGGACTGAAGTTCGCGTACTACTCCGGTTTCACTTGAACAACAAAGTTCGCAAACTTTGGTTCAAGGAACAAGGACTTATACATATATGTGTTTCCACAACAATGCTTATATCCTCCAATGGTTATATTATCTAAACTCTCATTCCAATCATTGAAACATTCTCAAAGGGCGTTATATAGTTGTTATTCACAAATTATTTTTCGTCCGAGCAATTTCCAAAGTAATTGAAACATAACATGACTTTCGTCACTAGGAAAAGATGAACTTGGCTAAAGCGAAAGCTTTAACAACACATATTTCGAGAAATAGATAAGCGAGTTATACTCAGATCGAAATGCCACATGTGCATAATCTTAGTCTATATAGTAATACGAATTTTGTCTCAAGATAGGAGATAGAGTAGATAGACTTTTGAGTGATAGATAAGTTCAAGTCTCCACATACTTTTTAGTCGATGAAGATCCACTAGTTCCTTGAGTAGTCTTTCGTCTTGTATGATGATTTCCATGGAGTTCTTGAGCTCAACTACTGTTTATGGGTGAAAATTATTCCTGTCGGTTTTGGTAATTTGGGGTGTGTGGATGAGGAATGAATATAAACCTTAAAAAAATGCATTGCGCGGTGAGTGCTTGTAGATTCGAGAAATCAATCTGTGCAAATCCGGCCTAAACCAAGAAATGGCCGTTCCGGACTTGTTTCGGTCACAAGGTGAAGGATATGGGGTTGATCTTAGGGAGGGAAGCGAATAAGGTGTTGATAATGTGAAGGTGTTGGCTATGTATGACTTGTATCAGAAAACTGAACTAGATTGCAGGATGTAATCTATCAGTTCCGGTGTTTGAATACGATTGTATCAACACTTGTTTCTGTTGTCTTGTCTTTTTTGAAAAATAGAATAGAGAACATATTTATACAAGTCTTTTAGCCTAACCCTCGTATCTCGTGGGAAGTGGAGAAAGTGGAGTGATGAAGTAGTGGAGTAATGTGTTAGTGTCACATGACCAGGCTTGCCCACTTCTTCCATCATCACTAACCGTCCATGACTTCCTGACACGTTCTTGTGATAACGCGCTGTGTGCTGCATGCTGCAAATCGCCAGACCAATACCCTAGTATGTATCCCCCAGTTTGTGACATGATTGATATCTCGAGTGCGTGGATCGTGGGACCCATATAAAATAGCATGTAATGCTAGATTGAATAACTGCGTTATTTAGGAAGTCGATACTTGTGAAGTATCGTGTGTATACTATGCAGGTACTGCATCGAGTATATTCAGCATGTATGAAGCATCGCTGTTTGAGCATCTTAAAAATAACTTCATGTCCAGCCTACTTCATGTGATGGTTTGGAGGCTGCGCAAGCAAATCCTTCCTTGGCCGACCACATGGTGTGGTAGAGTGATGGATGGTGATCATCATGACGCCTTACTGACCAATTAACTCCTGACCAAGGTTGTATAACCAAGCCGGTGAAGTTGGATGGACGAGATGGTCTCTGAGACACACATCAGCGACCGTTGGTGAAATTAGGGTTTTGGAGTAGGTGCACAAGCACCACTCTTTATCCTGATCAAATCCAAGATTGGGATACGAATTTTGGCCGGCCGATTATACATGTGTGTAAACGGCATGACGGTGTAGGCGCCCATACCCCATTGTCTCACGAAAGTGTGATCTTGGCCACTAAATTCGTCTGGCGAAGTTGAGTGGTCGAGATCAATTTGCGACAGAAAACTAGTGCCGCAAAAGCCGCACATCGTGCTAACTTCGGGGGCGCGTTCCCAGACGACCAATCTTGGTCGGTCTTATTTTAGAAAAGAAATTGGATGATGTAAGTGGGTATAAGGAGGATTCGACTTGTTTTGAAAAATTCAAGCTTGGAAACATCTTTGATGGCCTTGGTGAAGGTTTTGATACTCTTACTAGAATCTTTTATGCCGATATTCATGATGTTGTTCGTGAGGACTTGGAATTCAAGACCATGGTCAATAGAGAACAAATTCTAGTTAATAGAGAATTGATTTCGAAGATTACTGGAATCCCTTTGGGTAATTTTCGCCTCCCTAGACCAAGCGATGAAAGACCTTCACATGAAACTATTTCAAATGGTCTTTGCGGTAAAAGTGTTGTGTGGAAAGGAGGAAAATTCCATACTAAACAACTAGATTTCCCTCTAAATTCTAAAATTGGGTA
This sequence comes from Papaver bracteatum, assembly GCA_023529315.1. Classification (NCBI taxonomy): domain Eukaryota; kingdom Viridiplantae; phylum Streptophyta; class Magnoliopsida; order Ranunculales; family Papaveraceae; genus Papaver; species Papaver bracteatum. The sequence continues at coordinate 5,526,684 of JAJJWX010005078.1, read as the reverse complement.
TTTCTAACCTTTGTCCTTCCATTGTTGAGAATTCTCGTTGGAGTCGTGAGTTTGCGGAATTAATCTATTACCTTGTGATGGAAACCAAAGGTCTTGACATTTGTGGATTCATTATTTTGCAAATGTTAGACATGACATCCGTCGATAAGAAGTTAGGCTACCCTTGCTTGATTGAGCGTATTTATCGCAACTTCTCCATTGATCCCATTGGGAATTCCATCGGAACCCCCAAGCTTGTTCGATTATGTACCTTCAGTCGAATGAGGGAAAATGATTGCAAGAGACAAAGGTGTGACACAATTTATGGCTCGAGTGATTCTTCTATGGAGCTTCTTCGCCAAATTTACAAAGGTGTTTGTAAGATGAATACCAAAGTAAGTTGTGTTCAAGAATAATTACTTGTGATTTCTACCAAGTATCCCGATATTAAAGAAGACATGGACAAAGTTCGTTCCACCTTCATGACCTCTTAAGATGAAGATGATGAGTAGTTTCCTTGCTTCTTTATATTGGTGTTGAATTGCTTTTGATCTTATCTAAGAAACTTCTTAAAAGAATTTTTATTTTTGTTTTTGTTTAAGAAGGATAACTAGGGTTTGGAATAGCCATTATTGTGAGTACACATAGTTATGTCAAAAGTTTTCATCTTCATTGTTTTAGATTTATTTATTTAAATTCTAAAATTGATTTGGAAGATGATTTTTGAAGTATTAATCTTTATGGTTTTATATATTGAAATATGTTATGGGATATATGTGTTTACGTTCGTGAACTATTATTGTCCCATACGATGTCAAAGTTATCTCTTTCATATGTCGATATGCATGTATTGATACAAGATCGATGAAATTTTGACAAACACAAGTTAAGCCTATTATGTCATTTATTGATGGAAGATAGGTTAAATCTTTTGTTTACAAAGATTATGTCTATTATATATCATTATGCAAATAGTGATGAAAATAGAATGAATCTTTGTCCATTCTGCAGTATTGATCTTCCCTGATCCATATCTTATGTATATACTGTGCAGCTACATACTTCTTCTTATGTGAGCATTTCCAACTAGACTAATCATAAATTCATTTGGGGTTATTTTGGTTGTGTATTCCGATTAAATTAATCATGGGTTCTCTTGTGATTAGTTTAATTAAGAATTTTGGATACAAAATCATTCTTGTGGTTTTTGGTGTCCAAAGAAATCCGTCTTTTCTCGTAAAAGTAAGGTCGCTCTTGTTGTTCTTTCGGGAATGACATCAAATGGGGGAGAGTTCTTTTGAACTTGCGCTAAATTTCCATATATTTGTGGGAGTATGGCTGTGGAATACTTTAGCAGTTATCTTTGTTAGAGCATTTCTCGGTCGAACTCGCATACGTTGCTATCTCAATCATGTTTGTAAATATTAGCGATCAAAACTATAAAGTCTTTGATTTTTAGTCTACTATAGCTAAGGTCTCGGACTAGGATAGAAAGTGTAGTTGAGCTCAAGAACTCCATGGCGATCATCATACAAGATGAAGGACTACTCGAGGAACCAGTGGATCTTCATCGACTAAAAGGTATGTTGAGACTTGAACTTATCTATCACTCAAAAGTATATCTACTCTATCCTATCTTGAGACATAAGTCGTATTACTATATAGACTAAGATTATACACATGTGATATTTCGAGCTGAGTATATCTCGCTTATCTATTTCTCGAAATATGTTGGTAAATCTTTCTCTTTAGCCAAGTTCATCTCTACCTAGTGACGAAAGTCATTTTATGTTTCAATCATTTTGGAAATCGCTCTGACGAAAAATAGTTTGTGAATAACAACTATATAACGCCCTCTGAGAATGTTTCAATGATTGAAATGAGAGTTTAGACAATATAACCATTGGAGAATAGAAGCATTGTTTTGGTAACACATATATGTATAAGTCCTTATTGCTTGAACTGAAGTTTGCGAACTTTGTTGATCAAGTGAAATCGGAGTAGTGCATGAGCTCAGTACAAGAACTCAGCATACAAGCTTAGTCCGCGAACCTAGTCCGCGAAATGGCATAGTTCTCGAACCCGAGAATTTCTGCTGGAGTTTGTGATCTCCGTCCGGGAACTTAAGTCCGCGAACAACTCTCTAAGCAATTGAACAACTCTTTAACTAGTTCATTTGAGCCATTTGGCCTAGTTATGGTGAAGAATAATATGGTTGATTTGAAAGTTATCATATGGCTGACTATTTGGTTAACTATTGTTGAACCAACTAATGTACAAGTTTGGGTACGGTTACACAAATCTAAAAACGTCAAGTACATGTGTGTATAACAAGCTATGTTTTCGATCTAACGGTTGATAAATATTAGCTTAAATCTAATCAGGTTTTCATCTAACGGTGAATATTGAATGCTTTGTTACTAAGCTAACATTGATTGCAAACCCTGATTTGAAGACTATATAAGGGAGAACTCTAGCAATTGGGAAACCTAATCCCCACACATTCTTTGTGATACTAGTTGTTCTAAGCTAGAGTCGATTCTCCTTTAACCTTTGGTTTTCTTCTTCTAAAACCAGGTTAACGATTTAAAGACTTCATTGGGATTGTGAAGCCAGACCGATACTACTTTTCTTGTAGTTATGTGATCTAATCTTGCTTCTTTTATCGTACGAGTACAATCGAAATAATTGGCTTGAGATTTCTATCTCCGATAGGTAAGATATAAAAGTAGTCACAAACACTTCATCTCATCGTTTGTGATTCCTCAATAATCTTCTTCGCTGCGTCGATTAAGTTTGTTGTGAGGTGATTAATAAAGCTGAGCTGTTCTTCGGGAATATAAGACTGGTTTTATCAATTGGTTCCTGTTCACCTTGATTTATCAAAAGACGAAAAAAAACTTATAGGTTTATTCGTGGGAGACGAATTTATCTATCCTTGTAGACTTTTTTGTGTGATACAGATTTTTTATTAAAGTCTTCGACTTTGGGTTATAGAAACTCTTGGTTGTGGGTGAGATCAACTAAGGGAATCAAGTACGTAGCATCATGTTGGGATTAGAGACGTAAGAGCATAACTATACCTTGGATCAGTGTGAGATTGGTTGGGGTTCAGCTACAGTCTAGACCAAAGTTAGCTTGGAGTAGGCTAGTGTCTGTAGCGGTTTAATACAATGTATGTTTAATCTGGACTAGGTCCCGGGGTTTTTCTGCATTTGCGGTTTCCTCGTTAACAAAATTCTGGTTTCTGTGTTATTTCTTATCCGCATTATATTTTGTTATATAATTGAAATAATACGGGTTGTGCGTTGTTCAATCAATTAAAATATCCGACCTCTTTGGTTGTTGATTTAAATTTATTGACACTTGGAAATTGGTCTTTGGTACCATCCAAGTTATCTCTCTTTGATAAAGACTCGGAAATCCTATTTGCTTGAGTATAAATCAAATTGAGAGATTGAGATACTAACTCCTTGAAATATTTCTATCTAGATTGAGTCTGACTGTCTAGTAAAGTAACTCGGAGTTTGTCCATACAGATTGCTAATCGAAATATTGGGTGTGGTTATTAGAACCCCACTTTTTCAATTGGTATCAAAGCAGGCAAACACGTTCAAGACCTTACAAGTATGTGTTTGTGGCAATCTGAGTCTGTGGACGAAATCTCGTATACGCCTACCAAAATGTCTCCTAAAGCTTTTAATTATGTCAAGTGTCTTAGAAACACCTCAAAGGATTATTCCTTAGTATATTCTTCTGAATCCCGAGGTAGAAATAATGTTCAATTTGATAATGACAATTCTTCCTCTCATGAGGCATGTGACACTCTGGCAAAAGCTAAAAAGGAGCTCACCAGAATTTCAAAAAATACAGCTGAGACAATTGATTTTAATGATCATGATCAGCTTATTGATGAATTTGAAAAGTATCTTGATCGCGAACGTGATCCCTATAACATTGTTGAGTCCTTCTCTAAGAACATTAAGAAACTTCTACAAGAAACTACTCTACAAAGTGAAAAGATTAGTGCTCTTGAGGAGGTTGTTAAGGAAAACTTGATAGACACATTTTTGTGTCAAAGTTGTCCTCAATTTTCTGTATGTTGGTACTCGATTTTGTACTTATAATGGTGTTTTGTGTGTTTGTAGGTGTTATTGGAGAATTACACTTGTGTGGAAAAAGTTGTTTGAAAAGTGCTATTTGGACCCCCGGAGAAAAGTACTAAAGGCACCCTTGCTTTGGATAAGGGGCACCCAATTACTAAGGGGCATGCTAGCTGCTACATACACCCCCGCTATAGGCACCCTGGTTCCGTATTAGGGGCACTTAACCTTCTTCACGGGATTATTGTTTTTGGCGGGAAAATAAAGTTTGTAAAACTCATTTAATAGCGTGAATTTTAGGGAAGATTTGAGGAAAGATTTTCATAAAGTTTTGGATGGATTTGGATACGTATCATCCTACTACACTAAAACAAGGTTGATAAGTTGTTTAGAATCGAGAAAAAAAATGAGTTTGTTACACACAGTCATGTCACGCCCGCACAAAGTTATCACGGGTTTGATTTTTCTTCCACGAGTTAACTAGGAGTTGGCGTGTGCCCTCAGCATTATCTAAGACGTGTACTCATCGACTTTGGAAAGTTTGAAACTTGACAGAAGTGTGAAGACGATAAACATGGAAAGAATTCCCGAAACATGGATAAAAAATAAAGGAATTATTGCGAGAAGATTGTGGAGTTATGAGTTAGATTTTATGGTTTTTGTGGCTACAAAAATCAGAGAAGAAGATCAAAGCGGGGGATGGAGAGTTAGGGAGAGGTACAGAGCATCAACAGATAGAGAAAATCAAGTTACAAAATTATTTTCTACTGCTGCTGCTGCACCAAGAACACGAAGAACATAAGACGCACACCAACAATCATATTTGCTACAGTGAAAACGACAACAGCTTGGCAGTCGTATATGCCACAGTGTCAGTGACAGTAACCTTTTATCGTTCTCTGTAACAGTGTTTTGCAACAATTATAAGCGTTGCAAACACTCGTTTTTAACCATTTTCTCTATATTTGATCTTTGTAAACACCTATTTGAGCAATGAATCATCTTTTTGAGTGTGTTTTCACCATGTGGAGCTAGACCCCATTACCGGGACAATGAAGGAAGCCAAATTTCACTAATGCAGTAATTATATCAATTCTTTTTATGACTAATTGCACAATTATTTAAATGAATTATGATTATATTTGAATGGTTGTCATTTCAATTGATGGGTTATGCTTACTTAAATGTTTTGATATCCCATGCTTTAAGATTTACATCCATTACTTTCGAAATCTACTTTAGGAAATGAATTAGAGTCAATGAAACTTTATATTACGAGCTATTATTGTTTAGAATTGGTATTTAAACCGCATGAAATTGAAGTCTGGTGGAATTCTGAGTCCCGCTCATCTCTTGACATACTTTGTATCTATTTTTAGTATTTTTCTTTATTAAATCCTAAAATCAATTTCAACAAGTCCGAGTGAACGACAACTCTACCACTATCTAAAATTGCATCAATTTTTGGCACCGCCGACGCGGACTTGTGTATAGATTTGTTTTTAGGTTTTATTTTTATTATTTTTGTTCTTTTTTACGCGTTTTGGTATTTTCTGTTTGCTTTCAGATTCGGAGCTAAGCTAAAGAAAAAGAGAAAGTGCTGAAAAGAAAGGAAAAGCCAAAGAAAGAAATAAAAGAGAAAATCCAAAGGAGTAAAGAAGAATATTTTTGTATATAGTTAATTTATTTTTATTAGATTTTTTTTTTTTTAGAAACTGTAAATAGGCTTTTATTTTTGGATTTTTTTTTTGGACATTATTTTTAATACCCTAAGGAAGGGTTATTTTGAATATAAACTGCACGGGGAAGAACGACAGTTACGATACTGTCTCGGCCCCTCGGGTTCGTACATGACATAGGAGTCGTGGCCCGAGTCGACTTCAACGGTTCATCACCCGTCTGGAATGGGAGGTAAGAATTCTAAACACCCGCGAATCCCCTGTCAGCGGGTTTACTCGATGGTTTTGTATGCATATATGTTGAGGTATTGAAAACGGCTGCTTTAGTTTCCTAGTAAAGGGAAAGGCCTGGACATACAAGATAAGGGTTCGGATTTCATCACCATTCTCTTCTTGCTCGCCTTAGGAAAACGATACCAAATGCGAACCTAAGCTTAAAATCTTGACTAGAACGAGACCGATAGGGTAACGAGCTTAATAGGAAAGTCATTCTAAAAATATTGGTTACTCTTTTAAGCATACTTCGAAGTTCATGATGGTTTCTGTGAGTTGAAGACGTGACTGCGCCGCCTTGTAATACGGTGAGGCCTTGGGTATCAAATCTCCACTCAGCTTTCCTCGTCTCTATTCAACTTACTTTGACTCGAATTGATTCCAGAGGGGTTTGCTTAAATTGTAATGAATTCCCTTTCGAAGGATTAGAAGTTGGTCTAGATACAATCTAAGTGGAGCCATCATGCATTTTGTTTGCTAGAAATCAGTAGGTTTGTTGTGGTTGAGTTATCCTTGTTTGTACTTATGTAGAATTCCCTTCCAGTTAGGATGTCAAACTGGTATTATAATAGCCATCACAATGAATATGAATATCCAACTGAACAATATGGACATCACTATTTTTATGACCATAGTGTGAATAGTGGTTGGGAACGCCAATCTTTTGAAGGTTATGGCACATACTATTGTGAGCCCAATTACTATCCACATGCCCACCGGTCATAAGAGCAAAATTCCTATAATTCCTCTTCTCTAGATGAATTACGTAAGATACTTGACTCAACGCGTAAGTTACTTGAGTCGACACATAAGTTAGCGGACACAAATGACTTAGTTATGGACGAAAGAACTATAATGGTGAGTGAAACTTCTTTAGAAGATAACCTAAGGAAGTTAGCTGAGTCAACATGTAAGTTAACTGAATCAACACGTGAGTTTGCTGAGTCAACACATAGGTTAGAGTTAGAGACCGAAGAAAGAATTACTCGAATTACTCTTGATTGCCAATACATTCTATCCAATATCACCCGTGAAAATGAGGACAAATTTTAGAATTGGTAACACTACTTGTTTAGATGAGGTTCAATCATTTTCATGTTATTATAGTGATGATCATGATGTGGATAGTACTGATGAAGAATCTGAAGTTTTTAGGCATAGTGATCAGGAATTTGTTACTCCAATTGAGCTTTATAATGATAGTAATATTTCTGGTTTAAATCCAAATAATTTTAATAATTATTCACCTATTCAAAATGACGAGGATTTGACTAGAGATACCCCTGTTTTAGATGATGTAGTATTTCCTTTTGACTACGAAGCCGATAATGGTTTAGAGGAACGAGTTTATTCTGAGAATATTGTTTTAGAGTCCAATGATTTAAAAACTATAATCTTAGATGAAGAAGATGAACTCGTAGAGCTTTTAAATGTGAGTGAGGATTTATCACCTGAGTATAACCTACAAGAAGCAATTGACCATTTTCAGGATTCTGATGATCTAGAAATTAGGGAAATTATAGCTAGTCTATCTAGAGACACCCAAAATTCTAAGTTTGGGGGTGATTATCATTCTCCATGTGCCTTACCTTTAGCTCTTATAGAGATCCCTCACGTGGGACTTGATATATGTTCCTCAACCATTGTGCCAGATTACCTTCATACTAGCTCTCCCGAACCTAGTAATGCCCATAAAGAAGTTTAGTTGTTAGAAAGCCATCCTCTGGTTGATGTGGTTTACCCAGGCTATGATACCCAGATTGATTTTGTTTTCCCACCAAATATTTTTCAACCAATTGTGGGAACGTATAAGTTTCATATGTGTCAATTATTAAGTTTTGAGACTAAACCTAATTACTTTAGGAGATTAGGGTCGACACATTTGCTTAAGGAAGACCACCTCTTTCATTATGGTGTTGTGTGAGTCAAATATGATTGACTTTGAGGATCCCCAATTATTCAGGTTATTACTATGTGCTTCTAAGTTCCAACTTCAGTATTTCCAGACTCTACAGCCTGATCTTAAGAATCCTTCTTTTGAGGAAGTCCAGCCCATGAAAATATTTTATTTAGACACTTTTATAGAGCCTGAACCCGAACCACAACTAGATGTAGTTTTATTAAACAAAAAAATTAGATAAGGGTATGTTCAGTATCTTTATGGTATGTTGTAATTTCCTCTTCCTTTGGATAACACTTTTTGATCCAGATGACCCGCAGTTATTCCGTCTTCTGCTATATGATTCTTCGAGGTGACTAATCTCTTCAATTGTCTGGCTGAAGACTTTAAACTTAGCAATTCTTGGGAGGTAACCCAATACTCATGCAACACGGTAATATCTTTCCTTACTCTTTTATTCAAGTGGTAAGAGTTTCTCCTTGTTCATGCTTTTTTCATCTTTAGAACATTGAGGACAATGTTAAATTTAAGTTTGGGGGTATGGGAGAAACTTTTTAGTTGCAATTTAAATAAATAAACTCCAGAGTCTAGAAATTTATGCTTATTAAGGATAGCACTAACCAATCTAAGTGGATGGAAGCATTTTGGTTGTAGGAGTTGAGGACCAATCTGATTAGATGGAAACATCTAGAAGAGTCTATTCATAAAAGCACAGAGCTCAGGTGTTAGAAAGAAAAGAAAACATGGTAGTTTAGCCATATCCTCGTGATGGAAACATCGAAAGAATCCTGATCACTTCTTTATTCTTTTTATTTTTACTATTTCTTAGGTGAAATAGAGTGACTGAGATACATCAAAAAAAAAAAACCAGACCACTAGACCAACCGGAATAAGTACAATAAAGTCGACCACTGGTACCCTTGTATATGCCAGCTGAGTTGACCTAGAGTTAGGATTATCGACCACTGGTTCCCTTTTATATGCTAGTGTGTTGATGTTAGTCCAGACCAGTATTTCAATCCATTAGGATAGGTTCTCCTTAGTCAACATCATCCATGTTTTTCTCTATATCCATCTTCTTAATCTATCCATGTGATTGGTCGACTCCAGTTTATGATGTCCAAAAACTATCTGAGTAGAGCTCTGTCACTTTATATGAATTTTAGTATGCTCGAGTGCAAACTCGTGTACAGCAATTGGAATTTCGCATCAGTGTACTTCCTCCTATAGTCAATGATTTTATGCCAACCAAGGAGATTCTTTAGTGCCTTCCAAGGTTCTGCGTAGATAGCTAGGATCTGGAGTAATGGTTTTGTGGGTACACCTCTGGTTAACCCTCCCGAGATTAACTCGGTCACTAGGGCCACCTAGTGAGTTAGGTTTTATTAGATTTGCTCGGGACTAGCAAATAATAAGTTTGGGGGTATTTGATAGACATATTTTTGTGTCTAAGTTGTCCTCAATTTTCTCTATGTTGGTACTCGATTTTGTACCTATTATGGTGTTTTGTGTGTTTGTAGGTGTTATTGGAGAATTACACTTGTTTGAAAAGTGCTATTTGGACCCCCGGAGAAAAGTACTAAAGGCACCCTAGCTTTGGATAAGGGGCACCCAATTACTAAGGGGCATGCTAGCTGCTACATACACCCCCGCTATAGGCACCCTGGTTCCGTATTAGGGGCACTTAACCTTCTTCACGGGATTATTGTTTTTGGCGGGAAAATAAAGTTTGTAAAACTCATTTAACAAATGTGAATTTTAGGGAAGATTTGAGGAAAGATTTTCATAAAGTTTTGGATGGATTTGGATACGTATCATCCTACTACACTAAAACAAGGTTGATAAGTTGTTTAGAATCGAGAAAAAAAATGAGTTTGTTACACACAGTCATGTCACGCCCGCACAAAGTTATCACGGGTTTGATTTTTCTTCCACGAGTTAACTAGGAGTTGGCGTGTGCCCTCAGCATTATCTAAGACGTGTACTCATCGACTTTGGAAAGTTTGAAACTTGACAGAAGTGTGAAGACGATAAACATGGAAAGAATTCCCGAAACATGGATAAAAAATAAAGGAATTATTGCGAGAAGATTGTGGAGTTATGAGTTAGATTTTATGGTTTTTGTGGCTACAAAAATCAGAGAAGAAGATCAAAGCGGGGGATGGAGAGTTAGGGAGAGGTACAGAGCATCAACAGATAGAGAAAATCAAGTTACAAAATTATTTTCTACTGCTGCTGCTGCACCAAGAACACGAAGAACATAAGACGCACACCAACAATCATATTTGCTACAGTGAAAACGACAACAGCTTGGCATTCGTATATGCTACAGTGTCAGTGATAGTAACCTTTTATCGTTCTTTGTAACAGTGTTTTTCAACAACTATAAGCGTTGCAAACACTCGGTTTTAACCATTTTCTCTATACTTGATCTTTGTAAACACCTATTTGAGCAATGAATCATCTTTTTGAGTGTGTTTTCACCATGTGGAGCTATAACCCATCACCGGGACAATGAAGGAAGCCAAATTTCACTAATGCGGTAATTATATCAATTCTTTTTATGACTAATTACACAATTATTTAAATGAATTATGATTATCTTTGAATGGTTGTCATTTCAATTGATGGGTTATGCTTGCTTAAATGTTTTGATATCCCATGCTTTAATATTTACATCCATTAATTTCGAAATCTACTTTAGGCAATGAATTAGAGTCAATGAAACTTTATGTAGTTGCAGGATTTCCTACACTACACCCTTGTCAAGAATCTATGAAAACTAAGTCATAATTGTGAATGAACAACAACACTTTTATTAATTCACTTTCAGGAAGATTTACAAGAAATATTAAAACTCAGAAATACAACTTTCTTTCTGGAGTTTCTCTCTCATCAAAATTTTCTCAGCTCTCAAAAATGCATCATCCTTTTCTGGATATATCGTGCTCTTTATATAGGGATTTACATAATGGATGACAGCTAAGTTTTCCTCCTATCTCGGATTTACTTTGCGATCTTATCGCGATCGCCACAATATTTCTTTACCGCAAGCATGATGACCATCGCAAGATCAATAATGTTCTTCTTTTATTTCTTCCATCGTCAATTTCTTTCAGTTATTCCGTAACGCTCGTGAAATGTCATTGAAGAGTTATCAATGACGCTCGCAGAAGTGTTGTTAATATCGCGGGAATAGCATTGTAGCGATATTCTGGTACTACATCTTGCCTCTTCTCATGTCTTTTCAGCGAAGAAGAGAAGATCATGAGAACTAATATTCTTTATTATTCTTCGCAACTTCTTCCCCTTTTATACTTTCTCCTCGACAAGATCCCGTTAATCCAGCCTTTCTTACACGTGTTGTGAATCCCTTCATTTACTGACACGTTCCTACTCCATAGGTACACTCCCCTTTGCCTATAAAAGGTTGAACTAATCTCAAAATTAATTTTACTTTTCTGTTTCTTCATCTTCCGTCTGCAACTTTGCCTCTTCTTCATATTCTTCTGCTACTGTTCTAATGGAGTCCTCAAGGTTTGTTTCTTGATTTGTGTTGTTTATTTTAAGCCAGTTTTTACTTTCATTCTCCAATCTTTCTTATTTCCTTGTTATGTCTTCTTTTTAGCGGAAACATTTCTAACACACAATCTACTACTCACAACCCTAATCCTCGCAAAAAACCAGTAGAAAAGAAGAAGAGAAATTCTGCGAATGATAAGGTAGTAAGAAACACCCTTTATTTTTTAATAACAATATTGTTGCCTCTGTTTCTTATCTGGGTTATTATTCGCAGAATGACGTCAATCCTGATAAACCTCCCAAAAGGTCTCGCCATTTTAAGACACTCGGGGAAAATCTCATTATGCCCTCGTTAACATCTGTGAAGATTACTCCCACACCATCGCAACCAAATATTTCTTCTCCTATCCGCGAGAATATCGCTGTTCATACCTCTACCCCTTCTGACATTTTGACAAACCAAGCTTCTAAAGCTGCTGCGACTGAGGTTCCTTATAGTCCTTTACGGCCTTCAACTGTTGTCTTTCCACATACTCCTCCTGATAACTCAACCATCACAAATGATCGCCAACTTCCTCTCACTACTATTTCACCTTCTAAATCCTTTCCTTCATCAAGCGAAACTTTCGCAGGTGTTGATGTTTCTTTTAAAGTCTTGTCTAATATTTTAGACAATGCTAGAAAGTCTTCCACTGACCCTCTCCAACAAGAAGCTTGCGAGACTCTGTTTAAGTATTTTGGCTCTGATTGTAATGATTCACGAGCGGCTTTAGAGAATGAGATTGAATTTCTGAGGAAAACTCTTCAAGATAAAACTGCTGAGTATGATACCTTGAATCACATGCTCCGTAACTCTTCTCTAGATTGCGAGAATCTTCGCAGAAAAAATGACGAGCTGAAAGGTATATTTTTCTTGCCTCTTCTCTTTTTGATTTTTTGTTTCATATACATACTTTTTGTACTTAGACTTCTTAAATTCTTGATTCATATATTAGTTTCAAATCGGGCTCGTTTCATAGAAAGACTCAAATCTGAATTTATTGCTGAAGAAGTTCGCGTTGAAAGAGATTCTTGGATAGATCAACATACTAGACTATACAATCTGTACACTTATTCAATTGATCGCATAAATAATCTTACTAATGAGAACAACCAATTATTGCAAAGGCATAATTTTTTGAGTGGCGAGCTTGATCGCCTCTCATATTTGTTTTTTAAGGCTAATTTGGCGATGGAATCTTTATCAGATGAGAATAAAACCCTGTCCCAAGAAAAACGTAGATTTTCAAGCTTAATGACGATATCCTCGCAGCAAATAAGTAATCTTCAAAGTACATGTAATAGTCAAGAGAAATCTCTTCATTCTCTTAAGAAGGATCTCAAGGAGTTAACTGAATCATCTTCCGCCGAGAAGGATAAGCTTATCAAGGGTAGATTAACTCTTAGTTTAAGAGCCAGCGAACTTCAAGACCAATACTCTCAGTTAAAGGAATCTCATTCTTTATTAGCAAAGGAAAATTCATATCTTCGCAACAAAGAAGAAAACATGAAATCTCGTCTAAAGGGTATGGTTGGCGATAAATTCGATGATGCCATGAATCAGTGGGAGAACTGTTTATTTGCTTTAATCCAAAACTTAACCTCGCAAAAAGAAGGTAGTCAGTTGACTGCCTCTCTTGTTGATCTTCTCATAAAATTTTGTGTTATGTTCCTTGTGAGATTCTTGTTTAATTGATTTTATTTTGTTGCTCGCAGAATCCGAAAGAAATCTTCATTCTACCATCACTGATCTGACCACTACATTGGATAAATTTCGCAAAGAAAATAAGTCTCTTGTTTCCAATTACCTTGACGCCCGCGACAAAGCAGAAAGAAGACTTGATTATCTCGAGTACTTTAAAAATATAGAAATTAGGAATCGTGAAAGAGGTCTCCTTCGCCAAGTCCATCTTAGCGCTGAAGTTCTCGTGAATGAGATTATGCTTTCCCGTTCTCTTTCTCCTGTTTCTGTCCCTCCTCTAAAAGTTGACGATGATGAAATTCCTCTTCCTATGGATGAAGAATTAGAGTTTACTAATGATGAAGAGAACACCACTCAAGAATATGATGGAGAAGAAGAAGAAAAACGAAGTCCTCGCAAAGAAGCAGCTGCGGGTGGCGAGGTAAATGTTGATGATGAGTTAAAAGAAGGAGAGACTCGTGATGAAAGAGATGCTGATGAAGCTGATAACTCTGGCAGAAATAATAAATTTGACGAGCAAGAAGAATGAATCCGGCAACGCCATCGCTGAAATTTGAATATTATCCTTGCTTTCCTTTTCTTCCTTGAGCGATGTAACTTTTAAGATCCTTGGAATTTTAATCCTTCAATTTTAACTTACTTTGAATATTTTCAAGGAAGATAATGAGATCTTACTTCTCTATTCCCCTACTTTCCCTTCATTGTCTTTCTTGAAATGGTAAAACATTTTCTGTATTTTCTTCAAGTAGATTCGTTGTTGTACTATTCACGAAAGTATGAACATATCTGCGATATAAGGAATACTGTTGCACTTTTCTGAAAAATTCTGAGGGAATCCGCAATGTTAAAAATTTGCCTCCTTATATATAATTCTGCGATGAATGAATGTTTCCTGCAATCTTAAAGCAGAATAGTTAATTGGTAAGATTATTATTTTGGTCTTATTTTGCCTTCCTAGTTAAAGGTCTTATTTTTCCAAACTTTTTCTGTCTGCGACAAAATCGTAGGATTTCTTAATATTTGCATGTAAAGACCCTTTGATCTTGTCTTATCCATGTTTCTTTCAAAATCTTTGCGACAATATGATAAGCATACATTCTCTCGCAAGAATTTACCCTTATGACATTGCCGTCTTGCGATGAAATCGCAGGACGTTTTTACACTTTCATGTAAAAACCCATTGATCTCATCTTAACATTTCTCTCATGGCTTGTTGCCTTTGCATTATTTACGTCACGCGACAATATGACAGGACTAAATGTTCTTGTGATCATAGAGCCCCATGACATTGCCGTCTTAAGACACTTATCAACTCCCTAATGGAGGGTGCCTCCCTTATCTTCCCCCTGGTTGCCCCTTCAAGGAGGGCACATCGGCCATACAAGACTAGCTCCTCCCATCCAGATTTACCAACAACCAGCTATTTTCGCAGCCTCTTGTCCTTTATGCCTATATGGCTTATAGTTACAAGACTGCACCCTAGGTGGGGTTTTCTTCAGGCCAAGTGCATTATAGCCAAGACTTACCAAGGATGGCAAGAGAGTTTCGTACGCTCCGGGCACCCTTGGATCAACCGTGTACCTCGGCGCCTTGGTCATACTTTGCACTTCTTGGAAGAGACTCTCAGTCGTCCAACCAGGGTATAACCATATATAGTTGGAAATCCAATATCTCTCTCCCGGATAGGTTTTATTTAACCCCAACATCTGCATGACTCAGGTTCCAGCAGCGGTATAACCTTATCGCTGAGTCATGTCAAGAGATACCCCCTTTATAATGCACTATTAGGTCTTACATTTGCCTCTTACGAAATTTTATTCGCGAACTAGGGTGCACGCCATAAAGGTTCGTCCCATTCTTATGTCTCTACGAAATTTGTATTCGCTATTCTTGCGATATTACTCGCTGTTTTTATTGTGCTTTGTTGTAAATAGAGATAGAAGAATTTTATTACCTGCTTCATTATATAACATACCAACATTTGTTATCTTGTAGAAGATGTGTGGTCTATCAAGTCTTTGACCAACATCTCTTCCTTCAGGATCCATTAGTTTGTATGCCCCATTTCCAATTATCTCTTTGATGATATATGGTCCATCCCATGTTCTTGCCAACTTTCCACCACTCTCTCGCTGATAACTTGGTGTTTCTCGCAGCACTAAATCGCCAAGTTGGAATTCACGCTTCTTAACACGCTTGTTGTACTCACGAGCTAATCTTCGATGGTAATTTTCCATATGTTGCAAAGTTTTTTCTCTCTTTTCTTCCAATTCATCCAATTTATTTAAAATCATTCCGGCACTTAGATTTCTTTCCCAAGCCTCTCTTTTTGTTGTAGGAATAACGACTTCTGTTGGTAACACAGCTTCAACTCCATATGTCAAATAAAAAGGTGACATCCCAGTAGCTTCTCGTCTGGTGGTATTGTAGGCCCATATCGCATTATGCACTTGTTCATACCATGCTCTGTGATACCATTCTAATTTCTTTTTCAAGATATCTGCGATTGTTTTATTAGTTGCCTCAGCCTGACCATTTGCTTGTGGGAATAAAGGAGTAGATTTCCCGCATTTTATCTTAAATGCATTGAGTAGCAACTCTATATTCTGTCCCTCAAACTGCTTTCCATTATCAGATACTAATTGTGCTGGAATCCCAAATCTGCAGATTATATTTTCAAAGATGAATGTAAAAATATCCTTATCGCGAATATGTTGTACTGCCTTTACTTCTCCCCATTTTGTGAAATAATATGTAGCGACGATCAGATACCTTCTTTGTCCAGAACCAGGTACAAACGGTCCTACAATGTCTAACCCCCATTTCCCAAAAGGCCATACACTTGTTGAAGATGATAATGGCGCTCCTGGCGCATGTATCCTTTTTCCGTATCGCTGTCAATCCTCGCAACGTCTTGAGAGCTGCTTTGCATCCTCATGCATATATGGCCAGTAATAACCCTGCATTTTTGTTCTATATGCTAAAGATCTTCCTCCACTGTGATTACCAGCGTCACCAGTATGTAACATCTTCAATATTTTTTGTCCTTCTTCTCTCGTCAAATATCTTAGCGATGGTCCATTAAAAGATCTGTGATATAATACTCCCTCTCTTAACTCATAATTAGTTGCCCTACTTTTTAATTTGTGTGCTTCTAATCTATATCTTGGAACTTCTCCTCTCGCCAGGTATGCATGAAGTTCTGCTCGCCAATCTGCGATATTGATCGTGGGCTCTTCCTTGCAGCTTCTACCATCATTACGTTTATCTCTTCTTCTTCTTTGTTTATCGATGGATTTGAGAGTGTTTGAATTTTTATGCATCTCTCCAATGGATTTTTCATCATGCTAGATATGAAAGCAAAAGAATCTGTGAGACTATTATCTTTCCTTGATATGTGTCTCCATTTTATTTTTGGAATTTTCGCAGATAGTTCTTCAACAAGTTTTTTGTACTTCTTCAAAGATGGTTCATTTGTGGTATATTCTCCCTTTATCTGGCGATTAACCAATTGTGAATCACTGGTGATTCTAGCATTTTCCAACTTCATTTCTATCGCAAACTTCAATGCATGGATTACAGCTTCATATTCTGTCTCATTATTAGTGGATGCAAATTCCAATCTAAATGAAAAAGCTGTTTTTTCTCCTTCTGGTGAAATGAAAACAACTCCAATCCCATTTCCTTATCCATTTGACGATCCATCCACTAATACTTCCCATCTGTCAGGTTCTGTTAATATCTCTTTTGGGTCTCCATGTTCTTCTTCTATATCCATCATCTCTTCTACTGCTTCGTCATCTTCTAAAGGAAATTCAGCTAAGAAATATGCGATAACTTGTGATTTTGGCGAGGATAAAATTTCATGTTGAATATTAAAGTGCCCTACTTGCGCATTCCATCTCTCAACTCGTTCTGATCTTTTTGAATTCTTCATCACCGATTCGATTGGCACTCTCGTTAACACTTTGGCATTATGCGCTTGGAAGTAAATTCGAAGTTTAAAAGTTGCGTGTACCAACGCTAGAATTAGTTTTTCAATCTTTGAATAATTTCTCTCTGCTGAATTAAATGTTTTGCTGATATAATAAATTGGTTTTTCTACCCCTGCATCTACTCGCAATAACACAACACTTAGCGCATATGGAGTTGTTGCGAGATAAATCAATAATTCTTCTCCCGGTTCAGCTTTCTGTAATATAGATATACTCGCCAAATGTTCTTTTATTCCTTGAAAATCTTTTTCGCATTCATCTGTCCACTTGAATTTTGTTCCCTTCTTGAGTATATCGAAAAAATGTTTACACTTGTCTGAAGATCGCGAAACCTTCCAAGCGAGGCTAAGAGTCCATTTAGTTTTTGCACATCTTTTACCGTCGCAGGAGTTGGCATATCGCGAATTGCTTGTACCTTTTATGGATCAACTTGTATTCCCTCTTTTGACACAATATACCCCAAAAACTTCCCTGAAGTTACTCCAAAGGTACACTTATCAGGATTCACTTTAATATTGAATTGCCGCATTTGATCGAAAATATCTCTCAAATCTTGCACATGATTCTCAGATTCTTTGCTTTTGATCAACATATCATCTACATACACTTCTAATGTTTTGTGGATCCACTTTGCAAACACCTTTTCCACCATTCTTTGATACGTTGCACCAGAATTTCGTAAGCCAAATGGCATCTTTGTATAACAATATAATCCTGTTGGAGCAAAGAATGCAGTATGTTCTTGATCTTCTTCAGCGAAAGGGATTTGATTATATCCTTTATACCCATCCAATGATGATATTCTTGCGTTTCCTTCTGCTGATTCAAACATTTGTGGAATATCTGGCAACGGAAAACTATCTTTTGGACATGCCTTGTTTAGATCTGTAAAATCTATTCAAATTCTTAACCCTTTGTTCTTATTTGGGACCACCACCATGTTTGCAATCCATTCTGGATATTTTTCTTGTCTTATAATTCCTGCATCGAGCATGTTCTGTAATTCTTCTTCTATTTGAGAATGATATGTTGTTGCGATCTTCCTTATTCTTTGCTTAAATGGTCTTATGTTTTTGTTGATTTCTAATTTATGACATGCTATTGACGGGTCTATCCCTGGCATCTCATCCATGTTCCACGCGAAGATATCTGCATATTTTCGCAAAAGATTTATAGTTCTTTCTTCCTCATTTGCCTCCATTCTAATCCCAATTTTCAGCATTTTAGGTTCTTCTTTACTTCCAATATTTATTTCTTTCGTTGGTTCAGAAGCAGTGTAACTGGCTTTAGGTTCTCCCATTGGTGTTGGCGTTTTCATAACTCTCGTGAATTCATCTCCTTCTAGCGAAATTTCACTGGGCACTCCTTTTCCTTCTTTTGCTCTTATCATGTAAACTTTAAATTCTTCTTCCTTCTTCAATTCTCTTGCCAGTTTTCTGCGAGCCTTCCGCAGCTTTGGACGTTCTTCAAAATTTCTTACTTCAATTTGGTAGCACAATCTCGCGAAATTCACATCTCCTCTAATTTCTCCAATTCCACTAGGCATAGGAAATTTAATACATTGATGTAATGTTGACGCCACAGCCTTGATTGCATGTATCCACGGTCTTCCCAGTATCACATTGTATGGAAATTCCACATCTACCACACATAATGATATTTGTGTTTCAATTTCTCCTAGTGGAATTCGTACCATTATCTCTCCTTTAGGTTTTGTTATAGACTTTCCAAAGCCATGAACATAATACGTTGAATGAGACATTTCTTCATCCTTATATTCCATCTTCTTGAAGGTATGATAAAATATCATGTCTACAGAACTTCTTGTGTCTACTAAAGTTCTATTCATAGCCCATTCTTCTTCAGATTTTATCGATTTCTCCTTTCTCATTGGTATAGTGGTTAATGTGACCACCAATGGAGATGTATGAGTTGAATCTTCTTCTGGTATTTCTGCTGCTGTAAATGTGATTTCTTGTTTTTCCCAATCTTTCAATGATGATATCTTCTCCACTGTCATAATCTTCCTTCCTTCAAAATCCCGTTTATGTATCCTTCCTTTGATATTTTCATGAAATTTATCAATTATTTCTTTTGTTATTACATCACCTTTCAATTTTCTACAATCCTTTTTGATTCTGATCATTCTTCCTTCAATTTTCTCACCGATTTACTTTATGATTTCCCTAATCTTGAACAATTTTTATCTTCTTCTTCACTTTTTCTTCTATTTTCATTAATTCATTCCCTGTTTCGGGCGCCAAAATGTAGTTGCAGGATTTCCTACACTACACCCTTGTCAAGAATCTATGAAAACTAAGTGATAATTGTGAATGAACAACAACACTTTTATTAATTCACTTTCAGGAAGATTTACAAGAAATATTAAAACTCAGAAATACAACTTTCTTTCTGGAGTTTCTCTCTCCTCAAAATTTTCTCAGCTCTCAAAAATGCATCATCCTTTTCTGGATCTATCGTGCTCTTTATATAGGAATTTACATAATGGATGACAGCTAAGTTTTCCTCCTATCTCGGATTTACTTTGCGATCTTATCGCGATCGTCACAATATTTCTTTACCGCAAGCATGATGACCATCGCAGGATCAATCATGTTCTTCTTTTATTTCTTCCATCGTCAATTTCTTTCAGTTGTTCCGTAACGCTCGTGAAATGTCGTTGAAGAGTTATCAGTGACGCTCGCAGAAGTGTTGTTAATATCGCGGGAATAGCGTTGTAGCGATATTCTAGTACTACACTTTATATCACGAGATATTATTGTTAAGAATTGGCATTTAAACCACATGAAATTGAAGTCTGGTGGAATTTTGAGTCCCGCTCATCTCTTCATCTAGTGACATAATTTGTATATATTTTTAGTATTTTTCTTTAATAAATCCTAAAATCAATTTCAACAAGTCCGAGTGAACGACAACTCTACTTACCACTATCTAAAATTGCATCAATTTTTGGCGCCGCCGACGCGGACTTGTTTATAGATTTGTTTTTAGGTTTTATTTTTATTTTTATTATTTTTGTTCTTCTTTACGCGTTTTGGTATTTTCTGTTTACTTTCAGATTCGAAGCTAAGCTAATGAAAAAGAGAAAGTGCTGAAAAGAAAGGCAAAGCCCAAGAAATAAAGAAAAGAGAAAATCCAAAGGAGTAAAGAAGAATATTTTTGTATATAGTGAATTTATTTTTATTAGATTTTTTTTTTAGAAACTGTAAATAGGCTTTAATTTTTGTAATCTTTTATTTTTGGACATTTTTTTTTGGATTTTATGTTTTTTGGACATTATTTTTAAAACCATAAGGAAGGGTTATTTTGAATATAAACTGCACAGGGAAGGACGACAGTTACGATACTGTCTCGGCCCCTCGGGTTCGTACATGACATAGGAGTCGTGGCCCGAGTCGACTTCAACGGTTCATCCCCCGTCTGGAACGGGAGGTAAGAATTCAAAACACCCGCGAATCCCCTGACAGCGGGTTTACTGGATGATTTTGTATGCATATATGTTGAAGTATTTAAAACGGCTGCTTTAGTTTCCTAGTAAAGGGAAAGGCCTGGCCATACAAGATAAGGGTTCGGATTTCATCACAGTTCTCTTCTTGCCCGCCTTAGGAAAACGATACCAAACGCGAACCTAAGCTTAAAATTTTTACTAGAATGAGACCGATAGGGTAACGAGCTTAATAGGAAAGTCATTCAAAATATATTGGTTACTCTTTTAAGCATACTTCAAAGTTCATGATGTTTCCTGTGAGTTGAATGCGCGACTGCGCCGCCTTGTAATGCGGTGAGGCCTTGGGTATCAAAGCTCCATGCAGCTTCCCTCGTTTCTATTCAACTTACTTTGACTCGGATTGATTCCACAGGGGTTTGCTTAAATTGTAACGAATTCCCTTTCGAAAGATTAGAATCTGGTCTAGAAACAATCTAAGTGGAGCCATCATGCTTTTTGTTTGATAGAAATCAATAGGTTTGTTGTGGTCGAGTCAGCCTTGTTTGTGCTTGTGTAGAATTCCCTTGCGGTTAGGATATCAATATAATATTATAATAGCCATCACAATGAATATGAATATCCAACTGAACAATATGGACATCACTATTTTATGACCATAGTGTGAATAGTGGTTGGGAACGCCAATCTTTTGAAGGTTATGGCCCATACCATGGTGAGCCCAATTACTATCCACATGCCCACCGGTCATACGAGAAAAATTCCTATAATTCCTCTTCTCTAGATGAAGCACGTAAGATACTTGAGTCAACGCGTAAGTTACTTGATCAGTCAACGCATAAGTTAGCGGACACATATGACTTAGTTATGGACGAAATAACTATAATGTTGGTACTCGATTTTGTACTTATTATGGTGTTTTGTGTGTTTGTAGGTGTTATTGGAGAATTACACTTGTGTGGAAAAAGTTGCTCGAAAAGTGCTATTTGGACCCCCGAGAGAAAAGTACTAAAGGCACCCTTGCTTTGGATAAGGGGAACCCAATTACTAAGGGGCATGCTAGCTGCTACATACACCCTGGTTCCGGATTAGGGGCACTTCACCTTCTTCACGGGATTATTGTTTTTGCCGGGAAAATAAAGTTTGTAAAACTCAGTTAACAGCGTGAATTTCAGGGAATTTGAGGCGAGATTTTCATAAAGTTTTGGATGGATTTGGATACGTATCATCCTGCTACACTAAAACAGGGTTGATAAGCTGTTTAGAATCTAGAAAAAAAATGAGTTTGTTACACAAAGTCATGTTACGCCCGCACAAAGTTATCACGGGTTTGATTTTTCTTCCACGAGTTATCTGGGAGTTGGCGTGTGCCCTCAGCATTATCTAAGACGTGTACTCATCGACTTTGGAAAGTTTGAAACCTGACAGAAGTGTGAAGACGATAAACATGGAAAGAATTCACGAAACATGGAAAGAAAATAAAGGAATTATTGCGAGAAGATTGTGGAGTTATGAGTTAGATTTTATGGTTTTCGTGGCTATAAAAAACAGAGAAGAAGATCAGAGCGGGGGTTAGAGAGTTAGGGAGAGGTACAGAGCATCAACAGATCGAGAAAATCAAGTTACAAAATTATTTTCTGCTGCTGCTGCACTAAGAACACGAAGAACATAAGACGCACACCAACGGTCGTATTGTAGTAGCAGGAAACCCCACACTACACCCCCTCACAAGAATTCATATAATCAAATCATTTTTAGATCAACAATCATAAATTTTATTAATTAATCTCACAAATTTTACAAGATAAAAAGGGAAATGAATATAAAGAATTAACAAACGATCTAAACTTTCTCTCTCCTAATGACTTGCTCAACACTCGAAAAAGATCTCCCCTTCTTTACGCATGTTCAACTCTTTATATAGGGAATTACAAAGTGGATGACAGCTAATTTGTCCTTTATTTTAGGATCTGACTTGCGATATTCTCGCAAGAGTTCTATTGTTAATCTTCGCAAACACTCTAATCATCGCAGAGTCATACCACTTTTATCATTTTTCTGCCATCGTCATCTGTTACATCATTCTTCAAATCATCCTGTGACGCTCGCAATGTGTTGTTGATAAAACTTCGCAGATGTATCTTTGTTGCGATATTCAGATCCTACATATTGCATCTTCTCATGTCTTCTCTGTGAAGGAGAGAATGCCATGAGAAATTATTCTTCAAAATGCCGCAACTATTCATTTTTTCATATTCTTCTATACTGACATGATTCTGTATTTTGCGTGAATTTTATTACACGTATCTCTTCTTCCATCCATCTCTTGACGCGTCTTTTTCAGTCGTTGCGTTTTAACCGCTCACGTCTACCCTTCGCATTAAATGCACTTATCTTCTCGATAGCTTATATTCTCTATATATATCCCCTTTATTCTTCTTTTTACTTTCTTCTCATCTTCTCTGCAACCTCACTTCGTTATTCTTCCGTAACTTCCGCTCCTGCTACTGTAATTCTTCTTGATTCTTTTTCTTTTGATTTTTACTTTCTTTCTTCATTCCCATACTAAAAATGCCTCCAGCTGGTCGCAAGAATGAAGTTTCTTTTGAAGGAATTCGAAACAAATTTCAAACCAGAGGTTTTGAGTTACCTCCCATTCCTGGTCAAAACCCTAAATCTGAGATTTCTATTAATCTATTTTCTGATCATCCTTGCAATCATGAGGAGGTCATAGTCTCGCTATGTCAGCTTCTCGCCGGCCTTCCCATTCCCCTTTATGATCATGAACTTCCCTTATTTTATGAAATACTTTCTCATGCGAAATTCTCGCGAGCTGTATATCAATTAAGTGGGGATTGCATTCGTATAATGCTTGAGTTCGCCAATCATGGTGCTGTCAAGGGATCTCTTTATCCCGATGAAGTTAGTAATCCTAGGTTCGCTGACGTTGCGATTGTTCCTGCGAATTATACCGTAGAATTGTTTTTTGTGAATTATGAGATAATTTCTATGAAGAAAGATAGTACTTGCTGGGGCATTCGTTTAAAGATGAAGGATGATGTTGTTGATGACAAAATACTCATGCAAGACATTGATTGGCATCCTGGAAAAAATATATCCCCGCGTTACTCCAATGATGATAAGTGGTGTATCTTCCCTTTAATCCTGAAGGGTCCGTACATCTCTGGATCTCATATTTTACCTGCGAATCTCGCAGCATACCAACCATGGGTATTTACATGGCCTGAGAGAGAAGCATAGGTATATTTCCACATTTTTCTTGCTTGAATTGTTGTTCTTTTTATTCTTATGTATAATTTTGCTGACCCCTCCAATGTTCTCATGTATCTGCGAAATTATCAGGTTGAAAGATTGAAACTGAGCTATAGTAAGACTGGGAAAGCCAACACTTTATCAATTCTTCGATCATTCACAGATGAAGTAAGAAATATTCTTTTATGATTCTTTACAATATATTGTTGCCTCTATTTCTTATCTTTATCTGTGTGTGTAGGTTATCGCTGAAGTGGAAGGACCTGTCAAAGTTGCAAAGAATAGGGGTAAAGGCAAGAGTATTTCTCGCAAATACAAATCCACTGCCACTCCTTCAAAGAAACGAAAAGTCCAATCTAGCGAGAGTTCTAACGATCATAACGATGATGATGATGATGTTTCTTCTGCGAAGGAAACTTCTCAACCTGAGTCTTCTATGGCGCAACTATACGGCATCTTCTCTAGTACTATGCAGGGGATTGGTGATACTCCTCTCACTAGTGCCTGCCAATCCATAGCTGCTATTTGCGATACTCCCCTCTTAGAGAATAATGATTCTCTTCGCGGGGTCTCAAGATCCATATCTCCAAGTTTCTTACATTCACTCAATAGTTTGGTAAATTTTCATACTTTTTTCCTTTTTATTTTCATCTTGATTTCTTCATTTATTCTGAAAATTCGCTGCATTATTTCGCAGGCTGGGAAAGCTTCTTATGTTGTTACTGCAGATTTGGAAAAGAGGCGTGCGGCCTTTGAAAACAAGTATCTTGAACTTCGCAAGAAGAATGAAAAATTGGAAGCTGAAACTGTTAATCTTCGCGAGAAGAACAACCAACTGGAATCTGAGACTGCTGATCTTCGAAAAAAAGAACAACTAGATAGAATCTGAGACTGTTGTCTAAAAGAATAAAATCTCTGGTCTTCAAACTGCCAATAAGCAACTCTATGGTATATAAATTTTTCCTTCTTATTCTCCATTTCGTTTTCTCATTCCTCTTTCTTATATGGTTCACCATTTCGCAGACGTTTATGGTCTTTCTGATGAGGCTATTCTTCTTCATACATTTCCCAATATTATGGACGATGATACTCTTCCTGAATACCTAAATACCTCTCTAAATAGTTTTTCAAATAATAAGATTGAATCTCTTCATATAGATAAACTTAGATCCAAACTTTGCTTCTTAGAAGTTGACCATAGATCCGCCTTGACTATGGATAAAAAGTTTAAACGTTTATTCCATAATTCCAAAGAAAAAAATCAATAGTTTAAGAACCAAGTATAGTGACCTTATAGATGAAAAGATCGTATTTCTCTTCAAGGTGCTCAAACTTTAGCAAAATTCCAAGAAACTCTTATTGAGGTCCAAATTGAAAGAGATGATCTCAAACATAGAAATGATGTACTCAGCGAAAGAGAGAACAAAACTCGCTCCCGTCTTCTCATAAATGATGATGATGAATTTGCTTGGCTGCGAAGGTTCTAGATAACGCCATAAATAACTTAGGTGTAAATTTCAGTCTCCAAGTTGAGCAAACAGCCTTGATTAAAGATATGATCTCTAACATAGAAGGTTGTTAACTGTTCTTCTTCATTTAGTTATTTACCTTTTCATAAACTACTATCAGGTTGTTGACTTATTGTTATATTTTCGCAGAAGCTGAAGAGTGATATCGCAAAAGAATTGAAGAACTTGAGAATGAGAAAGCGAAGCTCGCAACTCGCAATGATAAATGTTCAAGGTTGAAGGCTCAAATGAAGATCACTATTGCGAACTTTGGGAATGATGCAATTTCTTTCCGTAATGATACCATCAAGGAGATCTGTGATGACAACAAGATTCCTCATTACAAGTATCCTTGTCTCTTAGAAAAATTTCCAAAGAATGTTCCTAATTTGGTCATCTCTGATAGTGAAGCTGATGAAGAAACGGAGTCTGAAGAAAATGAATAGGAGAAGTCTGATGAAGAATCTGATGGAGAAGAAAATTCTGATGAAGAACTTGATGATGATAATGAAGAATCAAGCAAAAAATAATTTTCGCTTCCTTATGCTTTCTTGTTCAAATTTTTGTAAAACTTGTATATCTGCTCTTGATCTTTCATTCTTATGTACTTGTAATATATCATTGCGAATTTCTCCATTCTTCTATACAAGTTCTATTTCTTTTGTTCTTTCCTGCATGTGTTAGAAATTTTTTCTCTCTTGCAATATGACTATCCAAAATACAATTAACATTTTATGCGTAAATCTATCATGTGAAAACAAATAACATTTAACTTATTTTATGCATTCCCATAACTTATTTTATGCATTCCCATACTTGACTCTGTTATTTGTATTCAGATGAGTGATTGAGCAAGCTGCCTCTGTTTAATAGAATAATTTGCGATAAAATCGCAATTATCTCTGCATAATCTCGCAATCATAAATTATTAGAAAATCACAATTATCTTTGCATAATCTCGCAATTATAAATTGTAAAATTGCATTCTTTCTTATATTCTGATGTGGTTTTATTTTTCCTCCTAAGTAAAGGTCTTATTTTGCCAACTTTTTTCTTTTGCGACAAAATCTCAGGATGCCTCTACACTTTCATGTGGAAACCCATTGATCTTGCCTTAACTTTTTGTTTTTTTGTATTTTTGCTGCGACAATATGACAGGCCTACATTTTCTTGCGAAACTAAAGCCCTATGACATTGACGTCTTGCGACAAAACCGCAGGAAATCTTTACACTTGCATGCAATGACCCATTGATCTCGTCTTATCTTCTCTTTTGTATTATTGCCTCTTCAAGAATGTTGCACAAATATGAAAAGTTTAAATATTCTTGCGAAAATATAGCCTCATGACATTTGCGTCTTAAGACACTTATCAGCTCCCTAATGGAGGGTGCGCCCTTATCTTCCCCCTGGTTACCCTTTCAAGGATACGTACTTCTGCCATACAAGACTATCTCCTCCCATCCAGTCTTAACAACAACTAGTTGTGTTCGCAGCCTCTTATCCCTTTTGCCTATATGGATTATGGTTACGAGACTGCACCCTAAGTGGGGTTTTCTTCGGGCCGAGTGCATCATAGCCAAGACTTTCCAAGAATGGCCAGGGTAGTTTCATACGCCTCGGGCACTCTTGGCTCAACCGTGTACCTCGGCGCCTTGGTCATACTCTGTACCCCTTAGGTGAGCTCTTATTACCTTAGTCGCCCAACTCAAGTCATATTCTCAAGTTGATAATCCAAGGTGTCTCTCCTGGATGGGCTTTCATTGACCCCAAATATCCATGACTCAGGTTCCAGCAGTGGTGTAATCTTATCGCCGATCCATGCAACAGATACCCCCTTCTATGACGTACTTTAGGTCTTACATTTTCCTCTTGCGAAATTTTATTCACGAACAAGGGTGTACGCCATAAAGGTTCGTCCCATTCTGAGGATTATTCTTTTGCATTTCAGCTCTATTGTAATTTCTCAATCTCATTTTTATCATTAAGTAAAATATTTTTTTGAAATTTTAGCAACAAATCAATCATACATCTCTTTTTATTTTCTCAATATTTCTTTCATTTCACAATTTAAATTTTTTACCTTTACTGTTTTCTGCCTCTGTTCTTTTGTTGCTTTTCGCTACAGTCTTTCCTTCTATGATATTTTCATCATTTGTTATTCTCAGCCAGCTTTGACTTCATAGTATTCCTTCTTTTCTTTTTTCTACTTAATCAACCATTAATATCTCACTTCTTTGTCTTTCTTTGATGTTATACTTCCAATTCCTCTTCTTCACAACTATTTCTTCGCAAGATTCTACATCAATTTCATAGCACTTCTTACCTTCAATCCAATCTCCTTTTATGATTCCAATACCACTAGGATGAGGAAACTTGATACATTGGTGGAGAGTTGATGCCACGCCTAGAATTCCATGTAGCCAAGGTCTGCCAATTAAGGTATTTTATGGAGATTCAACATCGACAACACATAATAGAATTTTAGAAGATATCCCCTTTAGTGGAATCCGCATAGTGATTTCCCCTCTAGGTTTATTGGCAGTACCATTAAAACCATAGATTTTATAGGTTGAAGGTACCAAATCCTCATCTCTGCCTCCCATAGTTTTATAAGTATGATAGAATAGGATATCCACAGAACTCCCCGTATCAACTAAAACTTTATTGATTGCCTGTAGGACTAGAATATCGCCATGGTATTATTCTTGAGAGATTAACAACACTTCTGCGAACATCATCGCGAGTTCTTCAACAACACTTCGCGAGTGTCACAGAATGATTTGAAGAATGACGTAATAGCTGACGAATGAAGAAACACGGGAAGATCGTGATTATCCTGCGATGGTTACAACGCTTGCGAGAATGGACATTATAACTACTGCGATAATATCGCGGGTCAAATCTGAAATTAAAGGACAACTTAGCTGTCATCCACTATGTAACTATTATATATAAAGGAACCTAGTAGATTCAGAAATATGATGATGTATTTTTGAGTATTGAGAAAGTCTTGAGGAGAGAGAAAATTCAAGAGAGCAGTTGTATTCTTGATTTCTCCCATTTCTTGTAAACATTTCTGTGAATCAAATAATAAAGTGTTGTTTTTAATCTTCAAATATGTCTTAATTACAATAAATCCTTATCAAGGGTGTAGTGTAGGATTTCCTGCAACTACATTTTGGCCCCCGAAACAGGGATTGAAAGCTGAAAATTATAGGAAAAAGCAAGATTAAAGATCAATATTCGAGTTAAGAAGATGATTGAACAAATTGGTGAAGCAGTTGAAGAAAAAATAATTGAAGCAAAGGAGGATTAAAGGAAGTTGGATTGAAATACGATAACAAAAACAATGATCAACCAATTCCATGAAAATATTAGAGGAAAGATTCATAAACGAGATTTTGAAGGAAAAAGAATTATGACGGTGGAGAAAATATCACCTCTGAAGGATTGGGAAAAACAGGAAATCACATTCACATCAACAGAAATACCAAAAAAAATAAATTGGATCATACATCTCCATTGGTAATCACGGTATCTACTATGCGAGTGAAGAAGGAAAAATCAACAAGATCTGCAGAAGAATGGGCCGTGAATAGAACTTTGGTGGACGCAGAAAGTTTTGTAGATATTATATTCTATCATACATTTAAGAAAATGGGATATAAGGATGAAGAGATGTCTTGTTCAAATTATCACATTCATGGTTTTGGAAAATCTATAACAAAACCTAAAGGCGAAATAATGGTACGAATTCCGCTAGGAGAGATTGAAACACAAGTAACATTAAGTGTGGTGGATGTAGAGGCACCATATAACATGATATTGGGGAGACCATGGATACATGCAATCAAGGCTGTAGCATCAACATTACATCAATGCATCAAATTTCCTATGCCTAGTGGAATTGGAGAAATAATAGGAGATACTGATCTTACGAAGCTGTGTTATCGAATTGAAGTGAGAAATTATGAAGAGCATACAAAACTGCGAAAATATCGCAGAAAATCGGCAAAAAAGGCAAAGAATGATGAAGAATTTAAAGTTTACATGATAAGAGCAAGAGAAGGAAAAGGAATACCCAGCGAGATATCGCAAGAAGATGATGAGCCCGAGAGAGTCATTGAAACACCAAAACCAATGGGAGAACCTGAGGCCAGCTACACCGCAGCAGAACCAACAAAGGAAGTAAATGTTGGAAGTGAAGAAGAACCTAAAATGCTGAAAATTGGAACTAAAATGGGTGCATATGAAGAAGAACAAACCATAAATCTCTTGCGAGAGTATAAGGATATTTTCGCATGGAGTATGGATGAGATGCCTGGAATAGATCCATTAGTTGCATGTCATAAGTTAGAAATTAACAAAGATGTGAGACCATTCAAGCAAAGGATAAGGAAAATCGCGACAACTTATCACTCAAAAATAGAAGAGGAGTTACAGAAAATACTTGATGCTGGAATTATAAGACAAGAAAAATACCCAGAATGGATTGCAAATATGGTAGTGGTTCCAAAGAAGAATAAAGGGATAAAAATTTTCATAGATTTTACTGACTTAAACAAAGCTTGTCCTAAAGATAGCTTTCCATTACCATACATTCCTCAAATGGTAGAATCAGCAGCAGGAAATGATATAATATCTTCATTGGATGGGTATAAAGGATATAATCAGATCCCTCTCGCTGAAGAATATCAAGAGCACACCGCATTTTTTGCTCCAAGAGGATTATATTGTTACACAAAAATGCCTTTTGGGTTACGAAATGTTGGTGCAATGTAACAAAGAATGGTGGAGAAGGTGTTCGCAAAGTGGATAACAAAACATTAGAGGTGTACGTAGATGACATGTTAATAAAGAGTAAAGAAGCTAAGAACCATGTGCAAGATTTGAAGGAGATTTTTGATCAAATGCGACTCTTTAACATCAAGGTGAATCCTGAGAAATGCATTTTTGGAGTAGTGTCAGGGAAATTTTTAGGTTATATTGTATCAAAATAAGGAATTCAAGTTGATCCAGAGAAAGTACAGGCAATTCGCGATATGCCAACGCCAGCAACAGTGAAAGATGTACAGAAGTTGAGTGGGCTCTTAGCCTCGCTAGGAAGATTTATCTCGCGATCTTCAGATAAATGCAAGCATTTTTTTAATATACTCAGGAAGGGTACGAAATTCAAGTGGACATATGAATGTGAGAAGGCTTTTCAAGGAGTTAAAGAATATATAATGAACATATCTATTTTACAGAAAGCGGAGCCGGGAGAAGAATTATTGATTTATCTTGCGACAACATCGCACGCATTAAGCGCAGTGTTACTGCGAATAGATGCAGGGGTGGAAAAACCAATTTATTACATCAGCAAGACATTTAATTCTGCAGAGAGAAATTATTCAAAAATTGAGAAGCTAATTCTGGCCTTGGTTTATGCAACCTTCAAACTTCGCATATATTTTTAGGAACACAAAGTAAAGGTATTAACAAAGGTGCCCATTGAATCAGTAATGAAGAACTCAAAAAGATCAGGCAGAGTTGAGAGATGGAATGCACAAGTAGGGCACTTTGAAATCAAATATGAAGTCCTATCCTCGCCAAAATCACAAGTTGTAGCAGATTTTTTAGCAGAATTTCCTCTAGAAGATGATGAAGCTGTGGAAGAAATGATGGACATAGAAGAATAACATGGAGATCCAAAATATCTATTAAAGGAACCCAACATGTGGGAAATATTGGTGGATGGGTCATCAAATGGGGAAGGAAATGGAATTGTAGTAGTCTTTATCTCGCCAGAAGGAGAAAAAATGTCTTTTTTATTTCGTTTGGAATTTACATCCACTAATAATGAGAAAGAATATGAAGCTGTGGTGCATGCTCTAAAGTTCGCCATAGAGATGAATTTGGAGAACGCAAGGATTACCAGTGACTCGCAATTGGTTATTCGCCAGATAAAAGGAGAATACACAACAAATGGACCATCTCTGAAGAAATACAAGAAACTTGTTGAAGAATTGTCTGCGAGAATTCCAAAAATAAAATGGAGACATATATCAAGAAAAGATAACCGACTCGCAGATGCTTTTGCGTTTATATCAAGTATGATGACAAACCCAGCTGCGAGATGCATAAGAATTCAGATGCTTGTATCACCTTCAAATAATAAAGAAGAAGAAGAAAAGGCGGATATAATGATAATAGAAAATGACGCAGAAGAACCAGCCAGCGACATTATCGCAGATTGGAGAGAAGAACTTCACGCATACTTGGAGACAGGTGAAACATCAAGAAATAGATTGGAGGCTCACAAATTAAAGAGCCGTGCAACAAATTATGAATTAAGGGATGGAGTATTGTATCGAAAATCTTTTAATGGGCCATTACTTAGATGTTTGACATGGGAAGAAGGAGAAAAAGTGTTTAAAATGTTGCATAGCGGAGATGCTGGGAATCATAGCGGAGGAAGATCTTTGGCTTATAAAACAAAAATGCAAGGCTATTATTGGCCGTATATGCATGAAGATGCAAAACAATTATCAAAGCGTTGCGAAGATTTCCAGCGATATGGAAAGAGGATACATGCACCGGGTGCACCATTATCATCTTCAAAAAGTGTGTGGCCTTTTGGAAAATGGGGCTTAGATATTGTGGAACCCCTTGTACCAGGTTCAGGTCAGAAGAGATACTTAATTTTCGCGACAGATTACTTCACAAAGTGGGCAGAAGTAAAATCAGTACAACACATTCGCGATAAAGATATATTTACATTCATCTTTGAAAATATCATCTGCAGATTTGGAATTCCAGCACAGTTGGTTTCGGATAATGGAAAACAATTTGTAGGACAAAACATAGAATTTCTACTCAATGTATTTAAGATAAGATGTGGAAAATCTACTCCATTATACCCACAAGCTAATGGTCAGGCTGAAGCAACTAATAAGAAAATCGCAGACATCTTAAAAAAATAAATTAGAAGGGTACCATAGAGCATGGTGTGAATAGGTACATAATGCAGTCTGGGCTTACAACACAACCAGGAGAGGCAACTGGGATGTTGCCTTTTTGTTTAACATATGGTGTTGAAGCAGTACTACCAATAGAAGTTGCTATTCCTACAACAAAAAGAGAGGTTTGGGAGAATAATCTTAATGCTAGCATAATTCTAAGAGAACTTGATGAATTAGAAGAAAATAGGGAAAAAGCATTACAACATATGGAAAATTATCAGCGAAGGTTGGCTCGCGAATATAACAAGCGAGTCAAAAAAACGTGAGTTTCAAACAGGCGATTTAGTTCTGCGAGAAACACCAGAGTACCAACGAGAACGTGGCGGAAATTTGGCGAGAAAATAGGATGGATCGTATATCATTAAAGAGATAGTTGGAACAGGGGCATACATGTTGGTGGACCCAGAAGGCAGAGATGTTGGTCAAAGACTGGGTAGACCAAGGAACAGATTATTTTTAAAAAGATATTATCAGTAACAAATTTTTAATGAAACAAAGAAGAAATGGGAAAAACAAATTTTTACAGTTGCGAGTTTATTCACAAGGTTGTTCAAGATTACATAAAGATTCAAATATTGCGATATACGCAAAAGAAACAAAGAACGGGACAAACCTTTATGGCGTACACCCTAGTTCGCGAATACAATTTTACAAGAGGCAAATGTAAGACCTAAAGTACGTCATATTAGGGGGTATATCTTTGCGTGGCTCAGGGATAAGGTTATACCACTGATGGAACTTGAGACACGGAGACTGGGGTCCATCTCTTTGAGATACCTATCCAGGAGAGATACTTTGGATTTCCAATTATATAAGGTTATACCCTGGTTGGACGACCGAGGGTCTCTTTTAATGGGTGCAGAGTATGACCAAGGCGCCAAGGTACACGGTTGAGCCAAGGATGCCTGGGATGGACGAACCTACCCTGGCCATTCTTGGTAAGTCTTGGCTATGATGCACTCGTCCTCAAGAAAACCCCACCTAGGGTGCAGTCTCGTAACTATAAGCCATATAGGCATAAAGGATAATAGGATGCGAAAACAAATGGTTGTTGTTAAGACCGGATGGGAGGAGCTAGTATTGTATGGCCGATGTGCCCTCCTTGAAGGGTCAACCAGAGGGAGTAAGGGCAACATCCTCCATTCTGGAGCTGATAAGTGTCTTAAGACAGCAATGTCATGGGGCTTTGTGTTCGCAAGAACATTTAGGCATGTCATATTGTTGCGTGACAAATACAAAGGCAACAAGCCATAATAAGAAGTTAAGATGAGATCAATGGGTTTTTACATGAAAGTGTAAAGACGTCCTGCGATTTCATCGCGAAACGGCTATGTTATGGGGCTTTGTTTTCGCAAGGGAATTTAGGCCTATCATATAGTCGCAAAGAATTGATAAAATACAAGAGCTAAGGCAAGATCAATGGGTCTCTACATGCGAATGTAAGGACGTCCTGCGATTTTGTCGCAGAAAGAAACGTGGCGAATTAATACCTTTAATTAGGAAGGAAAAATAAGACCACAAGAATCATCCTACCCGCTAACTATTTCATTTTTCTAAGATGCAGGAGATATTTGTTCGTTCCAAGAAAGATAATGAGGGGCAAGTATGGGAATTGATAAATAAAATATCATTATCTTTCTCGCAGAGTATTGAGAAGAACAGAAATTTAATAGAGCTCCAAAATGAGTTTTAAAATTGAAAGAGGTTACATCATTCGCAAGAAGGAGAACTAAAAGAAAGTAAAAACAAAATTCAAGCATTATCTTTGCCAGAGTTATTAGCCTCTCCAACATTCTTCTCATGATCAGCTTGAATTTATTCTTTTATTTAATGACTCATTAATGGTTGTTCCATCGCCAACAACTACTTTAGTAAGAGGAGATTTTTCTGTATCCACTGAATTTTCCTGAGAAACATTTTCTTCATCACTTACATACTCCAGATCACTAGCCGTGGGAAGAAGAATTTCATCATCATCTACTTCCAGAGGATTGACTGATACAGGGGAGAAAGCGTTGGATATTAAGATGTCATTCACGAGAACTTCATCACTAAGATGAACTTTGCGAAGGAAGCCTCTATCGCGATTCCTAATTTCCATGTTCTTGTAGTATTAAAGATAGTCATATCTTCTTTCTGCACGATCGCGAGATTAGACATAATTGGGTAGAAGTTCACCATTTTCTTTGCGGACTGAAGCCAGTTTATCGGTCAAGTCAGAAATGGTTGTTTGAAGACTTTTCTCATATTTTGCGAGAAAAATAGATAAGCCAAAAAACATTCAGACAAATATCTTGCAAAAATATAGCAGATAAATTTGAACATAGAAGTTAACAATTAAGGCAGTCAAAATGACTACCTTCTCTTTGCGAAGATAAGTTTTGAATTAATGATAAGAAACAACTCTCCCACTAGTTCATGGAATCATCAAATTTATCTCCAACTATACCCTTCATGCGAGATTTTATACTTTCTTCTTTAGAAAGGAGATAAGCATTATCTTTCTCCAATAAGGAATAAGATTCTTTTAATCGGGAGAAATATTCTTTGAGTTTATTAGCCTTTACACTTAGAGCTATCCTACTCTGGATGAGTTTATCCTTCTCAGCTATTGATGATTCAGTTACTTCTTTGAGTTCTTCTTTCAATGAAGACATAGATTGTTGTTGATTGTTACACACTTTCTGAAGTATACTTAAATGTTGCGAGGAGATCGCTATCTTATTTGAGAAGCTGCATTTTTCTTGAGATAAGATTTTATTTTCATCTGATAAAGTTTCTATCGCCAAATTAGCTTGGGTTAACAAATAAGAAAGATGAGTAACTTCTCTATTTAACAGACTTTGATTTTGTATTAGTTTGTTATTCTCATTGGTAAGATTATCTATTTGGTCGATAGAATATGAGTGAAGGTTATCTAATCTATTATATTGGTCCATCCAAGAATCTTTCCCAGCACGAGCTTCTTCAGCAATAGACTCAAATCGGAATCTCTCTAAGGATCGTGTCCGATTTATGACTAAATATATGAACCAAGTGTTTAAAAGAGAATTAATCACAGAAAAAAATAAGAATTTACTAAAATAGAAAAACCAAGAGATAAAAGAAGGAAAATTATACCTTTTAGTTCCTCATTCTTATTGCGAAGATTCTCGCAATTCAGTAAAGAGTTGCGAATCTTTTGCTAAAGCGTATTGCATTCTGAAGTCTTAACCCGAAGACATCTCTGGAAAGAGATTGAAATTTTAAAAGAGAGTCTTCGGGTTTCTATCGCCAAATTTCACTAATGCGGTAATTAAATGTTTTGATATCCCATGCTTTAATATTTACATCCATTACTTTCGAAATCTACTTTAGGCAATGAATTAGAGTCGATGAAACTTTATATTACTAGCTATTATTGTTTAGAATTGGTATTTAAACCGCATGGAATTGAAGTCTGGTGGAATTCTGAGTCCCGGTCATCTCTTCATCTAGTGACATAATTTGTATCTATTTTTAGTATTTTTCTTTATTAAATCCTAAAATCAATTTCAACAAATCCGAGTGAACGAAAACTCTACTTACCACTATCTAAAATTGCATCAAAACTTAATTAGAGAAAAACGTTTGCTCGAGACTCATTCATCAGACCTCAACAAACTTTGTGTTGAAAAAGAGAAACTAAGTGCATCTCTTACTCTATCCCATGAACAGTGTAAATCCTTGGAAAAGGAAAACTCTGTCTTAAGGAGAAAATCTTTTGTACAAACTAATTCTCATGAATTACATCACATGAAGAAATGTTATCCAGAAGAAGATTGTGTCAAGAAAGGTTCACATAACTTGCAATCTTCTCATATGGCTATGAATCGAAGACATATGTCAATTATTGCTTCTCCTCCACGAACATGTACTTTCAATGGGAAAAAGAATCACTATGCTATCCATTGTTTTGCAAGAAGGAAACAAATTTGGGATAATTGGAGTTTGGTACTTAGGTTTAGACCAACACTAGGCTTTGGTCTAACATTTGTCCAACGTTAGGCTTTGGTACCTGGACCAGACGTTGACCCGCATTGACCCGCGTTGACTACGTTAAGTCCTAACTTCCGGTTACTAATTATTAGAAAATTCATATTAAATTTAATTATTAAAAAGATTACTATAGTACCCTTTAGCTTTATTAATATTTATATTTAGAAAAATCTAAAAGCTTCGTGGTGGTAGAAGTTACCGAGAGAGAAGAAAAAGAAAAAAGAAAAACCGAGACAAAAAAGAGAGAAATCGAATCTGAAATTGAGAGATGGCCGTGAATTGAGAGCGGAATAGGGGAAATGAGATCAGTTAATGAAGAACAGTCGATTCAATTAGTGGTGGTATTGATCGATTCGAGAGATGGTAGTATTTACTAAAAGAAGAAATCAAATGCAGATCGATACAAACGAAGAGATGATGATGCTGTTCGGAGATACGTTTCGATCCGAGAATTTTTAAATGGGATTTGAGATGATTGAAAAAGTCTGTGATGGTCTGATGGTGCTGCAATTGAGAAGATTGAATCTCAGTGATGCTGTTGAGGAAATGGATTTGTGATGGTGATCAAATGGGTCATGTTGAACATTGAAGGAACTAGTTAGGGTTTGATGTTGAATCAGTAGAGAGAGATGGGGTTTGGACCGAATCGGTTAATGAAGGAGTTTTGGGGCTGAATTTGTGTTCCAAATGATGGAGAAGGTTAGCAGCTATAGAAGATGTTCATGGGTATGTGCCGTGGAATTGCAAAGTAGAAGCTACAATTGTTGAGAAGAATGGGTTCGATCTATGTAAAATGATATTGAATCTGAGAGGTGCAGATGGTGATTACATACCATGGAACTGAGCTTCTCTTGATTGCAAGAAGAAAGAGGATGTGTTGTTGCTGCTATGGATATGTGTTGATAAATAAAGGCTAAATTAAAGTGTTGAATTAGATGTATGTTAGGATTATTTGATGAATTGTGTGCCAGTATGAGTGCAACCAAAAGTTTCAATCTGAATATGAATTTTAGTAAACCCGTTAATGAAGAACAATGATTCGGCTATTGGTAGTATTGATTGATGCACAGAGAGAAAGAAATTAGGGTTCCGATTTTCTGCAATTGAAGAACAAAAATGGAATTGAGGTTGAGGTTGAGGTTGGGGTTTTGTCAAATCTGTAGAAGATTGAATCTTAGAGATGATAAGATTGCATGGGATTAATGGAGTATGCCCTGATTGAGTTGCTGGTGATGTTTGAACGGTGAAGGAAGAATTAAGAAGGGACCTAATTTCAGGGAAGAAACCCATCTTAAGGATACATTTGTAAATTGGTTATTGTTACAACATTTTTATTTTTACAAAATTATTAAAGTCTGGTCATAAACGGTCAACCTAAGTCAACGTCTGATCCAGGTACCAATTCCTAACATTGGACAAATGTTAGACCAGAGCCTAGTGTTGGTCTAAACCTAAGTACCAAACTCTAATTATCCCAACAAATTTCTAAGCTTCATAATTTTCTTCTCTTCACTGTCAATGGAACAAATAGTCAGTCGAATAATGCAGTGAATCGTATGCCCACAAGAAACCAGAAACCTTATAAGAATGATCTTTATTCTATAGATCATCACAGGGGTCAAGTGCATTCTGGCATCAATTCTTGTGTTGCTAAAAAAAGCATCCCCTGTACTTATAAGAATGTTTCTGGTAAATCTAAGTCTAGAAATGGATCCCTAACTATTCTGATCCTCGGGAACCAATTGCAAGAGGTCCTAGACTTAGTCCTTCTGACAAATTTGTTAATCAAGCAGTGTCTCACCTCTCTCGAAAGAGCACTTGTAAAAGACAGAAGGATAAAAAGGAACAATGTTCATTTAATGAGATAAAAGCTCATACTTGTGTGAATTAATCACAAGGTTGAATATCTCGCATACAAAAAGCCTAGTTGTGAGAGAATTAAATAGGCACACTCCATAACAAAGTGACTCTAATTATCTAGATAATCTCTTATCGTTTTTAGAAGGATAATTAGTCAAACACTGGTTCGTGAGTATTTTTTTGTGTTTTGTTAATTTTTTCTTCCTTGCCTAAACTTACTTTTGAAAAATAAAAGTGTAGTTTTGGTTTTCATGCTGAGCTTTGTGAACACACATCTTACGGGTACACGTATGGTTTCGAGTTTTCTTTTAAACCTATCCCGTAAACCCTAAATCTCTTGAGGTTTTTCTTATATATACCTATCCTATTGAGTTAATCTTATTACTCTAGGTTTCATATTATCAATGGCTTCTTCTTCCTCCTGCTCATTGGATTTGTCTAAAGATTTCATTGATAAGGCGGTATATTTCGAACTCGATAAAGAGAAGGGAACACCTACTGAAATTAATGATTCCCTTTCTCAATCCTCTGATTCACTTTCGGATATAGAATAGATTGAAGAGATTTCATCAGAGGCAGTTCTAGACTTCCTAAAATAATTTGAGGAGGCAAAGAAATAACTTGTTGATACAATGAAGTATCTTGATGTGGTAAGAACTGAGTTAAAAAAGGTTAAGTCAGACCTTGCTTTCATAAAAACCCGTGTTAAAGAACTTCCCAATAAGGATATCCTCTTCAAAGGAGCAGATGATGTTGTCGTTCACAAGATCCAAGACCTTAAGACCCAAGAAGGTCTTGAACTGTCTATTTGACTTTAGTTCACCGTGGCATGGAGGTTTTGTGTTCAGTTTAGTTTGTTTTGATGTTATTTGCCTAGTAAATCTTTTATTTTTCCTGTTTTGAAGAATAACTAGTGTTTGGAATAGCCATTATTGTGATTACACATTGTTATATCTAATGTTTTCATCTTCTTGTTTTTAGATTTATTGGTTTAAATTATAAACTTGTTCGGAAGATGATTTTTGCAGTATTAATCTTTATGATTTTATATATTACAATATTTTTATGGGATATGTGTGTTTACGTCCGTGAACTTGATTGTCCCATATTTTGTCAAAAGTAAAGTCGTT
Organism: Papaver bracteatum; assembly: GCA_023529315.1. Taxonomy (NCBI): domain Eukaryota; kingdom Viridiplantae; phylum Streptophyta; class Magnoliopsida; order Ranunculales; family Papaveraceae; genus Papaver; species Papaver bracteatum. The sequence continues at coordinate 5,487,236 of JAJJWX010005078.1, read as the reverse complement.
CGTGTATTGATATGAAAGTATTGATAAAAGGATGAATAAATTTTTGACAAATACAAAAGTTAAGCCTATATTGTCAAGTTTTGATGGAAGATAGGTTAAAATATTTTGTGATTTATGGATTATGTCTATTGTATTTCATTGTGCAAATGGTGATGGAAAATAGAATGAATCCTTGCTTATTCCACGGTATAAGGTTGATCTCAGATCCACAGTTTTTGTGTAAATACTGTGTTGTTCCATGAAGTGTCTTATGTTGAGCACTAGAAAAACAAAAGTTGATTACTTTTGTGATTAGCTTAGTTTTTGTTCTGTAAGGTACTTTATGTTGAACATGTTAAACTAAATTAATCATCTTGTGTGGTTATTTAGTTAGCACTCTATAAGTTTTCTTATGTTTGAGCATTTCCTTGACTGGGTTGGTTATTCATGATTAACCTAGTCATTGCTCCATAGATTTTTCTTATGTCGAGTGTGACCAATTAAATTGATTACTTTTGTAATAGTTTGGTTGAGTATGGCAATTATATTATTTGCGAGTTCTCTTGTGATTAATCTAATTGAGTTATTAAGTCTTCATAAGTTTACTTGTGTTGAGCATATTTAGTCAAATTAATCTTGGTTCGCTTACGTTAATTTGATTGAATATTTCTTTTTGGATTCCAAATTCATACTTGTATGATATTTGTTGAGTCCAAAGAAATCCTTCTTTTCTTTTGAAATAAAGGTCGCTCTTGTTGTTTCCTTGGGAATGACATCTTATGGGGGAAAATTCTTTTGAACTTGTGCTTAATTGCCAAATCTTTGTGGGGAGTGCGGCTGTGGAATATTATAGGGGTTATCTTGTATCTTTATGAACTCCTTGATGAATACATTTAGCTTCGGCTTTATGATTGCATCTAAACAAGATGATATACATTTACCTTTGGTCATGAAATGTCTCTTAGGGAAATTTCATTAGGTCGTTCTTGTACATTTGCCAATTTTATTGACAAAAAGGGGGAGAATTAATATGTAGTTCATACCACAAATACATATGGTTTTCGGATCATTATGTAGGAGGGAGTGGTTTCCATGTGAGATGGAGTATTGACTAAGGGGGATTGAAGTATCACCATAATATTGTTGTTAAAGTTGTGATGCAATTGGACTTTGACGTTGTGTAATAATACTATGACAAAGTATAACAATGATTGAGAACCACTGCTTTTGTCATTGTTATAGCTACGGATTTTCAACAACGATGATACTAAATTTACAACCTTTAGGATCATTGGACTACTTGGAAGTGATGAAGATTTCGAGTATTGTTTAAGATTAGACATGTATAATAGGAGCTACAAAGTTTATTTATATATTTTTTGTATTCCATATGTATTAATAGTTTTGCCACTAAAATTGACAAAGGGGGAGATTGTTAGATCATTGCCCGGTCGAACTCGCATGCGTTGCTATCTCAAGCATGTTTTTCAATTTTAGTGATCCAAACTATAAAGTCTTGATTTCTAGTCTACTATAGCTAAGGTCTCGGACTAGGATATAAAGTGTAGTTGATCTCAAGAACTCCATGGCGATCATCATACAAGACGAAGGACTACTCAAGGAACCAGTGGATCTTCATCGACTAAAAGGTATGTGGAGGCTTGAACTTATCTATCACTCAAAAGTCTACCTACTCTATATCCTATCTTGAGACAAAAATCGTATTACTATATAGACTAAGATTATACACATGTGATATTTCGAGCTGAGTATATCTCGCTTATCTATTTCTCTAAATATGTGTTGGTAAAGCTTTCACTTTATCCAAGTTCATCTTTACCTAGCGACGAAAGTCATGTTATGTTTAGATCATTTTGGAAATCACTCTGATGAAAAATAGTTTGTGAATAACAACTATATAACGCCCTCTGAGAATGTTTCAATGATTGAAATGAGAGTTTAGACAATATAACCATTGGAGGATATAAACATTGTTTGGGTAACACATATATGTATAAGTCCTTATTGCTTGAACCGAAGTTTGCGAACTTTGTTGATCAAGTGAAACCGGAATGTGAGCTGTTAACTCAGTCCGCAAACTGGCGTAATTCTCAAACCCGAGAATTTCTGCTGGAGTTTGTAAACTCCAACTGGTTAACTTGAATCCACGAACTTGAGTAGGTTATGTCTAAAAATTATGTTTGTGAACTTATCTTAATAAACTAAGGAATGCTATTTCAAACCGTGGCTTTATAGTTCATGAATCGATTCGAGTGAATCACATCGTTTTTGCTTCAATTGTGTCTTGTGTAGTACATGAGATCTCATATCAATTGAACAACTCTCTAACTAGTTCATTTGGACTAGTTATGGTGAAGAAGAATATGGTTGATATGAAAGTTATCATTTGGCTAACCATTTGGTTAACTATTGTTGAACCAACTAATGTACAAGTTTGGGTACGGTTACACAAGCCTAGAAATGTGCATTACATGTGTGTATAACAAGCTATGTTTTCGATCTAACGGTTGATAAATATTAGCTTGAATCTAATCAGGTTTTCATCTAACGGTGAATATTGAATGCTTTGTTAGTAAGCTAACATTGATTGCAAACCCTGATTTGAGAGACTATATAAGGGAAAACTCTAGCAATTGGGAAACCTAATCCCCACACATTCTGTGTGATACTAGTTATGCTAAGCTAGAGTCGATTCTCCTTTAACCTTTGGTTTTCTTCTTCTAAAACCAGGTTAACGACTTAAAGACTTCATTGGGATTGTGAAGCCAGACCGATACTACTTTTCTTGTAGTTGTGTGATCTGATCTTGCTGTTTCTATCATATTAGTACAATTGTAATAATTGGCTTGAGATTTCTATCTCCGATAGGCAAGATATAAAAGTAATCACAAATATCTTCGTCTCATAGTTTGTAATTCCACAATATCTTTTTTTCGCTGTGTCAATTAAGGCTATTGTGAGGTCATCAATAAAACTGATATGTTCTTCGGGAATATAAGTATGGTTTCATTAATTGGTTTCTGTTCACCTTGATTTATCAAAAAACGGAACAAAACTCATAGGTTTATTCGTAGGAGACGAATTTATCTATCTTGTAGACTTTTCTGTGTGAGACAAATTTGTTTATTAAAGTCTTCGACTTTGGGTCATAGCAACTCTTGGTTGTTGGTGAGATCAACTAAGGGAATCAAGTGCGCAGTATCCTGCTGGGATCATAGGCGTAGAAGCATAACTGTACCTTGGATCAGTGTGAGATTGGTTGGGGTTCAACTACAGTCCAGACCGAAGTTAATTTGGAGTAGGCTAGTGTCTGTAGCGGGGCTTAATACAGTGTATATTTAATATGAACTAGGTCCCGGGTTTTTTTTTGAATTTGCGGTTTCCTCGTTAAAAAAATTATGGTGTATGTGTTATTTCTTTTCCGCATTATATTTTTATATAATTGAAATAATACAGGTTATGCGTTGTTCAATCAATTAGAATATCAGACCTTACTGGTTGTTGATTTAAATTGGTTGACACTTGGATATTGGTCTTTGGTACCATCCAAGTTATCTCTCTTTGATTAAGACTCGCAGATTGTATTTTCTTGAGTAAATCAAATTGAGAGATTGAGATAATAACTCCTTGAGATATTTTTTATTGATTGAGTCTAGTTGATTCTCTAGAAAGTAACTCAGAGTTGTCCATACAGATTGCTAATCAAAATATTGGGCATGGTTGTTAAACCCCCGCTTTTTCAATATTTGCTTGAGTAAATCAAATTGAGAGATTGAGATAATAACTCCTTGAGATATTTTCTATTGATTGAGTCTAGTTGATTCTCTAGAAAGTAACTCAGAGTTGTCCATACAAATTGCTAATCGAAATATTGGGTGTGGTTGTTAGACCTCCGCTTTTTCAACTGCGAAGCATGAATATTCTAGATAGACATAGTATTAAGGAATACAATATGAAGTTTCTTGCTTAACCATTAAACTTTGTATATAAGATATCGACATAATCGTATGAATGCTATCGTGATTATGTATGGGTATGAGGTGAGGATTTCATCCAAGGAAACAATATTTACATGTGTTCTAAGGAAGTAAGTTCATGATATGTGTTGTGAACCTAAAGGGAAATCTCCAGGCGTTATTGGGGCTATTCTTCATTGCATATCTTATGAACGACCAATATATGTGATTAGTATAACCGCTCATGAATTGTTTGTGTTCTTGGCAAAACTATTCACATGAGTCCTGACTTATGTATTGGTATGACTTTTATTAGTGAAACTGATCTTAAGTAATCACCTGGGGTATGATCGGGTTGTGAGTGTCTGACTTATTATTGGGAGAAGGGGAGCCGATCCTAGTAATAGATTCAGTGCATCACACGGGGAACCGATCCTTGTTTGAGGTGCATCAAGGTTTATGGAAGAAAGGGGAACCGATCCTATAAACATGTGCAACACGTTTTTGGAAAGGGGGGACCGATCCTATGGACATGTGCAGTGCATACAAGTTAGATACCAAATATACGTGGGGAACCGATCCTAGTACCTAGTCAGCCGTATCTTTGGTAAGCTAGTGTAACTATGCATAGTACTCACATGGAGGTAGAACCGAAACTTGTTTTGGTAGAACCGTAAACCCATGAGTTGTGATTGAGTGTTACTTAATCAATCACGTAGTTCTTTAAAATCAGATGAACCAATTTTAAACTTGTTTGGAAGTGTGGTAAATCGGTTTCAAGTGAGTAAGTATGAAAAAGGACTTGCAAGATTAAGATGTCGACACACTTTGAACACGGTGCATTAATGCTTATTCTTTATTGTTCAAAGATATTCCTTAACGGCTAAGAAAGAAATAAATCCCAGGATCGAATTTAAATAAGTTAAGAATCTTTTTAATTAAAGGTTTTTAATTATATATGGAAAATAAGAATTAGTAATGTGCATTTGCTAATTAAAGATTTTCCAAGGAGATTTCGATTATGTATTTTTGGACAGTGCATTCATAGGAATTATGAAAACCGAATTTGGGTTAATATCAAAAAAATATCTTGAGAATATTTTCGGTTTTGGAAATTCCTTGGTTTTCAAACTTCCTTGTCTATAAATACTTTGAGTTTGCATTTCTAGCAAACTAATCCTGCGTAACATATACTTCATCTTTTGTCTTTGTTACTGGTGAAGCCGCATATCAGAGAGGAGAGTAATCTAATTAGGTGAAATCTCTTACAGCAGCTCAATTTAAAGTCTTCTTTGGGACTGAGAAGCTTTAGCGCGACCTGTTGGTGGGAAACTAGATAGTGCGGTTTATCTTTAGTTTTCGTATTGATTTGATTGACTAACGGTGGTTGAACTTTGATTGCACCTAGTTTGTTTATGCTTGAGAATATTCTCTTCTAATATAAGATTCACTCGAACTAGTTCAAGGTTTCGACATGGATCTTTAGACTGTTGTTAGTTCTAAATATGATCTTGTGATAATCCATTGTTAACAGACTTCGTTCTGTGTGTGATTGATCACAAGAGATTCAAGTAGTTGTGTGCAGGTGTTTATTAAAGATCTAAGAAGATTTGAAGACAAAGAAGATATTGAATATTTCTGACTTGGTTTTTATAATCTTTGGTGTGCACAATACTTGTTTGGGAAAAAGAGGATCCGACTATAATTGATTTATCATTTTGGGTATTTTGATAGAATAGCTTAGGAAGATAGGCATCAATACGTTTCCTTGTGATTAAAGGTATTGATTGGCTTAATCTTAACGATTGCCTTTGAGTGATTGAACATAAGATAGATCTTGAAACCTAGCAAAGGAGTTTATGTTAAGATAAACAAGGGAACCTTTGCGCAACTCATATCACTTGGTTGAAGAGAGTTGATACCAAACAAATTTGTTGTTCCTTTACTGTTTGGAATACGAACCAAAGGAATTGGTCCAAGCACGTGACTTGTTTACAGGTTGGAGGCGTGGGAATACAGATGGAACTAGGTTTTTTTTTTTGCTCAATAATAAATTTTTATTAATAACCAAAATAATTTTCAAGATTACAACAAATGATAACAAAAGAGAACAAAAAGGAAGAAGGACTAGAAGATAACATCTATTTTTTTTTAACAAATATGTTTTAGCTTAATCTATAATATACCTGATTTGCATTTTCAATTTGGGGTAGGAAACCAGGTTTAGAATTATATATAACTTGTTGCCCTTTCCTTAGTTTTGAACCTCTCTTAGCAAGAGTTTCAGCAGAGAAGTTTATCTCTCTGTAACTGTGACATAGTTCTAGCTCCTCCACACTTTCACAGATTTTATTCTATTTGTTGATAGCAAACCAAGGAATCTTCTTAGTTTTGAAAGCTTTAATTACAGCGTTTGAATCTGATCTAATTATCAATTTAGAGTATCCCCTGTGAATTTCCCATTCACCTGCACATATGAGAGCAAGAACCTCAGCATAGTAGTTGGTGGCAATTCCCAAACTCCCTACTATTGCTGCAATGCAATCTCCTTCACTATTTATAACAATGAAACCATATCTAGCTGCACCTGGATTTCCTTGAGAGGCACCATCACAACATAATATAATTTTCCCTATTAAAGGTGGACTGGAATAAATTTCCTGGATGGTATATTTTCTTGTTTGTCTGCACTTCAATCCAAAAAAATTTAACACTTGCAAATCATAGGTTGTATTCCACATGTGCCCTTTCATTATGACTTCACATTCTGTGGTAAGCTTTACTATTCTATCTTGGATAGACTGTATGTTGATTTTATCATCTTCAAATACACATCTATTCCTTTGAAACCAGATCTCCCTTATGGTTATAAAAGCTGTTGTCCTCCACAGTTCTTTAGTTGCATGGCTTCTGTGTTTTGCTCTTGACAGCACATATTCATAAGATTTTGGATTCAAAAAGCATAATATGCCACCCAATAATTTCCACATGATTTCACTGAAATCACAGTCCCATAATATATGACAAAGAGTTTCTTCAGATTTTTTTCACAAACTGCATCTTGAAGCTAAATTAAACTTTCTGGTTCTCATTTTTTCATCAGTAGGTGTAATGCCTCTAAACATTTTCCACATATTACTTGAAATGCTAGGATGTATTGATGGAGACCATACCTGATTTGTCCAAGGTAGTTTTGGAAATTTTCCTCTTATGCATTCTACAGCTGATGCCACAGTGAAATCACCAGTGATAGTCCCACACCAAATTTTTTTATCTTCATTTTCACCTACCACATGGAGGTCATGTTGATGTAGCATTTCTAGCATTTCAGTTGATAACACCCATTCTCCATCTATAATCAGATCTGATACTTTCATTTCTGGAAATCTAAGCATGAATGCATTCATTGGAAATAGTTCATGTAGAGATTTTTCTTTTACCCATGTATCAGTCCACATTGAAATTTTGGATCCATCACCAACCAACCATCTTGAGTGTTCTTGAATATATTCTGTGACCCATTTTAGACCTGGTAAAATTGAGGATTTTTATAGTATTTGACCCCGCCTTCAAATTTTGACAAAAATTTGGCTTGGAAGTATTTTTCCTATTCATATGTACCATTCTGCATTTTCCAGAGCAACTTCATAAGTAAAGCTTTATTTATTGTTTCCAATCTTCTCATCCCTTATCCACCTTCATCCATTGGAGCACATACATAATCCCATTTCAGAGTAATGCATTTTTTTGATGAAGGATCACCAGTCCATAGAAAATTTCTTATAATTCTTTCTACAACTTGAGTCACTCTCTTAGGCCATTTGTAAACTGACATGTTATACACAGGTATACTGGAGAGTACATGCTTAACTAGAATTAACCTTTCTTGTAATGAGAGTAACTTAACCATCCATCCAACAAGATTTGCTTGAATTTGCTCCACAAACCCCCATACATGAGATGATTTAATGCTACCAGGTTTTAGCACAACCCCTAAGTACTTGTCTGGAAATGTTAATAAAGGCATGTTGCAGTCACTTGCTAGTTGATTTTATCTAATATCACTAGTCCCTCCAATGAAAACTTTGTTTTTCTCAAAATTGATTCTTTGACCAGATGACAATTGATAATCATTGAGAAAGTTAAGAAATTTTCTGATATTCCTCTTGTCTCCATTGCAGAACAGGAAGACATCATCTGCAAATAAAATATGAGATGGGTGCACTCCATTTCTTGAAAGCATTGGCTTTAGACTACCATCCTGTGTCATTCTTGAAATAGTTATGCTCAATAAATCTTCAGCTATAACAAAAATTAGTGGAGACAGTGGGTCACCTTGTCTCAGACCTCTACCTACTTTAAAATAACCAACAGGTCCACCATTAAGGAGAACTGAAATTTTAGCAGACTGCAACAAGGTATGAATCCATTTAATTCCTTTTTCTGAAAAGCCAAAACATCTCATAACTTGTAGAAGGAACTCCCAGCTTAGAGAATCATATGCTTGAGTAATGTCTAGCTTTAGACCCAAGTTTCCACCTCTTCTTTTAACATCCAATTCATTTATTAGTTCAGAAGCAAGTACAATCTGCTCTTGAATATTTCTTCCTTTGATAAATGCACATTGCTGAGGAGAGATAACTTTCTTTATTATATTTCCAAGTCTTGTAGTTATGATCTTTGTAATCACTTTGAAACTGAAATTCATTAGCCCAATTGGTCTAAATTGTTGAGATCTTTTAGCATTTTTGACTTTAGGAAGGAGAAGGAGGAAATTTGCATTGAAACCTTGAGGAATAAAAGCACATTTCCAACAGTATTTGATTGCATCAACTAATTCTTTCCTAATTAAGTCCCAAGAAAATCTGTAAAACCATCCTGCAAAACCATCAGGACTAGGAGCACTATCGGGGTCAAGTTCAAAGACTGCTTTCTTTATTTCCTCATAAGTTGGAACTGAATCCAACATTTGGTTTTCTTCATCAATAATATCTTTTGGAATATCTTGAAAAATCCCAAGAGAAAAATGAACTTCTTGAAATTTGAAATTATCTTCAAAGTGATCTATTAGAGTATCAGCAATTTGATTTTGAATTGAAATAATGTTGCCTTCTTTGTTTTCCAGCTCCACTATTGCATTTTGGGCTTGTCTTAAATTTAAATTCACATAGAAAAATCTAGAATTAGATACTCCTTCTTTTATCCATTTTACTCTGTATTTTTGTTGCAGTAACCCTTTCTGTTTAGCTGTAATAATTTCTAGTTCTCCTCTTGCAGTAACTAACTTATTCAACAAGTGTAAGTCCTCTGGGCTTTTGTCAGAACTGATTGAAGCTTGTAATAATTTTTCCTCAGCATCTATGAGTTGTTTGTTAATATCATGAAATACACTCCAATTCCATTTTTGTATTTCTTGTTTCAAAGTCTTTAATTCTTCATGAATACAAAAATAGGATTGCCAGGAATTTTGATTCTCCAAATTTCTTGAATTTGATGATAGAAGTCAGGATGACTCATCCATATTTTCAAAGCTCTGAATGGAGTATTTTTTTGGTTTTGGAACTTCAGCAGTTGTACCATATAAGGCACCATGATATGAGATACCCCTTGCACCAACTTTATAACCCTAACTAGGGAATAACTCTAACCATTTATCATTATACACAGCCTTATCCAGATTACAAACAATCCTTTTTCTTCCTGCTCTATTGTTACACCATGAAAATTCCAGGCCAGTACTTGGTGCTTGAATAAGACTACAGGAGTTTAAGCAATCTTGAAATTCTCAAAGGTGTTAATCCACCTTTTTTTTCATCCACACTCAGAACTGTGTTGAAATCACCAATCACAATCCAAGGTGTATTTTGCTTATTTATGTCTACCATATCATCCCAAAGATCTCTTCTATTTAATGTGAGAGTGGCTGCATGAACACCAATAACAAGAACTTCTCCCACTGCCACAGTAATCTCTTGTTTTGTATTTGAAATTACTGAAGGAATATTTATGGAAGAACACCACAAAATCCAAACATTTCCTTTGTTTTCATCATCTGAATTATCAATAAGTTGGGAATGCATACCTTGTAGCCTTAATTTTTTAATAAAATCAGAAGTAGCCCAAACTTTTGGTTCAGAAAAAATAACTAAAGAAGGACAAAAATTCTTAACTTCTTTCCTTAATTTGTCTTTGCCCTTTATTCTTCTTAGGCCTCTTATATTCCAGTATAAGACTTTCATTTGGAAAAGGGGGGGGGGTGAGAAGAAGAGGCACTTCTCTTACCTTGTCCATTATTACTCAAATTTGTATTCTGATTTGTAGCCTGATTCCTTGTAGTGACATTTGGATTTTTATTAGCTTTTGGCTTCATTTGAGTGAATTCCTCTGTAGGAGCGGAATATCACAGCAAATGATAACTTACGAAATTGTGGAGAGAAAATACATTTTGCGAGTATAGAATATTTTGCGAAGATAAAGAAATCACGAAGAACGTTTTACGAGTAAAGGAAGTTCGTGAAGTAAATTTGCGAAGGTTCGTATGATGATTCTTTGATCCGAAATTAAGGGAAAGATTAGTTGTTATCCAATGTGTAAAATCATATAAATAGCCATTTAGGCATGAGAGGAAAGGGAGAGACACATTTTGAGAGAGGGGATAATTTTAGGAGGAGAGAGAAAATTTTAGAGAGGAATTTATTTTCTTTATCATCTTCTTCCCCAAAATTCTAGAGCTCCAAATATTCATTAATGGAGTCTCAATTGTAAAATCATGTAATCACATACAATCACTAGTGAAGTACCGTGGATGTAGATCACATTGATCGAACCACGTAAAAATCTTTGTGTCTCTTTATAATTTTAGTACCTTAATTCTTAGTTTCATATCAAATTAATTAGGTTTAGGAATCATTTCAATGGATTCCATTGAGGGTGTAGTTGTGAGATAATCCGCAACTACATTTTTGGCGCTAGAAACAGGGAGGGGAAAAAGACGAAATACAGAGAAATCAAGAGAGATATAGAGAAATGTTAAAGCTACATCAAGACCAAAGACGAAGAAAGAGGGGCAGAATGAAATTAAATTGAAACTACATCATCATGATGTATGGATGGATGTGTTTCCTAGCACAAATTGTTAACAACGAATGAAGAAATTAGTTAACTTCTGCGAAGAAACTTTGCAGTTGCGAAGAGACAACTGAATGAAATTAATTATCAGTCTAAACTGAAATAATTCGCAACAAATTAATTGGCTAAGAAGCTGGTCAAAGTTTGATAGAAGAATATATGCAACGTAGGGGTTACATTGGTACCAGTACAAGAACCGTAAAATGCACTAAATACTAAGGTGTATGCCTATGCGAAACCTCCTTCGCAAAAAACAGCCTAAAGCAACTAAAAAGATACAAGTACCCATTAGTCAGTAAAGCTCCAGATGAGATCAGTGAGAATCGAAATTCCCAGAAAGTAAACCCAATTGGTTCCAAGAAGAAAAAGTCCGGGAAGGATATTTCACTAGCAAAGGCTGTAAAAGGGTCGGTTATATTTCAGCAAGGGAAACCATGTGCATGCCAAGCCCGTCGTCATAAGTTTGTCAGCAATTGTTTATCTTGTGGGAAGATAGTTTGCGAACATATATACTTAGTACTATGGGAAGATAGTTTGTGAACATATATACCTAGTGTTGTGGGAAGATAGTTTGCGAACATATATATTTAGTGCTGTGGGAAGATAGTTTGCGAACAAGAAAGTAAGGAACCCTGCAGTTTTTGTGGAGGCTTAATGTTGAAGGAAGAAAGCACGTATGCAGGTTTAGATGAATCTTTTGTCCCACTATCTGATGCTGAAGCAACAGCTGAATCCTTTGCAAAGAGACTAGTGGATTATGACCGAAACTCAGCAGCTCATACTACAGTTATTGACGACCAAAGTGACTATTATGAAATTGAAGGAAATAGTTGGCTATCTAATGAGGAAAAAGGTCTTCTAATGAAGAAGAGAACAAACTAATGGTGGACTAAGATGAAGAAATTTTTCTCGCAAAACCACATTTTTGCGAAGTAGCAGAAGGGATTTTTGATTTTGCGCTAGCAACATGAAGCAGTGAATCTTACATTTTTATGGATTACTAATAATAGATACTTAATTTCATTTTCACTACATTTTTATACATTTCACGATATATACTTAATTTCATTTTCACTACATTTTTATACATTTCACGATATATACATTCTCGCAGAAAAACCATGCACAGACGCAAAAATGGAAAACAAAAAGAAATGGAGCACAAAGAATTCAACATCACGGAGATTTGTCAACAATCTTAAGGGCGACTCTAATGCTGAACAGCAGGAGAAATAATGAAATAATAACAAATTTTTGTGCAGAATGAGAACGATGGCGTAAGTCACCTAATTTAAACACGAAGAAAATACGAAGAAAAGGGAATATGTGAAGAACACGTACAGGAACAGCCAGGGGATAAAGTATAGGGGACAGTGAAGAAAGGTTTTTGCGATGAAAAATCTTACGAAAGATCATCACCAGCGAAAATCCAGCATAATGGGGTATTTTCATTTTATCCAACCTGCGAAGGGTATCTTCATATTGTAAATAACCTGCGAAGAAATGTTGCGAAGATTACTGACAGGTGCCAACCAGCAATATGAAGTGATATCTCAAACCCACCACGTAAAATCAATAGTGGATAGGGAAGAAGACAGTAAACTTGAGCTATGATGATGAAATGGATATTATCCCAGCGAAGATAGTAACTCAGCGAAGTATTGTTGATAGCAAAATTTATGTGAAAGGCACATATGCAGACAAAAAACGTACGTACGGGAACATAAAGTATTATTGCACATGGAAAGAAGCCAACAAAGAAAAATAAAGAAAGTACGCAGCATCCCGGTACATTAACATGGAAAGAGGCCAAGCATGAGTTATTACACAAATATTGTCTTCGCAGATGCTCTTCGCAGAAAGCACAAAACTCAACAGGAACATGAGTTATTACCACCACCAGCATGAGTTAGAGGCAACTAACATTCCCAACAGCAAGAGAAGAAAAGACGCTATAGATTTATTTACTTTGTCAAAACTCAGCAGATCAATCAATTTAGTTCACGCCAATCAATCTTTTTCGCAAAAAACAGATTAATTCTAAATTTTCTCTATTGCTGTTTTACTTCTCTCATTTCTTCGCTGTTTTTGAAATGGCTGAAATGATGTTTGACTGTTCTTTGCTGGTACTTTGTTTTATTGTAAATGGGAGCTGACATCACAACATGTTCGCAGAGTCCAGCGAAAAATACAAACTAGTTCACGAATGACACAAGGGAGCACATGGAGTTTATGGATGAGTAAAAACAAAGCAAGGAAATGAATGAGTACAATTCCAAAGCAATGAGCAAAGAGGCATCGTCTTCACGAAGTCGGAGTAAAATCTAAAGAAATTCTGCGACACACACCTACGAACAATCTAAAGATCGCAGAAATTTATGTTGCGAACATTCGCAATCCTCCAAGCCAAGAATTCTTTACTACACAACTAAAATGAAACATTAATGAGTCATTTGCGAAGGTTGGTACTACTCATATACTCGACACTGTTTCTGTAAGTGGAAGATCTTTAGAGAGGCCCAAGGTAAGTTGTCTGGTGTTCTTCATCTGGGTATGTCAACATAACAGAATCCGTAGAAGGGTTTGAATCATCCTGGAAGATACGATATTATAGAAAACGAGTGGCTTCAGTCAATGTACAATGCTCAACTGCAATGGATCCCAGTGTACCTGCGTGACACATTCTTCGCAGAGATATCTATGACGCAAGATGTTCGTCTACTTCATGTAAATCATTACTTCGCAGATGACCGTTTACTTTGTGCAAATTATTACTTCGCAAGATTTTTGGATATTTCGCAAAAAGAAAGTGGGAGATTATTTCACAGGAAATGACAAGTCATATACTTCGCAAGAGACAACAACAAGCCGTAAAAAGGTAAGTACCATTTCCTTGAATACTTTATTTACTGAAGACAAAAGAATTTTGATTTTATTTACTAAAACCGATATACTCGCAAAATTTCTATAATTTCTAAGATTTCAAAATATTTCAAAGATTTTTTAGATTGGTGAAAAGTGATACAATCGCAAGATTCAAAAATGAGTTTATCGCAAAAATTTAACGATCTCAAAAAATTTCAAAGATTTCAAAATTGCAAAAAACAGAGAAAATTCAATTCCTATATTTCTATAGAATAATTTTGATTTAAAGATGTGATATGGATACTTCTCATACTTCTTATACTAAACATTTCATGAAAATATTCAACATTTTATATACATGAAAAATTTACGATGAATTTTTAAAAAGGCGAAAAAAATACCGCCATTTACGATTAACTTGCGAATAAAAGACCGCAATCTGTGATCAGCCTCCAAAAAAGAAAGAGAGCCGCAGAAAATTTTATACAGGCAAACCTTTGTGGTGTACACCCTAGTTCGCGAAGCTATATTTCATAAGAGGCAAAGTCCTAAAGTACGTCATTTAAGGGGGTACCTATAAACGTGGCTAAGGGTAACCGGAACACCACCAAGGACCCTTAGTACATGGTAAAACATTTGGGGTACAACCCAATAATGGGGTACCTATCCGGGTTAGACACCTTGGATTCTCACCTAATCTAGCGACATTACGCAATATAAAATGTGGTGTAAGAGGATTTAGGTTGGGCGACTAAGGCATACTGTCTTTCCCAAGAAGTGCAGAAAACGATCAAGGCGCCGAGGTACACGGTTGAGTCAAGATTGCCAGGTGAGGTTGAACCACATCTGCCATTTTTGACAAGTCTTGGCAAATGATGCACTTGGCCCAAAGATACCCCATAGGGTGCAACCTCGTAACTATAAGCCCTATAGGCAAAAAGGATAAGAGGTTGCGATCAAAAGTCAAGTTGTTGGAAGAACCGGGTGGGAAGAGCTAACCTTGTATGGTCGATGTACGCTTCCTTGAAGGGGCAATCAGGGGGAAGATAAAGGGCAGCACCCTCCATTAGGGAGCTGATACGTGCTATAAGACGCAAATGTCACGAGGCTTCTTGTTTGCGAAAACATAAAGGCTTGTCATATTTGTGCAACAAATGAAGTTTTGCGAGCCTTCTAAAAAAAAAAAAAGAGAAAGAAAGAAAGAAAGAAAAGAATAAAGAACTCGCAGAACATAATAAAGAAGTTAAGATGATATCAATGGGTCACTACATGAAAGTGTAGAGACGTCCTGCGATTTCATCGCAAGACGGCAATGTCATGGGGCTTTATGTTCGCAAGAATATTTAGGCCTGTCATATTGTCGCAACAATTCCTGAAGAGGCTAAAATACTATTCAAATAAGTTAAGATGAGATAAATGGGTTTTTGCATGAAAGTGTAAGAACGTCCTGCGATTTCATCGCAAGACGATAATGTCACGAGGTTGTATGTTCGCAAGAATGTTCAGACTTGTCATATTATCGCAAATACAAAATATTATCACAAAAGAGGTGGCAAAATAAGACCTTTACTTAGGAAGGCATGATAAGACCACAGCAATTCATGAAATTAATTCCATCAAGATCATTGAAGAATTTTGAAGACAATATATATCAAAGAAGACAATTCCATCAAGATTATTGAAGAATTTTGAAGACAATATATATCAAAGAAGACAATTCCATCAAGATCATTGAAGAATTTTGAAGACAATATATATCAAAGAAGACAATTCCATCAATATCATTGAAGAATTTTTACAAGAATATATATCATGAAGTCATACAGGAAGAGGCAATTTCAATCGCGAAAACACACAAGTAAACTTGCGAAGATGATTATATGAGTAGAGGCAATTCAAAGATATATCAATTTTACCGCAGCAAAATGAGGTAAGTAACACAAACATTAACTATACATCATAATAGATAAGTATTCGCATCATACAAGCATCATACTCGCATCATTCAAGCATCATATTCGCATCATAAAAGCATTGCATAAGCATTTCAAAACATAAGAATCGCATACACATTTCATAACATAATCATTATATAAGTATTATATGCACACAAGTATTGTACAAAATTTTACAGGAAAATACCACGAAACTTCGCAGAAAAGTTCATAATTCGCAGGACTATTCATAGTTCGTAACACTATATTCGCAACACTATATTCGTAACACTATACTCGCAACAGTACATTCGCAACAGTATGTTCGCAGCACTATTCACAGCACTATTCGGAAGTTCAGAAAATCCCAAAAATTCACAGAAAAATTCAGAAATTTGCAGAAAAATTCAGAAGTTAGCAGGGTTACCACTTGAGGCAAAGGAAAGATAAGAATAGAGATGCAATTTAATTATTCAACATTTTCTCAAGGATTCTCCTTCATAGATAAAGAACAGAGGCAACTATGGATACCCAAGAAAATATTTGATGTTCTTTATCTTCTCAGCAAGAATCCTCACCAAAAGTGGAATAATAATTTCACATGAACAGAGGCAATATTTATCACTCTCATCAAGGATATTTTATACTTCATATATAATTCGAGGATTAAATACTTCTTATACTTCTTAAGGATACTTCATACTTCTTATATATTTCGAGGATTAAGTACTTCTTATACTTCTTCAAGGATACTTCATACTTCTTATACTTCAATGGTTGATACTTCTTATTTACTTCGCAACATTCCGGGACTTCGCAAAAGAATAGAGGCAAGTATATACTTTTCAAGACTAGTATTCTTTCGCTCGTTCCTTCATCAACAAAGATCAAAGATTACTACAACAACGGATTTTTTCTTAAAGATCGCTCTTCAAGCAATATTCAAGAAAAAAGAGGCAAGATGTAGGAGCGGAATATCACAACAAATGATAACTTACGAAATTGTGGAGAGAAAATACATTTTGCGAGTATAGAATATTTTGCGAAGATAAAGAAATCACGAAGAACGTTTTACGAGTAAAGGAAGTTCGTGAAGTAAATTTGCGAAGGTTCGTATGATGATTCTTTGATCCGAAATTAAGGGAAAGATTAGTTGTTATCCAATGTGTAAAATCATATAAATAGCCATTTAGGCATGAGAGGAAAGGGAGAGACACATTTTGAGAGAGGGGATAATTTTAGGAGGAGAGAGAAAATTTTATAGAGGAATTTATTTTCTTTATCATCTTCTTCCCCAAAATTCTAGAGCTCCAAATATTCATTAATGGAGTCTCAATTGTAAAATCATGTAATCACATACAATCACTAGTGAAGTACCGTGGATGTAGATCACATTGATCGAACCACGTAAAAATCTTTGTGTCTCTTTATAATTTTAGTACCTTAATTCTTAGTTTCATATCAAATTAATTAGGTTTAGGAATCATTTTAATGGATTCTATTGAGGGTGTAGTTGTGAGATAATCCGCAACTACATCCTCACTATTCTTTGAGCTTGAAGCAATTGAACTCCCTGTTAACTGTATTGAATCTGAATTAGTATGTTTCTCTTGAATGAGATCATCACCTTCCTTTGAAGTATTTGGGGGGTCATCATTATTAAGAGATTCCAAACCAGATTGAGTATCATCCTCTTCAATAAGAATTTGAGTATTTTTTGAAACTTGGGAATTAATAGCACGCTGAATATGTACCACATTATTTATAGCTGGAGCACTGGATACCATATTTATAATTTTATCCACTGGAAGAGATGGAAACTCTTCATGAGAATTAAGAGAACCTATGAATACCTCAGATTGGTCTTGCAGTATATGAAATCTTCCAGATGATGTTGCACTTTGTATAGGCGGAATGATTGCATCAATAAGTTTATTATCACTCAATATATGATCTTCTATATGCTCTATTAGGTGTTCATTTTCTTTTTCAGCTGGAGTGGAACATATATCAAAACCCCTGGTTGGTTATTTTTCTCTCCATTGTTTTCTAGGCTTCTCTGCAACAGCTTCATGATTTTGATTTGCATTCTTATATTCAGTTATCTTAGCTCTGCATTTAGCTGCCCAATGACCCACAATTGCACAATGTGAACACAATTTTGGTTTCTTAAGAATTTGCACTGGCTGCTCAAATTTTTCATACTTTTACTCAATTATTACTTTGCTGGGAATGAATTTTGCAAAATCAACTTCTACAAGGACACTAGCATAATATCCAATTTCTCTTTTAAGAGTAACTTCATCCACTTTGATAGCTCTCCCAAGTTTGCTTCCCAACTAAAGTAAAATGCTCTCCTTCCAGTATTCTATACTCAGTCCAGGAAAAGAAACCCATACAAAAGCAGAAGAATTTTTCTGAGTTTCAGGGTTGAAATTAGGTTCCCAAGCTCTGAGTTTCAAAGTTTGTGATTCAACAATCCATAATCCCTTCCAAATTAAATTCCTATCCTCTTCATTATCCAGCTTGATGATGAAGAAACCTTTACCCAGAGGAATAAATTGTAATGACCCCTTAACAGCCCATTGTTGTTTTAATGAAGTTGCTGCTACATTCATCTTAAGTTTGACAATATCAAGCCTACCAATCAAACTAAATTTCCATTCATTCAAATTTTCCTCAATAATCTCATCCGGGATGAACAAAGAAGACAGATCCTCAGAATACATTGAAAAAAAAACTAAATTTGGAACCCTAATTTTCTGTATTGGATCGAAAACGAGATCCACTTGATATTATATTTTCAGACATAAAAATGGATAGAAACGAGAAAAAAATGAACACCAATCATCAGAAACACACCTGAATTAAGAATAAGTATAGATCTAAAAACGTGAAATCCACGAATTTAATGAACGAGTTCGAGCCGATTCCGTCACCGAGTCATCGCCGATTCGCAGAGCTAAAAAAAGGATAACTTCCTATCTACCAGATGGAACTAGGTGAACTATAGGTTTAGTTGCTTGGTATCAACTATACAAAGTTGGTATTATTTTGTATAACGGCTTAATCCTGAAAGTATTCAATTCTGGACTAGGTCCTAGGGTTTTTCTGCATTTGCGGTTTCCTCGTTAACAAAATCTTGTTGTGTCATTTACTTTATATTTCCGCATTATAATTGTTTTATTATAATTAAAGTAAATTGCACAAACGTTAATTCATATTTACTTGATACGTGAATCCTATTGAGTTTGGTTATGTCCGAACTTTTGTATCAAGTAAACACACTTTGTTGTTGTATTGTCTCGATCTCGTATCCATAGACGATCACACAAAGTGTGAACCGATTTGTTGTATTGTCTCGACTCAGTCCATAGACAATCACTTTAGGGGAAAAGACTTATAGAAAGGAAAAGTAATAACTTGAGGTATATTTGGGGTACCCTCGCCTTTTCAATTTTCTACCCGAAAAATTCTGCTGAGTTTGGAAACTCAAATCCGGTAGCTAAGGTATGCATACCCGTACGCGTACCCAAGTTAATTATTTCTCAAATCGGTAGTTCATGAACTTAAAATAATAAATTATAAGGAATGCAATCTTTGCAAACCGTGGCTATAATGTTCATGAATTGATTCAAATGAATTAGATTAGATTGGTTGAATCAAGTTTTTCATCTAAACGGTGAATATTGAATGCTTTGTTACTAATCTAACATTTTACAAGCCCTGATTTGAAAACTATATAAAGGAGTACTCTAGCAACTGGAAAAACTAATCCCCACACCTCCTGTGTGATACTAGTTGGTTTAGGTAGAGTTGATTCTCCTTTAACCTTAGGTTTCTTCTCGAGACCCTGTAGGTTAATGACTTAAATACTTCATTGGGATTGTGAAGCCAGAGTAAACTACTTCTCTTGTAGTTGAGCGATATGATCTTGCCATTTTCTATCGTACGAGTTCAATTGAAAGATTGGCTTGAGATTATATCTCCGATAGGGCAAGATAAAAAGAAATCACAAACATCTTCGTCTCATCGTTTGTGATTCCGCAATATCTTGTTTTGCTACTATACGATTAAGATTATTGTGAGGTGATTGATAATTCTAGGTTGTTCTTAGAGAATATAAGTCCGAGTTATAGATTGGTTCCTGTTCACTGATCGGTTGTCATCCGACACAAATATAATTTCACTTTCTTACTTAACTAAAATAAATGCAGTAGTGATAAGAAAGAGTTCGTATCCACAGAGAGGCTTTCGTTGTCAATATGTTTCGGTTTCCTAAAAGTAGCAAGGGGGATTTTTCTGATTTTTAAAACTAAAACAAATATATAAAAGCAAATAAACAAATAAATCAAATAATTCAAGTAGAAAAGATATTGGTTAAGGATTCTTCTTAATTCACAAACATGCTTTCAAAACAATATTTAGAATTGTATTTAATCTCTATTTTATCAATGGCCCTAGAATACCTTGATCACAAGAATATCCCGTTAATTTCCTCTTGTCATCAACAAACACATTAAAAGATGTGAGTATGAGTTCTATCTAAAATAACAACCTAACGTGTAAAAGCACTAATCAAGTTTAATTCCCTAGATGCATTAAGTTCTATGAAATCAGGCCAATCAAAGCAATCGAACGTGTAAAAGCACTAATCCGATTTAACAAAGGTTATGGTTCACATATGGTTACTAGGATATATCACTACAAGCAATAACCATATTTATGCTACTTGCAATCAGGAATTATCACTTTTGCGTATAATAACCCTAATCTAGCAAAAGATATGCATGTGAGTTCTACCAATTTGCAACTTGACAAAACTAACATTCAATCATACAACAATATTAATGGTGAATCATAAATGATAATATGAGACAAAACTAATCTATTGAACAAGAAACATGTTATGTGAAATCAAATCAATCCATCACCAATAATAAAATTAGCTACTCATGTTAATGGGGTTCATAACAAGGATAAAGAGAAGGGTTTCCATGTCTAAAACCTAAAAACCAAAAGTAACAGATGATAAGATCTCCAAGTTTTGAGAAAAGACTTCCTTTTAAATAGATTTTTTTTTCAATCTCGGCTATCAAACTGTCTAGCCCATAAATTTTCGCCTCAAAACATAGCCCACAAACCAAGTTGATTCTTTGACAGCCCATTAGCCAAGTTGAGTCTTTGACATCCCACTAGACGAGCCCATTCAGAGTTGAGCCAGACAGGTGAGTCGGATCGGCACAACTCGGCCCACTGAAATCCAGGAAGAGTTTGGCTGTAAACCCAACACTTCTCCTCTTGACTGCAATTCTAGCATGCATCAATACATTCATCCTATAGCTTCACAGTTTCAGACTCCTTGCCATTCACAGATTCCGTCATCATTCTTATTGAATTGCACTTGATTCAATTCCATCTAAACCCACCAGAACCACTTTCACTTTCAATTCCGACTGTCAATTACAACTGCAACTAACACCATCTCAACCCCTTGACTGTACACAAAATGCAACTGTACCTTCACCTGCCCTAGCATACATCTATGACAGCTGCTTCCTTGAACCGTGGGCTTCCCCCTAATAATTTCTCAATTTGTTTGTAAACTTTTTTTCCCCTAGTAATCTGCAGAAACAGTTGGGATTTCCTTGGTACTCGTTGGATTTCACCATATTTGTAGACTAACATCCTTCTAGGCTTCAGGTCAGCAACACCAGATGTTGTTAAGCGATGTCATGAGCCTCTATTTCTCTTCCTTTGCTTCATATGACTCCAAAATATCTACAAAATGCAAAAGCAGCGTAATTTACGAAAATACTAGAGAAAATAGTAAAGAAAAGTATAAGAAATTGACATTCAAAAGATGTATTTTAGGCACATATCAAATTCCCCCACACTTCATCTTTGCTAGTCCTCGAGCAAACAAAACAAAACTAAAATACAACAACTCTTTCTCGTCGAGATTACGACTACTTTTAGCATAAATAACAAGCCTTTAAACCACTAGGTGTCCCTAGTGGACGAGTTATAGTCTCGTGAAGGTTTACAAGAGGTCTTCCTACAAAACCTATATTTCCAACTCCGTATATTTGTGACAAATCAATGAACGAATCCAAAGTGACTACAGGAGGAGGTACCTTGCGCAAATTTAGTTCATATATTAGTAAATAAAGCTTTAATTAGATAGTCGAAAAACCCACAATACTCGGAATCTGACTAACCACAATCATAATGAAAAGATAAAGAAGATGGATATAGATGTAGATGTTGGTGAATGTTCACAAGTGATCGATGTTTCCCATATATGTCTGAAGGTCACCGCCAAGATGAACCTCCTTCTTGGCTCGCTGATAACGCAGCTGTTGTTGTAATCCTTCTATACGTTTCTTCTTATTTACGCAAGTACTTAGGAAAAAACTCGTTCTCAGCAAACTGTTGCTGTTTTCTTTGCCCCGGTCATCACCCTCTTCTTTTGCATGTCATTATATATTGTCTCGAAGCTCCATCTTGATGTTCTTAGGTTGGTGAATTGACAGATTAGTTGCGTCTTTTCCATTGTCAAGTATATTCCACTATTGGTGGGTTTGATCTTTGAGTATCATTTTGTATATCTCCCTGCCTTGTTTGTTGTTGCTTCCGTTTAGCTTTCATTTTGTTACTTAGTAGTTTTGCTCCTTACGTGCTGCAGTATATGTTGTTGTAACAATTAATACTTGGTAATCCCTAATAGTGTAGAGATGTATTCAATCTCTCGCAAGCAAAAGCAGCTGCATATCTCAGCAATTAGATTTGCCGCTGACGAACTAATGAAGAACTGGATGGTTTTGCGTGATATCACGCAGGGAGATTGGGCTTTGGATTAAAAAGCTCACGCAGGGTCCAAATGATTACAATAACTTCTAAATCATCAATTTTACTTTGCAAGTTGCTTTATTTTGCTGGAATAACATTTCATCACTGGAAAGGTCCATTTTCGCGAAACATGAGAATATCGCAAAACTCCTTTGCTCACTGTAAATGCATGTTATAGTCTCTCCACTAAGGACATTGATTGAAAGAAATAACAAAGAAAAAGAAATGTAAGTTATCTTATAAAAACGAGTTCCTACTATCTTCATCTTGCGAAATAAATTGCAAAATAATAAAGAAATGTAAACTTATGAAGAAGTAGATCTTTTTCTTTAATGAATTGTCCTACACAACAAATTAAGAATTAAACATAGCATTTAGAAATGTATACTTGCGAATAGAAAATTTTCATAAGAGTGTAAAGTATTTTTACACAGTAGAGGTGATGTAAAGAAAGGAAAATCTATAGTCAAAATTCATCTTGTCTTGATTTTTGAGCAATCTTGCGATTCGAAGAAAAATTCATTTTTGATGACGAACAAAACTTTAATACGTGAAATTTTTTTCACACAGTTTTACTTAAAATTTTCCGATCTGAAAAATTAAACACGAAATAAAAGAAATAGGGAAGAGATTTGTCCTTTTTTGACTCATAGTTGATGTAGATTTCTGTTGATGTAGAAACTCATCCTTTCGACGTAACTTTGCATCTTCATCTTTAGCTTTTTCTTTTACTTGCTTTCACTGTGTTGTCGGTATGTGCTTGAAGATAAAATTTCTCCATTATCAAATTCCCTCTTAAAAAAATTTAGATCTCATAAATTCTAACTCTACCAGTAACCAATTTCTTTGAATCTTATTCAATCTCCCTGTTTCTAGCGCCAAAATGTAATTGCAGGAAAACCTACAACACACCCCTTATCATATCTTGATAACAATTTCTAGATCTAAATATAAAAATGGTGATAAAAATACTAAAATTATAAATGGACACCAAGATTTTTTACGTGGTTCGATCAATGTGATCTACATCCACGGTTCTTCACTATGATAATTTGTAGCTACATCAATTTACATTTACAATATCCATTAATGGAGTTCTTGGAAGAATTCTAGATCTAGTTTTGGGGAAGAAGATGATAAAGAAAATACATTTTCTCTCTCTAAAAATCTCTATCTGCAAAATATCTTTCTCTCTCTTCCTAAAATTATCCTCCCCTTTCTCTCTCCTACTCTCTTCTTTATATAGGTAATTACATAGTGGATGACACCTCATTTACAGCTAAGCTTTCCCTTAATTTAGGATCTGAGTTCTGCGGTAATATCTTTCGCAAGCTTTCTTCATTTCTCTCAAGTTTCTGTTACATTTCCCTCAAGTCTCTCCATGTCTCGCAGGATTCTTCATTCTTGCTACATTTCTTGCGAACTATCACCTTATTCTTACGAGTAATGATAAAATCTTCACATATTTCGTCATTTCTTATAATTATTTGTGACACTTGCCATGTGTGGCAGAAATCCTTGCAAGAGCGTTGTTGTTGCGAGATCCTGCTCCTACATTATTTAAAATCATTCCAGCACTTAGATTTTTTTCCCAAGCCTCTCTTTTTGTTGTAGGAATAGCGACTTCTGTTGGTAACACAACTTCAACTCCATATGTCAAACAAAAAGGTGACATCCCAGTAGCTTCTCGTCTGGTGGTATTGTAGGCCCATATCGCATTATGCACTTGTTCACACCATGCTTTGTGATACCCTTCTAATTTCTTTTTCAAGATATCTGCGATTTTTTTATTAGTTGCCTTAGCCTGACCATTTTCTTGTGGGTATAAAGGAGTAGATTTCCGGCATTTTATCTTAAATGCATTGAGCAGCAACTCTATATTCTATCCCTCAAACTGCTTTCCATTATCAGATACTAATTGTGCTGGAATCCCAAATCTGCATATTATATTTTCAAAGATGAATATAAAAATATCCTTTTCGTGAATATGTTGTACTGCCTTTACTTCTCCCCATTTTGTGAAATAATCCGTTGCGATGATCAGATACCTTCTTTGTCCAGAACCAGGTACAAACGGTCCTACAATGTCTAACCCCCATTTCCCAAAAGGCCATACACTTGTTGAAGATGATAATGGCGCACCTGGCGCATGTATCCTTTTTCCGTATCGCTGGCAATCCTCGCAACGTCTTGAGAGCTGCTTTGCATCCTCATGCATATATGGCCAGTAATAACCCTGCATTTTTGTTCTATATGCTAAATATCTTCCTCCACTGTGATTACCAGCGTCACCACTATGTAACATCTTCAATATTTTTTGTCCTTCTTTTCTCGTCAAACATCTTAGCGATGGTCCATTAAAAGATCTGCGATATAATACTCCCTCTCTTAACTCATAATTGGTTGCCCTACTTTTTAATTTGTGTGCTTCTAATCTATTTCTTGGAATTTCTCCTATCGCCAGGTATGCATGAAGTTCTGCTCGCCAATCTGCGATATTGCTCGTGGGCTCTTCCTCGCCAGCTTCTACCATCATTACGTTTATCTCTTCTTCTTCTTTGTTTATCGATGGATTTGAGAGTGTTTGAATTTTTATGCATCTCGCCAATGTATTTTTCATCATGCTAGATATGAAAGCAAAATCATCTGCGATCCTATTATCTTTCCTTGATATGTGTCTCCATTTTATTTTTGGAATTTTCGCAGATAGTTATTCAACAAAAGGTGGTTCATTTGTGGTATACTCTCCCTTTATCTGGCGAATAACCAATTGTGAATCACTGGTGATTCTAGCATTTTCCAACTTCATTTCTATCATAAACTTCAATGCATGGATTACAGCTTCATATTATGTCTCATTATTAGTGGATGCAAATTCCAATCTAAATGAAAAAGCTGTTTTTTCTCCTTCTGGTGAAATGAAAACAACTCCAATCCCATTTCCTTCTCCATTTGGTGATCCATCCACTAATATTTCCCATATGTCAGGTTCTGTTAATAGCTCTTTTGGGTCTCCATGTTCTTCTTCTATATCCATCATCTCTTCTACAACTTCGTCATCTTCTAAAGGAAATTCAGCTAAGAAATCTGCGATAACTTGTGATTTTGGCGAGGATAGAATTTCATATTGAATATTAAAGTGCCCTACTTGCGCATTCCATCTCTCAACTCTTCCTAATCTTTTTGAATTCTTCATCACTGATTCGATTGGCACTCTTGTTAACACTTTGACCTTATGCGCTTGGAAGTAAATTCGAAGCTTAAAAGTTGCGTGTACCAACGCTAGAATTAGTTTCTCAATCTTTGAATAATTTCTCTCTGTTGTATTAAATGTTTTGATGATATAATAAATTGGTTTTTCTACCCCTGCATCTACTCGCAATAACACAACACTTAGCGCATATGGAGTTGTTGCGAGATAAATCAATAATTCTTCTCCAGGTTCAGCTTTCTGTAATATAGATATACTCGCCAAATGTTCTTTTATTCCTTGAAAAGCTTTTTCGCAATCATCTGTCCACTTGAATTTTGTTCCCTTCTTGAGTATATCAAAAAAATGTTTACACTTGTCTGAGGATCGCGAAATGAACCTTCCTAGCGAGGCTAAGAGTCCATTTAGTTTTTGCACATCTTTTACCGTCGCAGGAGTTGGCATATCGCGAATTTCTTGTACCTTTTCTGGATCAACTTGTATTCCCTCTTTTGACACAATATACCCCAAAAACTTCCCTGAAGTTACTCCAAAGGTACACTTATCAGGATTCACTTTAATATTGAATTGTCGCATTTGATCGAAAATCTCTCTCAAATCTTGCACATGATTCTCAGCTTCTTTGCTTTTTGATCAGCATATCATCTACATACACTTCTAATATTTTGTGGATCCACTTTGCAAACACCTTTTCCACCATTCTTTGATACGTTGCACCAGCATTTCGTAAGCCAAATGGCATCTTTGTATAACAATATAATCCTCTTGGAGCAAAGAATGCAGTATCTTCTTGATCTTCTTCAGCGAAAGGGATTTTATTATATCCTTTATACCCATCCAATGATGATATTCTTGCATTTCCTGCTGCTGATTCAACCATTTGTGGAATATCTGGCAACAGAAAACTATCTTTTGGACATGCCTTGTTTAGATCTGTAAAATCTATGCAAATTCTTATCCTTTGTTCTTCTTTGGGACCACCACCATGTTTGCAATCCATTATGGATATTTTTCTTGTCTTATAATTCCTGCGTCGAGCATCTTCTGTAATTTTTCTTCTATTTGAGAATGATATGTTGTTGCGATCTTCCTTATTCTTTGCTTAAATGGTCTTATGTTTTTGTTGATTTCTAATTTATGACATGCTATTGACGGGTCTATCCCTGGCATCTCATCCATGTTCCACGCGAAGATATCTGTATATTATCGCAAAAGATTTATTGTTCTTTCTTCCTCATCTGCCTCCATTCTAGTCCCAATTTTCAGCATTTTAGGTTCTTCTTTACTTCCAATATTTATTTCTTTTGTTGGTTCATCAGCAGTGTAGCTGGCTTCAGGTTCTCCCATTGGTGTTGGCATTTTCATAACTCTCGTGAATTCATCTCCTTCTCGCGAAATTTCACTGGGCACTCCTTTTCCTTCTTTTGCTCTTATCATGTAAACTTTAAATTCTTCTTCCTTCTTCAATTCTCTTGCCAGTTTTATGCGAGCCTTTCGCAGCTTTGGACGTTCTTCACAATTTCTTACTTCAATTTGGTAGCACAATCTCGCGAAATTCACATCTCCTCTAATTTCTCCAATTCCACTAGTCATAGGAAATTTAATACATTGATGTAATGTTGACGCCATAGCCTTGATTTCATGTATCCACGGTCTTCCCAGTATCATATTTTATGGCGATTCCACATCTACCACACATAATGATATTTGTGTTTCAATTTCTCCTAGTGGAATTCGTACCATTATCTGTCCTTTAGGTTTTGTCATAGACCTTCCAAAGCCATGAACATAATACGTTGAATAAGACATTTCTTCATTCTTATATCTCATCTTCTTGAAGGTATGATAAAATATCATGTCTACAGAACTTCCTGTGTCTACTAAAGTTCTATTCATAGCCCATTCTTCTTTAGATTTTATCGATTTCTCCTTTCTCATTGGTATAGTGGTTACTGTGACCACCAATGGAGATGTATGACTTGAATCTTCTTCTGGTATTTCTGCTGCTGTAAACGTGATTTCTTTTTTTTCCCACTCTTTCAATGATGATATCTTCTCCACTGTCATAATCTTCCTTCCTTCAAAATCCCGTTTATGTATCCTTCCTTTGATATTTTCATGAAATTTATCAATCATTTATTTTGTTATTACATCACCTTTCAATTTTCTACAATCCTTTTTGATTCTGATCATTCTTCCTTCAATTTTCTCACCGATTTACTTTATGATTTCCCTAATCTTGAACAATTTTTATCTTCTTCTTTGCTTTTTATTCTATTTTCGTTAATTCATTCCCTGTTGCGGGCGCCAAAATGTAGTTGCAGGATTTCCTACACTACACCCTTGTCAAGAATCTATGAAAACTAAGTCATAATTGCGAATGAACAACAACACTTTTATTAATTCACTTTCAGGAAGATTTACAAGAAATTTTAAAACTCAGAAGTACAACTTTCTTTCTGGAGTTTCTCTCTCCTCAAAATTCTCTCAGCTCTCAAAAATTCATCATCCTTTTCTGGATCTATCGTGCTCTTTATATAGGGATTTTCATAATGGATGACAGCTAAGTTTTCCTCTTATCTCGGATTTACTTTGCGATCTTATCGCGATCGTCACAATATTTCTTTACCGCAAGCATGATGACCATCGCAGGATCAATCATGTTCTTCTTTTATTTCTTCCATCGTCAATTTCTTTCAGTTGTTCCGTAACGCTCGTGAAATGTCGTTGAAGAGTTATCAGTGATGCTCGCAGAAGTGTTGTTAATATCGCGGGAATAGCGTTGTAGCGATATTCTGGTACTACAACATTATTTCGCAGAAATAGCTACAACATCGCAGAATATGTAAGAGATTCGCAGAGTATGGTTATTTTTCAAAGTTAAAGACATCCTTAAAGGATTATATTACCCTGAGGCAGAGGCAAGATAAGGGTGAAGAAATCACTAACTCACTTTCTCAAAGATTCTACTCTCATAAGATAAAGAATAGAGGCTAGTATGGATTATTAAGAAAACATCATATATTCTTTATCTTCTCTGCAATAAGTGGACAAGTTAAAGCGATAATTTCGAAAGAGTAGAAGCAATATTCTAGAACTACGCAAAATAATAGAGGCAAGTACGTACTTTTCAAGTCCAAATATTCTTTAACCCGTTCCTTCAACAGCTACAACAAGGAAGATTTTTCCTTAAAATTGCGTTTCAAGCAATATTCAAGGAAAAAGAGGCAAGATGTAGGATCAGAATATCGCAACAAGAATATTCTTGCGAAGTTTTCACTAAAGACACTGGCGAGCGTCGCAGAAAATATTAAAAGAACGACGCAACAAGTAACGATGGTATAAACATGAAGAAAACTTAAAGATCCTGCGAAGATTAGAGTGTTTGCGAGATTACCATTATTGCATTCGCGAAGATATCGCAAGTTAAATCCGAAATTAAGGGATAGCTTAGCTTTCTATGAGCTATCATCCATTATGTAATACCCTATATATAGGGAATGAGTAAACTTGAGAAGGGAGAGATAATTTTTGGTATGCTAAGAAAGCTTTTAGGAGAGAGAAAATTCTAATCAGAGTGATTGTATTTTAATTTCCTTTTTCCTTTATAATTTTCTAAGTGTCAATTAATGAAAATCATTGTTCCTAATTAAGTGTTCATAAATTGATTGAGCAAATTCTTGTGAGGAGTGTAGTGTGGGATTTCCTGATACTACACTGTGAGTGGATGCAGGAATAGAAAACCCAATTTATTACATTAGCAAAACATTTAATATTGCAGAGAAAAATTACTCAAAGATTGAGAAGCTAATTCTGGCATTGGTTTATGCAACTTTTAAACTTCGCATCTATTTTCAAGCACATAAAGTAAAAGTATTAACAAAGGTGCCAATTGAGTCAGTAATGAAGAATTCAAAATGATCAGGCAGAGTTGAGAGATGGAATGCACAAGTAAGACACTTCGAAATTGTAGTAGCAGGATTTCCCACGCTACACCCCTATTAAGATCCTATAAAAATTTAAGTGAAACTAGTTGAAGATTAAAGAATTAAACGACACTTTTATTATTTAGGTCTCAGAAATGTTTACAGAAAATATTCAAACTCAGAATTACAACTTTCTTTCCTGGAGTTTCTCTCTCCTCAAGATTTTCTCAACTCTAAAAAATACATCATCCTCCTCTGGACTTACCTGATCTCCTTATATAGGAAATTATATAATGGAAGACAGCTAAGCTTTCCCATTCTTTCGGATCTATTCTGCGATCTCATCGTGGCAGTTACATTGTTTATTTTTGCCATCTTTCGTAATCCTCGTGAAACAACATTCTTTTATCATGCTTCTTCAATTGTCAACTATCTTGATGCTTTCTCATGTTGCTCACCAAATTTCGTTGGAGAATTCTCACGGCGCTCTCGTGAAAGATGTCATTCTTGTAGTGGGAGTATTCAACCTTCTCGTGGAAATGTCGTTCTTATCACGAGAATATCGTTGTGGCGATATTCTGGCACTACATCTTGCCTCTTCTCATGTCTTTTCTGCAAAGAAGAAACGATCATGAGAATCCTTAACTATCGCAAGAATATCTGAACTTTTTTCTCCGGAAATATTCCGCTAATTCAGCTTTCCTTGTTAACACGTGTTGTAAATCTGTCCTTTTGTATTGACACGTCTCACATAATTTACTCCCTTCTTTGCCTATAAAAGGAAGAGTCGAATTTCATTTCTAGTTTTCTTTTCTTAACTCTCTTTCTTCTTTACTTAGTTTCTTTGCTTTTTTTTCTGCAACTTCTTCTCCTTCTCATTCTTCTGCTACTGTATTAATGGAGTCCTCGAGGTATATTTTTGATCATGGTATTTTCTTAGATCAAAATTTTTATTTATATTCTTCGATCTTCTCTTACTTAATTCTTTATAACCCCATATGATGTACTCTTCAGCGGAGCTTCATCTATTTCCCAATCCTCGACTCAAAAACCTATTATTCATAAGAGGCCGACTGGAAAAAGGAAAGAAAATTCTGCGAGCAATAAGGTAGTAAGAAACACATTATATTTCTTAATAACAATATTGTTGCCTCTATTTCTTATCTAGATTATTGTTTGTAGAATGACCAGGGTAATGCTAATCCTCCTAAAAGATCTCGCCAATTAAATAAGACCTTTGGAAGTAATTTCGTCATTCCTCCCTTAATATCTGCGAAAGCTTCACCTACACCTGTGCAATCTGATCTTCCTCCTTCTTCTGTCGAGAAGCTCGCTTTCACTACCACTTCCTATACTTGTCCTTCACCAATTCAAATTGCAGAACCCATCATACCTGAAACTCCATCTAGCCCTTTACTTCCTCCAAATGTTACTTTCCCGAAAACTCCTCCTTCTGATGATACAACCATTGCTAATGACTCAAATCATCAACTTGTCCTCACTTCCTCTATTTCACATTATACATCCCTTCCTTCATCAAATGAGACCATCGCAGGAATTGATGTTTCTTTCAAAATTTTATCTAACATTCTAAATAATGCTAGAGATTCTTCTACTGATTCTCTCCAAAGCGGAGTTTGCGAAACTCTGCTCAAATATTTTGGCTCAGACAATTCTGTTTCACGAGCTTCTCTAGAGAATGAAAATGCTGCTTTGAGAAAAAGTATTCAAGATAAGACTTTTGAATGTGAAACTCTAAAACACAAGCTCAATAACTCTGTACTGGATCGCGAGAATTTCGCTAGAAAGATTGATGATCTAAAAAGTAAGCTTCTTTTTGCCTCTGTCCTTTTATCTTTTTATTCTATTTCCATATTCTTCGTACTTAATCCTCCCTTTAAATTCTTGGTTTATATATTAGTTTCCAACCGAAATCGTTTCATCGAAAAACTTAAATCTGAAACCATAGCTGATGAAGCTCACATTGAAAGAGATTCTTGGATGGACCAGCATAGTAGATTAGATAATCTTTATACGTATTCAGTTGATCAAATAAGAAATCTCACAAATGAGAATACTCAATTATTGCAAAATCACAGTTTTCTAAACAACGAGGTTACTCGCCTCTCATATTCGTTATCCAAGACTAATTTGTCTATAGAATCTTTGTCAGACAAGAATAGAACTTTATCTCAAGAGAAACACAAATTATCAAGCTTGTTGGCGATCTCCTCGCATAAAGTAAACAATCTTCAATGGATATGTGATGACCAAAAGCAGTCTCTCCGCTCTCTTAAAAATAAACTTGACGAAGTAACTGAATCATCTGCCGCTGAAATAGACAAACTTATCAAGGGTAGACTAACTCTTAGTTTGAATGCCAGCAATCTTCGAGATGAATATTCCCAACTAAAGGAGTCTCATTCCTCATTGTCAAAAGAAAATTCATATTTACGCACCAAAGAAGAGAACATGAAATCTCGTGTAAAAGGCATAGTTGGCGACAAATTTGATGATGCTATGAACCAATGGGAGAACTGCCTCTTTTCATTAATCCAAAACTTAACTTCGAAAAAAGAAGGTAGTCAATTATGACTGCCTCACTTGTTGATTTCCCTTGTCACAATTTATGTTATATTTCACTTGTTGATATTCTCACGATATATTTATTTCTATAACCTTTCATTATTTTGTTGCTCGCAGAATCTGAAAAAAGCCTTCATTCTACTATCACCAATCTTACTAAGGAGCTAGACAAAAACCCGCAAAGAAAACAAGACTCTTCTTCTCAACCTTTTAGAAATTCGTGATAAAGCAGAAAGAAGACTTGGTTATCTTGAGTATTTCAAGAATATAGAGATCAGAAATCATGACAAAGGTTTCCTTCGCCAAGTTCATCTTAGTGCTGAAGTTCTCGTGAACGAAATTTTGATCTCCAACTCTCTTTCTCCTGTATCCGTTCTACCTTTGAAAGTTGACGATGATGAAGTCCCTCTTCCTATGGATAAAGATTTAGAATATCCTTCTTCTGAAGGAGATGTTGAAGAAGACGATGAAGAAGAAGATGATCAAGGAAAAGAAGAAAACCCTCTAAAAGAAGGAGAAGATCATAACAAAAAGAACTCTGGCGATGATGTTCGCGATGAAAGAAATATTGGTGATGATAACAATCCTGACAATTCTAAATCTGGCGAGACTACCGCTTGAAGCTTGAGTTCTATTTTTAATTTTTTAATTTTTTTATTTCTCGCAAATGATATAACCTTTTTTGAACTATAATATTCTCAAGAAACTTAATGAAATTCTACATATTTATTCCCTTGCTTGCCTCCTCATTAAATTTCTTGAGACTTGTTGAATTCAACTTGTTTCTTGTGATAATGAAATCTTCCCTGCATGCTTAACAAAGAAGAATTAATTTTTGAGATTATTCTATTGGTCTTATTTTTCCTTCCTAATTAAAGGTATTATTTTGCCAATTTTTTCTTTTTGCGACAAAATCGCAGGACGTCTTTACACTTTCATGTATTGACCCATTGATCTTGCCTTATCTATATTTCATAATTATATTGCGACAATATGACGAGTATAAGTTTTCTCGCGAAAACAAAGCCTCGTGACATTGCCGTCTTGCGATTAAATCGCAGGACGTCTTCACATTTGCATGTAAAAACCCCTTGACCTCATCTTAACTTTTTTCTCTTATGGCTTTTTGCCTCTGTATAATTTACGCGACAATATGACAGGCCTAAATGATATTGCGATCTTAGAGCCCCATGACATTGCCGTCTTAAGACACTTATCAGCTCCCTAATGGAGGGTGCCGCCCTTATCTTCCCCCTGGCTGCCCCTTCAAGGAGGGAACATCGTCCATACAAGACTAGCTCCTCCCATCCATATTTACCAACAACCAGTTGTTTTCGCAGCCTCTTGTCCTTTATGCCTATATGGCTTATAGTTACAAGACTGCACCCTAGGTGGGGTTTTCTTCAGGCCAAGTGCATTGTATCCAAGACTTACCAAAGATGGCCAGGGTAGGTTCGTCCGTCCCGGGCATCCTTGGCTAAACCATGTACCTCGGCGCCTTGATCATACTTTGCACTTCTTGGAAGAGACTCTCAGTCGTCCAACCAGGGTATAACCTTATAAAGCTGGAAATCCGAGATCTCTCTCCCGGATAGGTTTTCTTTAACCCCTACATCTGTATGACTCAGGTTCCAGTAGCGATATAACCTTATCCCTGAATCATATAAAGAGATACCCCCTTTATAACATGCTTGTAGGTCTTACATTTGCCTCTTACGAAATTGTACTCGCGAAGTAAGTTGCACTCCATAAAGGTTTGTCCCATTCTCTTAATCTCTGCGAAATTTCATTCGCGTTTCTCATGATATTGCTCGCGTAATCTTTAAAATAAAAATAGTCACTGATAATAACCTTTAATTATGCCAATATTTCTTACCTTACAGTATTTGTCACTGATAATACCTTTTCAAAAATAGTCTATTCCATGGTCTATCAAGTCGTTGGCCAACATCTCTTCCTTCAGGATCCATTAATTTGTATGCCCCATTTCCAATTATTTCTTTAATTAAGTAAGGTCCGTCCCATTTTTTCGCCAATTTTCCACCATTCTCTCGCTGATATCTCGGTGTCTCTCGCAGAACTAAATCACCAATTTGGAATTCTCGTTTTTTGACACGTTTGTTGTATTCGCGAGCTAACCTTCGCTGGTAGTTTTCCATATGTTGTAGAGTCTTCTCCCTTTTTTATTCCAATTCATTTAGTTTATGTAAAATCATACCAGCACTTAAATTCCTTTCCCACGCTTCTCTTTTTGTAGTAGGAATAGCAACTTCTATTGGTAATACAGCTTCAACCCCATATGTTAAACAAAAGTGTGACATTCCAGTAGCCTCTCTTCTAGTGGTGTTGTAGGCCCATATTGCATTATGTACTTGCTCACTCCATGATTTGTGATACCCTTCTAATTTCTTTTTCAGAATATCTGCGATCGTTTTATTAGTTGCCTCAGCTTGACCATTTGCTTGTGGGTATAAAGGAGTAGATTTTACACACTTTATCTTAAATGCATTGAGTAGTAATTCTATGTTCTGTCCTTCAAACTGCTTTCCATTATCAGACATCAACTGTGTTGGTATTCCAAATCTGCAAATGATATTCTCGAATATGAATGTGAAAATATCTTTATCACGAATATGTTGTACTGCTTTTACTTCTCCCCATTTTGTGAAATAATCTGTAGCCACAATGAGGTATCTCCTTTGTCCAGAGCCAGGCACAAATGGTCCCACAATATCTAATCCCCATTTTCCGAAGGGCCATACACTTGTTGAGGATGATAGTGGTGCTCTTGGTTCATGTATCTTTTTTCCAAATCGCTGACATTCTTCACAACGCCTTGAATGTTGTTTCGCATCTTCATGCATGTAAGGCCAGTAATACCCTTGCATGTTCGTTCTATATGCCAAAGATCTACCTCCGCTATGATTACCAGCATCTCCACTGTGCAGCATTTTTAACACCTTTTCTCCTTCCTCCCTTGTCAAACATCTTAGCGATGGTCCATTAAAAGATCTGCGATATAACACTCCGTCTCTTAACTCATAATTAGTTGCTCTGCTTCTTAGCTTGTGTGCCTCCAGTCTATTTCTTGGAGTTTCTCCTTTCACCAAATAAGCAAGAAGTTCCGCTCGCCAATCTTTGTTTCTATCTTTTTCTTCTATTTCTCCATTTTCTACAATCATCACATCTTTCTCTCCTTCTTCGTCAATTTCGACGGAATTCCCATCCACATCTTCGTCTTCTTTATTTACTGAAGGTAATAAGAGTGTTTGAATTTTTATGCATCTCGCAAGTGGGTTTGTCATCATTCTAGATATGAAGGCAAAAGCGTATGCAAGCCGGTTATCTTTCCTTGATATGTGCCTCCATTTTATCTTTGGAATTCTCGCAGATAATTCTTCCACGAGTCTCTTGTATTTCTTTAAAGAAGGTTCATTTGTTATATATTCTCCAGTTATTTGACGAATAACCAATTGAGAATCGCTTGTGATTCTAGCATTTTCCAACTTCATTTCTATTGCAAATTTCAAAGCGTGGATAACAGCCTCATATTCTGTCTCATTATTAGTGGATGTAAATTCTAACCTAAATGAGAAAGCTGTTTTTTCTCCTTCTGGTGAAATAAAAACAACTCCAATCCCATTTCCTTCTCCATTAGATGATCCATCTACTAATATCTCCCATCTATTTGGTTCTGTCAATAATTCTTTTGGATCTCCATGTTCTTCTTCTGCCTCCATCATTTCTTCCACAGCTTCGTCATTTTCCAAAGGAAATTCAGCTAAGAAATTTGCGATGACTTGGGATTTTGGCGAAGATAGAATTTCATATTTGATATCGAAATGTCCCACTTGTGCATTCCATCTTTCTACTCTTCCTGATCTTTTTGAATTCTTCATTACCGATTCAATTGGCACTTTTGTTAACACCTTAACCTTATGTGCTTGAAAGTAAATGCGAAGCTTGAAAGTTGCATGTACCAATGCTAGGATTAATTTCTCAATCTTTGAATAAATTTTCTCTGCTGAATTGAATGTTTTACTAATATAGTAAATTGGTTTCTCTATCCCAGCATCTACTCGCAGCAATACCGCACTTAGCGCATATGTCATTGTCGCGATATAAATTAATAACTCTTCTCCTGGTTCAGCTTTCTGTAAAATGGTTATATCCATTAAATGCTCTTTTATTCCCTGAAAGGCCTTCTCACATTCATCTGTCCATCTGAATTTTGTTCCCTTTTTGAGTATATCGAAAAAATGCTTGCATTTATCAGAGGATCGCGAGATAAATCTTCCTAACGAGGCTAACAGCCCATTCAATTTTTGCACATCTTTTACTGTAGCTGGTGTGGGCATATCGCGAATCGCTTGCACTTTTTTTGGATCAACTTGTATTCCTTCCTTTGATACAATATACCCCAGAAACTTTCCTGAAGTCACTCCAAAAGTACACTTGTCAGGATTTACTTTGATATTAAATTGCCGCATTTGTTCAAAAATCTACTTAAAGTCTTGTACATGATCTTCATCTTCCTTGCTCTTGATTAACATATCATCTACATATACCTCCAGTGTTTTGTGGATCCACTTTGCAAATACCTTCTCCACCATTCTTTGGTATGTTGCACCAGCATTTCGTAATCCAAAGGGCATTTTTGTATAACAATATAACCCTCTTGGAGCAAAAACTGCAGTATGTTCTTGATCTTCTTCAGCGAGAGGGATTTGGTTGTATCCTTTATATCCATCTAACGAAGATATTCTTGAATTTCACGCTGCTGACTCAACCATTTGAGGAATATCTGGTAGTGGAAAACTATCTTTAGGACAAGCTTTATTTAAATCGGTAAAATTTATGCAAATTCTTATTCCTTTATTCTTCTTTGGGACCACCACCATATTTGCAATCCACTCTGGATACTTTGCTTGCCTTATTATTCCTGCATCAAGCATCTTCTGTAATTCTTCTTCTATCTGAGAATGGTATGTTGTTGCGATTTTTCTTATTCTTTGCTTGAACGGCCTTACATTTTTGTTGATTTCTAATTTATGACATGCTACCGATGGATCTATCCCTGGCATTTCATCCATGCTCCACGCGAAAATGTCTTTGTATTCTCGCAAAAGATTTATAGTTCTTTCTTCCTCGTCAATCTCCATTCTAGTCCCAATTTTCAGTATTTTAGGTTCTTCTTCACTCCCAACATTTACTTCTTTTGTTGGTTCAGCTGCAGTGTAACTGGCTTCTGGTGCTGGTGTTTTTATGATTCTCGCACGTTCATCTCCTTCTCGCGAAAATTCATTGGGTATCCCTTTTCCCTCTTTTGCTCTTATCATGTAAATTTTAAATTCTTCTTCTTTTCTTGTTTCTCTCATCAATTTTCTGCGAGCTTTTCGCTGCTTAGGACGTTCTTCACAATTTTTTACTTCAATTTGATAGCATGTCTTCGCAAGATATGTATCTCCTTTAATTTCCCCAATTCCGCTAGGCATAGGGAATTTGATGCGTTGATGTAAGGTTGACGCTACTGCTTTAATCGCGTGTATCCATGGTCTTCCCAATATCATGTTGTATGGTGATTCCATATCCACCACGCATAGTGTTACTTGTGTTTCAATTTCTCCAAGTGGTAATCGTACTATTATTTCTCCTCTTGGTTTTGTTATAGATTTTCCGAAACCATGAATATGATATGATGAAATAGACATTTATTCATCCTTATACCCCATTTTCTTAAAATCATGATAGAACATTATATCCACAGAACTTCCTGTGTCAACTAGAGTTCTATTTATAGCCCATTTTTCTACAGATTTTATTGACTTTTCCTTCCTTATTGGTATCATGGGTACCGTAATCACCAAAGGAGATGTATGATCTATATTTTCTTCTAAAACTTCTGTTGCTGTAAATGTAATTTCCTGCTTTTCCCAATTCTTTAATAATGGCGTTTTCTCTACCATCATAATTTTTCTCCCTTCAAAATCACGTTTATGTATCCTCCCCTTAATATTTTCATGAAATTTATCGATCATTTATCTTGACACTAATCCATACTTCAATTTCCTACAATTTTCTTTGATTCTAATCATTTTTCTTCTGAATATTTCACCAATCTTCTTCAAAGTTTCCTTGATCTTGAATAATTCCTGTCTTCTTTTTTACCTTTTCTTCGATTTTGCTAATTCAACGGTCCCCTTAGTCGGTGCCAAAATGTAGTAGCAGGATTTCCCACACTACACCCCTATTAAGATCCTATAAAAATTTAAGTGAAACTAGTTGAAGATTAAAGAATTAAACGACACTTTTATTATTTAGGTCTCAGAAATGTTTACAGAAAATATTCAAACTCAGAAGTACAACTTTCTTTCCTGGAGTTTCTCTCTCCTCAATATTTTCTCAACTCTAAAAAATACATCATCCTCCTCTGGACTTACCTGATCTCCTTATATAGGAAATTACATAATGGAAGACAGCTAAGCTTTCCCCTTCTTTCGGATCTATTCTGCGATCTCATCGTGGCAGTTACATTGTTTATTTTCTCCATCTTTCGTAATCCTCGTGAAACAACATTCTTTTATCATGCTTCTTCAATTGTCAACTATCTTGATGCTTTCTCATGTTGCTCACCAAATTTCGTTGGAGAATTCTCACGACGCTCTCGTGAAAGATGTCATTCTTGTAGTGGGAGTATTCAACCTTCTCATGGAAATGTCGTTCTTATCACGAGAATATCGTTGTGGCGATATTCTGGTACTACAGAAATCAAATATGAAATTTTATCTTCGCCAAAATCACAAGTTGTAGCAGATTTCTTAGCAGAGTTTCCTGTAGAAGATGATGAAGTTGTGGAAGAGATGATGGATGTAGAAGAAGAACATGGAGACCCAAGAGATCTGTTAACAGAACCCAACAGGTGGGAAATATTGGTGGATGGATCATCAAACGGGGAAGTTAATGGAGTTGGAGTTATCTTTATCTCGCCAGAAGGAGAAAAAATGGCCTTTTCATTTAGATTGGAATTTTCATCCACTAATAATGAGACGGATTATGAAGCTGTAATACATGCTCTAAAATTCGCAACAGAAATGAAGTTGGAGAATGCTAGAATTACCAGTGATTCGCAATTGGTTATTCACCAAATAAAAGGAGAATACACAACAAATGAACCATCTTTGAAGAAATACAAGAAACTTGTTGAAGAACTGTCAGCAAAAATTCCAAAAATAAAATGGAAACATATATCAAGAAAAGATAACAGAGACTCGCAGACGATTTTGCTTTCATATCCATCATGATAACAAATCCAGCTGCGAGATGCATAAAAATTCAGACACTTCTATCACCTTAAATCAATAAAGAAGAAGAAGAAGAGGCAGATGTGATGATAATAGAAAGTGGCGAAGAAGAACCGAGAGGCAATATTTTAGATTGGCAAACAGAACTTCATGCATATTTGGCGAGAGGAGAAACACCAAGAAATAGATTAGAAGCACAAAAATTAAAAAGTCGTGCAACAAATTATGAATTAAGAGATGGAGTGTTATATCGCAAATCTTTTAATGGGCCATCACTTAGATGCTTGACACGGGAAGAAGGAGAAAAAGTGTTAAAAATGTTGCATAGTGGGGATGTTGTTAATCACAGCGGAGGGAGATCTTTGGCATACAGAACAAAAATGCAAGGCTATT
The DNA here is from genome assembly GCA_023529315.1 of Papaver bracteatum. Taxonomy (NCBI): domain Eukaryota; kingdom Viridiplantae; phylum Streptophyta; class Magnoliopsida; order Ranunculales; family Papaveraceae; genus Papaver; species Papaver bracteatum. The sequence continues at coordinate 5,447,084 of JAJJWX010005078.1, read as the reverse complement.
ACTGGCCATATATGCATGAGGATGCGAAGCAACTATCAAGACGTTGCAAAGATTGTCAGCGACACGGAAAGAAGATACATGCACCAGGGGCACCATTTTCATCTTCAACAAGTGTATGGCCTTTAGGAAAATGGGGGTTGGATATTGTGGGACCATTTGTACCCGATTCTGGACAAAGAAGATATTTGATTGTAGCTACAGATTATTTCACAAAGTGGGGAGAAGTAAAGGCAGTATAGCACATTCGTGATAAAGATATTTTTACATTCATATTTGAAAATATAATTTGCAGATATGGAATTCCTGCACAGTTGGTATCTGATAATAAGCAATTTGAAGGACAAAACATAGAAATGTTACTTAATGCATTTAAGATCAAATGTGGAAAATCAACACCTCTTTATCCACAGGCCAATGGGCATGCAGAAGTAACCAATAATACAATCGCAGGTATACTGAAGAAGAAATTAGAGGGGCACCTCAGGGCATGGTGTGAACAAGTGCAGAATGCAATATGGGCTTACAATACAACTAGGAGAGAAGCAATTGGGATGTCACCTTTTTGTCTCACATATGGTGTTGAAGCAGTACCGCCAACAGAAGTTTCTATCCCTACCACAAAAATAGAGGCTTGGGAAAAGAATCTAAGTGCTGGTATGGTTCTAAGTAAACTTGATGAGTTAGAAGAGAAGTGATAAAAAACTTTACAACATATGGAAAATTATTAGCGAAGATTGGCTCGCTAGTATAACAAACGTGTCAAAAAAAGTGAGCTCCAACCAGGTGATTTAGTGTTGCGAGAAACACCAGGTTATCAGTGAGAAAATGGTGGAAAGTTGGAGAGAAAATGGGATGGACCATATATTATTAAAGAGATAGTTGGAATGGGGGCATATAAATTGATGGATCCGGAATGTAGAGACGTTGGTCAAAGACTTGGTAGACCATGTAACAGATTATATCTAAAAATATATTACCAGTAACAAATTCTGAGAAAAGTTAGATGATGATATCATATATGATGAAGCAAAGAAGAAATGAATAAAATAATTTTTTATCATAGCTGCGAGATTATTCAAGATTACAGAAAAAATAAGAAATAGCGATATTCGCAAAAGAAATATTAGAATGGGACGAACCTTTATGACGTACACCCTAGTTCGCGGATAAAATTTCGCAAGAGGAAAATGTAAGACCTAAAGTACGTCATATAAGGGGGTATATCTTTGCATGGCTCAGGGATAAGGTTATACCGCTGCTGGAACCTGAGTCATGGAGATTTGGGGTCAATGAAACCCATCCGGGGGAGGTACCTTGGATTTTCAACCTGAACTTATGATTTAGGTTGGACGACTGAGGGTCTCTTCTAAGGAGTGCAGAGTATGATCAAGGCGCCCAGGTACACGGTTGAGCCAAGGGTTCCCGGGGTGTATGAAACTACCCTGGACATTCTTGGCAAGTCTTGACTATGATGCACTCGGCCTGAAGAAAACCCCACCTATGGTGCAGTCTCGTAACCATAAGCCATATAGGCAAAAGGAATAAGAGGCTGCGAAAATAACTGGTTGTTGTTAATACCGAATGGGCGGAGCTAGTCTTGTATGGCCGATGTACTCCTCCTTTAAGGGGCATCCAGGGGGAATATAAGGGCGGCACCCTCCATTAGGGAGATGATAAGTGTCTTAAGACGCAAATGTCATGAGGCTTTTTACTCACGGGAGTATCAAGACTTGTCATATTTGTGCAACAAATATACATAAGCAAAAAGCCATGAGAAAAAGATAAGATGAGATCAATGGGTTTTTACATGAAAGTGTAAAGACGTCCTGCGATTTCATCGCAAGACGACAATGTCATGGGGCTTTATTTTCGCCAGAAAATTTAGGCCTGTCATATTGTCGCAACAAATTGAAAAAATGAGGATAAGTCAAGATCAATGGGTTCTTACATGCGAATGTAAGAACGTCCTGCGATTTTGTCGCAAAAAAAAAAATTGGCAAAATAAGACCTTTAACTAGGAAGGCAAAATAAGACCAATAGAATAATTCCAAACATTAACTATTTTCTTTTAAGAATGCAGGAAAGATTTGTTCATTCTAAGAAAGATAATGAGGGGAAAGTATGGGAATTTATAAATTGAATATTATTATCTTTCTCATAAATACTTAAAATGATATAAGCATAACTAAATTCTAAAGTTGCGGAAAAGTATATCGCTCGCAAGAAAAGGGAAAAGAGGAGATAATTCAAGAAAACAAAAGCAGGACTCAAGCTTCAGTATTAGCCTCGCCAGTTTCGTTATCTTTTCCTGTGTTATCATCTTCGCCAATAATTCTATCATTATGATCAACTCGAGTTTCTTGTTCCTTTAATTTCTCGCCAACTATTGCTTCACCACCGATAGCTGCTTCTTCAGGAGGGATTTCTTCTTTATCTACTGAATCTCTTGAGAAACATCTTCTTCACCACTTACATAATTAAGATCATTATCAGCGGGATGAGGAATTTCATCATCGTCTACTTCTAGAGGCTTGATTGATATAGGGGGAAGAGAATTTGACAACAAAACTTCATTCACAAGAACTTCAACGCTTAGATGAACTTGGCGAAGAAAATCCCTATCACGGTTTCTGATCTCCATATCTTTAAAATATTCAAGGTAGTCATATCTTCTTTCTGCTCGACCGCGAGAACGGGCAAGACGAGAAGCAAGCAATTCATTTTCCTTTCGAAGTTTATCCAGTTTATCATTCAAAGCAGAAATAGTTTAATGAAGACTCCTCTCAGATTCTGCGAACAATAAGAATAAACATGAAAGATATTCTTGCGAAGATTTTTTAAGAAGAATTATAAAGAAATATAATAGAGGAATAAACAGTTGAGGCAGCCAAAAATGACTACCTTCTTTCTGCGAAGTTAAGTTTTGAACTAGTGTCAAGCAAGAATCCTCCCATTGGTCCATGGCATCATCAAATTTATCTCTAACTATGCTCTTCAGGCGAGATTTTATGTTTTCTTCTTTAGAGAGGAGATAAGTATTTTCCTTTGCTAATGATGAATAAGACTCTTCTAATTGGGAATATTGTTCTTTAAGTTGGCTTACCTTTATACTTAAAGCTAGTCTACCTTGGATGAGTGTATTTTTCTCAGTGATGGATGATTCAGTTACTTCCTTAAGTTCACCTTTTAGCGAATGAAGGGATCGTTCTTGGTTATCATACATTCTTTGAAGAGTACTTAGTTGCTGCGAGGAGATCGCCACCTTATTTGAAAGACCCCGCTTCTCTTGAGATAAAATCTTGTTTTCGTCCGATAAAGTTTCTATCGCTAAATTAGCCTTGGTTAACAAATAAGAGATGCAAGATATTTCGCTACTTAATAGATCTTGTTTTTGTGATAATTGTGTATTCTCTTTGGTAAGGTTCTCTATTTGATCAAGGGAATACGTGTGAAGATTATCTAATCGGTTATATTGGTCCATCCAAGAATCTCTATCAACGCGAATATCTTCAGCAACGGATTCAGCTTTGAATATCTGCATTAATCGATTCTGATTTAAGGCTTAATGTGCGAACAAAGGATTTTACGAAAATGGAGTATGAAAAGAAGAAAAACAATTAACGTATGAAAATCAAAGACAAAGATAGAAAAAGTTATACCTTTTAATTCATCATTTTTCTTGCGAAGATTCTCGCAATTCAGTGAAGAATAGTTAAGTTTATGATGAAGAGTATCACATTCTAAAGTCTTGGCTTGGAGAGCCCCCTTCAAAGATTCAACTTCATTTTTTAGAGATGCTTGCGAAACCATTCGGTCAGAAACAAAATATTTATTTAAAATCTCGCAGACACTATGCCTAACAGGATCGATAGAAGACTTCCTAGCATCATCTAAAATATCAGACAAAACCTTAAAAGCAACATCTACTCCTACTGAAGTTTCTTTAGAAGGGGGGAGAGATATAGATGGCGAAAAGATGACAATAGAAAGTTGGGGATTGGAATTATTCGCAGCAAATGCGTCATCCAATGGTGAAGTTTCTGGAAAAGTAATAATTAGAATTGAAGTAGAGTTAACTTGAGAAGTAACTACAGTAGAAGGAGAAGAAACTTCATTCGTAGCAATTTCAGGATTTTCATTTATAAAAGGATCAGTTGAGGCATGGATATTATTGTGATGTTCTCACAGACATAAATTAGAGGTTCAGTTTGCGAAGATGCAAGAATAGAACTGGCATAAATTAATTTAGGATTAGTAACGGCAAAATCAACAACTTTAGCCTAGCGAGATTTCTTGTGAGGTACATTAGTGTTCTCATCACCCTGCGAATAACAATATAGATAAGAAACAAAGGCAACAATATTATTATTAAGAAAACAAATGTTTTTTACTACCTTATGATTCGCAGGCTTCCTTTTCTGTTCAGCGGATTTTTGCTGCGAATTTCTGGAAGAATTAGGGTTTTAGACTACAAATTTGGTGTTAGAAGGGATTCTGCTAAAACAAAAACACAATATGGTAATTACATAAAATCAAATAAAGACAGATCATATAATTTTGATGAACATAATTTAGATAAGCAAGATTGAGTTTAGCAACGTTAGAAGAACATATACCTTGATGACTCCATGAAAGCAGTAGCAGATGAATCTTTGGAGGAAGAAAGTTGCAGACGGAAAAAAGTACAAACAAATGAAAATACGAGGAAGACGGAGAAGTAGAAGAAGAAGATTATTTCTGTATCAGATTCCACCTTTTATAGACAAAGGGATGGTGACCGTATAATAATGAAAGTACCGGTAAAAAGAGGAAAATTCGACACGTGTAAGCGGTTATACTTAATTTACAGGGCTTTGTCGTGAAGAGAATGTGGAAATATAGGAAGCTGCGGCATTCTGATGAGATGGAGATTCTCATGATCTTTTCTCCTTCACAGAAAAGGCATGATAAGAGGCAAGATGTAGGATCAGAATATTGCCATAGTAATACACTTGCAAAATTTATAAACAACCTTTATGCGAATTCTTCAACAACATACTGCGAGCGTTGCGTAATAACTCAAAGGATGACATAACGAATGATGGTAACTGAAACATGAGAAGAGCATTACGATCCTGCGAAGTTTATAGCATCTGCGAAAATTAACATTACAACTATTGCGAGAATATCGCGAGTCAGATCTGAAATTAAAGGATAGCTTAGCTGTCATCCACTATGTAACTACCCTATATAAAGAGAACTAATAGACTCAGAAGAAGAGAGATCAGTTTGAGAGTGTTGAGAAAGTTTTGAGGAGAGAGAAAGTTTAAGAGAGCGGTTCTATTCTTGATTTCTTCCATTTCTTGTAATATTTATGAGAATTAATCAATAAAAGTGTTGTTCTTAATCTTCAAATATGTGTTGATTATTATGAATTCTTGTGAGGGGTGTAGTGTAGGAATTCCTGCAACTACAAAAACATTAGTTCGGGATGTTTGGACTTCATGGTACACATACCAAGTATGCATAACATCATTTAAAACCAAAATCTAGGGGCTTAAGTTCGCAAACCCCGTCTGCATACTGCTCCAGGGTACGAAAATTCGTTTGCAAACCTGTATGCATACTTGACGTCGATACTCGGTAAACCTGTTTTGGCCGTAGCTTCTTCGTCCGAACTCGGATTGACCTCATTATTTTTGCACTCTCTTCCTCTATAAATTCTCTTCAAAATGGAGATGAGAAACCTTGAATTTGGATGTGTTAAGATTGGTATTTGTCATATCTCTTGTTTTTGAGTATTTTGCTCTGTTTCGTTGCACTTGTTCCACTTCTCTTGAACTTGGGCACTTGTATTATTGGAGTACTACTCTTCTAAGCTAATTTGTAGCTTTTACAAGAATTTTGTTGGAAAATCTTTTTATACGCCTTTGGTAGCTATTATTGGTGTAAATCCATGCGAAAAATATTGATTTTACCCAGTAAGGACAAATCATCTTGTATGTGCATTACGAGTTTGTCTTGATGCCTAGGAAACTTATTATGAGAATTTATTCTTGTTTTTGAGAAGGATTACTAGAGTTTGGAATAGAAATTATTGTGATTTCACATAGCTATGTCCAACGTTTTCATCTTGCAATGTTTTTAGATTTATTCTAAAGTTGATTTGGAAGATGATTATTGCAGCATTAATCTTTATGGTTTTATATATTGCAATATTGTTATGGGATATGTGTGTTTACGTCCGTGAACTTGATTGTCCCATAAGTTTTCAAAAGTAAAGTCGTTCATGAGTTGATATGCAAGTATTGATAAAAGAATGAATGGACTTTTGACAAACACAAAAGTTAAGCCTATTATGTCAATTTTTGATGGAAGATAGGTTAAAATCTTTTGTAATTCAAGGATTATGTATATTGTATGTCATTGTGCAAATGGTGATGGAATATAGAATGAATCCTTGTGTTTTTCGCAGTAATTGATCTTCCCTGATCCATATTTCGTGTATAACTGTGAGGCCCTGTAATGTGTCTTATGTCGAGCACTAAATAACCAAAGTTGATTATTTTATGATTAGCTTAGTTTGTAGGAGCAGAATCTTGCAGCATTATTATGCTTGCGAACAATTAACGACACAACAATAATATTTCACATAAGTGTATTATAAGTGACGCAATAGGTGACGATAACAAAATCATGAGGAAAGCGTGAGCAGTTTGCGAAGGTTCAAAATATTTGCGAAGTAGAATGCAAAGCTTCCCAATATAAGTTCTCAAGTCCGAAGTTGAGGGATAGTTTAGTTGTCAACATTTTGTAAGATCATATAAATAGTCATTTAGGCATAAGAAGAAGGGGAGGTCTTTTTAGAAGGGGGAATAATTTTAGTAGGAGAGAGAAGTTTCTAGGAGAGGTTTATTTTTCTTTATCATCTTATTCCCCAAAAAATCTAGAGCTCCAAATATTCTTTAATGGAGTCTCAATTGTAGAATCATGTAATTACATACAATCACTAGTGAAGAACCGTGGATGTAGATCACAATGATCGAACCATGTAAAAATCTTTGTGTCTCTTTTACAATTCTAGTACTTTAATCTTCATTTTCATATCAAATAAATTAGATCATCAAACCAAATTAATAGAATTCTACTGAGGGTGTAGTTGTAAGATTTCTTGCAACTACATAATTGGCGCTAGAAACAGGGATGAATGAGAACGAAGCCATGAATGAAAAATCATCAGTGCCATATTTAAAAGTTGTTATGTAAATTAATCATAAGAATCAATACAGTTGAGACGAAGATTCACATATTAAGCCGCAGTTAGTTATTCAGCCGCAGATTTCGTTAAGGACTCAAGGAATTTCAGAGAATCAAGACTAAGCTAAAGGATGAAATTCATGATCCAACTAAACTAGAAGAACATAAACAGTGAAATATTACTTAAATAAATCGCAAGCTCCCATTTCCTGTGTTAATTGCGGCCAAGAATTGATCATAGAAAAGAAAGCTTGCGATCAATAAGTCATCATCATCAGATGAAGAAGTCCCAGCGTGAGGAGATAAAACTATCGACAAGAATGAGACCAGTAATGGAGAATGGAGAGAAGTAAAGGGCAGAATGAGTTATCCAAGAAAGGATCCAGAACCTAAGTTTAGATTCGACCACTTTATTAAACAAATGCGAGGATGAATGATGCGTTAGTTTGCCACATATCTAAGTTGGAACATGTACCATTTCAGAGAATGAAGTCACGACAACTCCAGTTATAAGCCATACAAAATAGGATTTCGTACATCGGTTTTACGAAGCAAAATCAAATAAGAGCATGCGGGAAGAAGGCTTATACACCGGTTTTGCGAATATAAAGTCAGCCAAGAGGTCAATAGCCTGAATTAGGAAAATATTAGCGAAGGAAGGGAAAATCAGCAAGGAAAGTAATGAACCAGCGAGAAAAAGAGAAGATGAAATACCACTTCATCTAAATACAAATAAGAAACCATTCTCGGTTAACAAACGAACAGGAAAGCATAAGAAGAAGATACAGAAAGAAGAAAACTAATTCTCACAAAGAAACTCCTAAAAGGAGATAAAATCAAACAAAGCTGCATTAAACACTAGCTTTACGAAGAGAAACTCTTTCCTTATTCCTTTAATTTTATCTTCAATTACTCAAGTATTGGGGATTGTTCACTAACTTGACCTGTTGTTCGCAGCAAATGATAATGACAGTTAAAACAAAAATGACGGAAGAAGATAAGGAACGAAGAGCAATGTGTTGCAACTGTTGCTTCAGAAAACAGAGAATGCGAGGGAAGGGAAAAGATTACTTCAGCAACTATTCCGGCGAACATACAGCGGAAAGGACAGTAACAAAATTTCAGAAGTATCAGCCATTCGCAGTAATGGAACACCAGCCATTCGCAACATCAGAGGATGACATGGGAGAATAATTCCCGATTCAAGATATAGCAGAGAGGGTCATGAACAAAGTTAATGAGCTCAGTCTCATGGTGGATTGGATGAGAACATGAGACGCGATAATGAGAAGAAGAGTTCGACTAATGTAAAGAAAACCATATCGTACAGAAACAAAAGAGCTTTGTGAAATTTCTTATACGAATGTTCGCAAAAAAATTAACGGAAAGATGGAAAAGTAGTTGCACTCTATGTAGGATAATTCGCAGGGAGAAGTTATTTCGCAACGAACAATGGACTTTCAACTACATCATTTCGTCACAAATTAGTAATAACTAGAGGTACATGAAGAGGATCATTAAAATGTGAAAGAAAGATGAAAAACATGCAAAATTAGTTAGACACAATGGAATAAAGGGAACAGAAATGTAAGAGCTTAAGGCATCTGACGCATGGACTCATTAGAGCCTTCACAGTCATAAGAAGCAATAAACTGGGGAAACCAATAAACAAATGTGTGCTTATGCGGCAGGGAAACGTATCTAAATCGAGTTTTAATAAATTTGTTGTTCACGAGTGCAGAACTGAATCTTCTGCTAGAACATATTTCGCTGATGATGGGAGTGATGTGAATAAATAAACTTCAGAGGAAAACAAAGGTGACCCATTCAAAGACTAATGGCGTGCTGATAAAGAAATAGAAAGCAACAGAGAAAATGAATATATTTCGCAGAGCCCAAAGAAAAAGGAGTAACACGCGAAGAATAAGATACAAAGAATCAGACAGAGAAAATTACCAGCATGAAGGAATCAATAACTACATTGACAATCAGCAGAACGTGGAAATTTTTCATGCATAAATTCAAACACAAAGAGGTGTATATAAAATGATAACAGATCAATAACAGAAGTGTATTATAATAATCCAAAATGATATACAAAACCAATAGCAGCAGTGACAACTCAGTAATACCAGGAATGATAAAATGGAAGTCAGTGACAGGAGCCAGCAAGTAACGGATGATCAAAAATCCAACAACAATAACTTGACAACATCAATTCGCAAAAATAACATCAATTCGCAACAACACCAATGGATGATTAAAGATCCAAGAAACAAATGATATACTTCGCAAGAGACAACAACAAGCCGCAACAGGTAAGTACCATTTCCTTGAATATTTAATTTACAGAAGACAAAAGATTTTTGATTTTATTTACCAAAAGCGATATACTCGCAAGATTTCTAAAATTTCAAAACATTTCAAAGATTTTTTAGGTTGGGGAAAAGCGATACAATCGCAAGATTCAAAAATGAATCCATCGCAAAAATTTAAAGATCTCAAAAATTTTCAAAGACTTCAAGATTACAAAAGTCCTTAAGAAGCCTGAATGATGCAGCTTTAATGAAACAGACTTGGAAGCTCATGACGATCAGTTCGGACTTTGGTAGCTTCGTCAAGGTTCGCTTTGCTTCAGCAGCATACAAAAGGTCTTCCATATGGCACGGGTTCAAGGAGCAGTGGAATATTATCGGGGGAGAATACTATTTGGCTAGTGGGAAATGGTAATAGGATTGATTTCTGGCAGGACATCTGGTTCAGTGGCATGGACATTTCGATTGCAGACTTTCTGGAGTTATATTGTACGCATATTCACAACTCAGTTGCAGACTTTATTGAGGAAGGCAGCTGGAAGATTCCAGACTACATGACGGAGCTGGAGAGCGACATTCGGCAGATTATCAACGAAACTCCGTTTGCGCTGCATTTGGAAGACCGCCAGGTCTGGAAAGGCAGTACCTCAGGAGAATTAACAATGAAAATTTCTTATGAGTTTCACAGGCCAAACGAAGTGGAGCACGCAGACTTCAAAGATCTCTGGGAAATAAGAACTCCGTCGCGTCGTGCTTGCACAGTTTGGAAAATTTTACATAATAGAATCGCGACAGATGACAATGTCCACTTCTATGGGGGGGATACCGTAAACTGCTGCAACATGTGCCCAATTCCTTGCTGCAGTGAAACACAACACCACATGTTATTCACTTGTAACTTTTCCACTAATCTCTGGAATTGGATAATGCTTAAATTCAGACATGGCCTGGATTGTTCTAGTATGCAAACAGTATTTGCTTCACTCAGATGCTTCGCTGGCTCCTCACAGACCAAGAATTTGCTTTGGATTGCAGTAGTAAGCTGTGTGTGGATGATTTGGCACTGCCGCAACAGTCTGAGGTTCGAGCAACGTCAAACAACTTCTGATCAGGCACTGGCTCATCTGCATAGGCTCATCGCAGAATCCAGCAAAAATGGAGGAGGGTACTCCTACTACACTTCTGCAGACAGGTTAATCCTGGATGGTCTGGGAATTCAAAGGCTTCCTCCAAAAATGCCTAAAGCGATTCTGGTCAAATGGCAGCCTCCGGCGAGGGGCTGGATAAAGGCTAACACGGATAGCTGCTTGTTAGATAACACGGGTCCTTCATGTTGTGGCGTAGTGTTTCGCGATGCAGACGGCAGGGTGTTGGGGTGTCTTGCGCAGAACTTGGGCATTAGCAATTCTGTGTTGGCGGAGCTGTGGGGGGTAATTCACGCTCTGCGGTTGGCGCGCTCGAGAGGTATCCGTAGACTTTGGCTGGAATGCGACTCTATGTTTGTGATGTAGGCTATAAAAAATCCTGATTTGGTTCCGTGGATTCTATCGAATCATTGGAACAATTGCTTGGTGTTTGCGAACTCTATTCAGCTGGTTTGTAGCCACATCTATAGGGAAGGTAATGCTGTGGCTGATAGGTTGGCTAATCATGGAGCAACGATGGGATCTTATTGGTGGATAATTGCGCCGCCTTTTATAAAGCGAAATTGTGACATTAACAAATCGGTGCTACCTTTATACCGGTTTTGTAATATGTAATATGTGTCTTTCTACCTTTATACCGGTTTTGATTAGTTTGGTTTTGCTTTCTTTTTTCCTTATCTCTTTGTTCTCCGAGGTAAGGCTTAGTCCCCCTCTTTCTTTTTTTCCTTTTTAATGAAGAGTTCGTTTGTTAAAAAAAAAATAGAAGTAGCGCAGGGAAATATGAAGTTTTGCGAGGATGAATTGCGATACTTCGCAATTCATATACAGCTGCATAAGTTTTACTATAAATAGGAGTTCAAATGTAAAATTCGAGAGGCTCTTTTAATGAGTGTAAGAAATTATCTTAGGAAAGAGAATAGAAAAAGTTGTAACTATTCTAGTTCCATTTTGATAATTCTATGTAATCAACTAAGAGAATTAATAAGAAAATTATCATTCACCATAAAAAAAAAACAAAAAAAACAAAAAACAGAGAAAATTAAATTTATATATTTATAGAACATTTTTGATTTAAATACGCGATATGAATACTTCTCATATTTCTTCAAGGATTGAAACAAAAAGGTAATCAGTATAATTCGCAACATGAAATATTTGCGATGAGTTTTTACGAATAAAAATAATTTTGATTCGATTTATAAAAGGTGAAAAAATACCGCCAAAAATCAATTGTGATCAGCTTCCATTAAAGAAATACGCAAAAAATTACTTACAAATAAAAAGAATTTTGATTCGATTTATAAAAGGCGAAAAAATACTGCCAAAAATCAATTGCGATCAGCTTTCATTAAAGAAAGACGCAAAAATATTACTTGCGATCAGCTTTCATAGAAGAAAGACGCAAACTGTGATCAGCTTTCAAAAAATAAAGAAAGCCGCAGAAATTTTACACAGGAAAACCTTTGTGGCGTACACCCTAGTTCGCGAAGCAACATTTCGTAAGAGGCAGAGTCCTAAAGTGCGTCATTTAAGGGGGTACCTATAACCATGGCTCAGGGTAACCAGAACACCACCAAGGACTCTGAGTACATGGATATTATGGGGTACAACCCAATAACGGGGTACCTATCCGGGTTAGACACCTTGGATTCTCAAACCTAATCTTGCGATGTACCAGGATATAGGTTGGGCGACTAAGGCATACTGTCTTTCCCAAGAAGTGCAGAAAACGATCAAGGCGCCGAGGTACACGGTTGAGTCAAGAGTGCCGGATGGGTTTGAAGCACATCTGCCATTTTTGACAAGTCTTGGCAAATGATGCACTTGGCACAAAGATACCCCATAGGGTGCAACCTCGTAACTATAAGCCCTATAGGCAAAAAGGAAAAGAGGTTGCGATCAAAAGCTGGTTGTTGGCAGAACCGGATGGGAAGAGCTAACCTTGTATGGTCGATGTACGCTTCCTTGAAGGGGCAACCAGGGGGAAGATAAAGGGCAACACCCTCCATTAGGGAACTGATACGTGCTATAAGACGCAAATGTCACGAGGCTTTTTGTTCGCAAGAACATAAAGGCTTGTCATATTTGTGCAACAACTGGACTTCTGCGAGCCTTCTAAAAAAAAGAACTCGCAGAACATAATAAAGAAGTTAAGATGAGATCAATGGGTCGCTACATGAAAGTGTAGAGACGTCCTGCGATTTCATCGCAAGACGGCAATGTCATGGGGCTTTACGTTCACAAGAATATTTAGGCATGTCATATTGTCGCAACACTTCCTGAAGAGGCTAAAATACTATACAAAAAAGTTGGAAAAATAAGACCTTTAACTAGGAAGGCAAAATAAGACCATAAGAGAATACGCAAATAAAATTGCGAAGATGATTATATGTAAGCAAACAAGCTTACGAACATATATACTGAAATGAAATTGAGATTATACATCTTTAATATTTTAATTATATTATATCATGCGAGACTAATAGTGCAGGAATGGAAGCAATTTAAAGTTACATCAATTTTGCCGCAACAAAATGAGCTAAGTAACAGAAACTTTAGGTATAAATTGCAATAGATAAGCATTCGCATCATACAAGCATCATACTCGCATCATAAAAGCATTGCATAAGTATTTCATGGCATAAGCATCGCATACACATTTCATAACATAATCATTACATAAATATTATATTCGCACAAGTATTTTACAAAATTTTACAGAGTAGTACTGCGAAAGTTCGCAAGACCATTCATAATTCGCAGGACTATTCATAATTCGCAACATTATTCGCAACACTATTTGCAGCACTATTATGAGGCAGAGGCAGAATAAGAATAAAGAAAAAATTCATTCATTCAACATTTTTTCAAGGATTCTACTCTCACAGATAAAGAACAGAGGCAACTATGGGTACTAAGAAAACATTTTATGTTCTTTATCTTCTCAACGAGAATCCTAACCAAAAATGGAGTAATAATTTCACATGAACAGAGGAAATATTTATCACTCTCATTCAAGGAAGAATACTTCTTATATATATTTCGAGGATTAAGTACTTCTTATACTTCTTAAGGATATTTCATACTTCTTATATATTTCGAGGATTAAGTACTTCTTAAGGATATTTCATACTTTTTATATATTTCGAGGATTAAATACTTTTTATACTTCTTAAGGATACTTCATACTTCCTATGAATTTCGAGGATTGAGTACTTCTTCTGCTTCTTCTGAGATACTTCATACTTCTTCAAGGATACTTCGCATACTTCATACTTCGCAAGAGGATATTTATAATTACTTCTTAAAGCTTCAGAACTTCGCAAAAGAATAGAGGCAAGTATCTACTTTTTGAGTTTGATATTCTTTCGCTTGTTCCTTCATCAACAAAGATCAGAGACTACTACAACAACAGATTTTTATCTTAAAGATTGCTCTTCACGCAATATCCAAGAGAAACGAGGCAAGATGTAGGAGCAGAATCTCGCAGCATTATTATGCTTGCGAACAATTAATGACACAACAATAATATTTCACAGAAGTGTATTATAAGTGACGCAATAGGTGACGATAAAAAAATCATGAGGAAAGCGTGAGCAGTTTGCGAAGGTTCAAAATATTTGCGAAGTAGAATACAAAGCTTCCCAATATAAGTTCTCAAGTCCGAAGTTGAGGGATAGTTTAGTTGTCAACATTTTGTAAGATCATATAAATAGTCATTTAGGCATAAGAAGAAGGGGAGGTATTTTTAGAAGGGGGAATAATTTTAGTAGGAGAGAGAAGTTTCTAGGAGAGGTTTATTTTTCTTTATCATCTTATTCCCCAAAAAATCTAGAGCTCCAAATATTCTTTAATGGAGTCTCAATTGTAGAATCATGTACAATCACTAGTGAAGAACCATGGATGTAGATCACAATGATCGAACCATGTAAAAATATTTGTGTCTCTTTTACAATTCTAGTACTTTAATCTTCATTTTCATATCAAATAAATTAGATCATCAAACCAAATTAATAGAATTCTACTGAGGGTGTAGTTGTAAGATTTCTTGCAACTACATAGTTATTGTTCCGTAAGGTACTTTATGTCGAGCATATTGAACTAAATTAATCATCTTGGTTGGTTATTTAGTTATGAGTCCATTAGTTTTATTATGTTTGAGCATTTTTGACTGGGTTGATTGTTTTCATGATTAACTTAGTCATTTCTCCATAGATGTTCTTATGTGAGTATAAACAATTGAATTGATAACTTTCGTGATTAGTTTTATTGTGTATTCCAATTAGATTAATTAAGGGTTTTCTTGTGATTAATCTAATTGAGTTTTTAAGTCTCCATAAGTTTACTTGTGTTGAGCATATTTGGTTAAATTAATCATAGGTTCGCTTAAGGTTAATTTGAGAATATTTCTTTTTGGATTCAAATTCATACTTGTATGTGATTTGTTATGTCCAAAGAAATACTTCTTTTCTTTTGAAATTAAGGTCGCTCTTGTTGTTCTCTCGGGAATGACATTTTATGGGGGAGAGTTCTTAATTGAACTTGTGCTTAATTGCCAAATCTTTGTGGGGAGTGCGGCTATGGAATATTATAGGGGTTATCTTGAATATTTATAGACTCCTTGATGAATGCATTTAGCTTTGGATTTATGATTGCATCTAAAAAAGATGATATATTCTTACCTTTGGTCTTGAGACATCTCTTACGGAAATTTCATTAAGATCCCGTTCTTGTACCTTTGCCAATTTTATTGACAAAAAAGGGGAGAATTAATATGTAGCTCACACTACAAATACATATGGTTTTCGGATCATTATGTAAGGGGGAGTGGTTTCCATGTAAGATGGATTATTGACTAAGGGGGAGTGACATATCACCATAGTATTGTTGTTAAAGTTGTGATGCAATTGGACTTTGACGATGTGTAATGATACTATGACACTGTATAACAATGATTGAGAACTCTTATTTTCTCGTTGTTATAGCTATGGATTTTCAACAACGATGATGCTAAACTTACAACCTTTAGGATCATTGGAGTACTTGGAAGTGACGAAGATTTCGAGTAATGTTGAAAATTAGACATGTGGAATAGGAGCTACAAAGTTTATTTATATATTTTTTGTATTCCATATGTATTGATAGTTTTGTCACTAAAATTGACAAAGGGGGAGATTGTTAGAGCATTGCTAGGTCGAACTCGCATGCGTTGCTATCTCAAGCATGTTTGTCAATGTTAGTGATCAAAACTATAAAGTCTTGATTTCTAGTCTACCATAGCTAAGGTCTCGGACTAGGATAGAAAGTGTAGTTGAGCTCAAGAACTCCATGGAAATCATCATACAAGACGAAGGACTACTCAAGGAACTAGTAGATCTTCATCAACTAAAAGGTATGTGGAGACTTGAACTTATCTATCACTCAAAAGTCTATCTACTATATCTCCTATCTTGAGACAAAAGTCGTATTAATATATACACTGAGATTATACACATGTGATATTTCGAGCTGAGTATATCTCGCTTATCTATTTCTCGAAATTTTTGTTGGTAAAGCTTTCGCTTTAGCCAAGTTCATCTTTACCTAGTGACGATAGTCATGTTAAGTTCCAATCACCTTGAAAATTGCTCTGACGAAAAATAGTTTGTGAATAACAACTATATAATGCCCTATGAGAATATTTCAATGACTAGAATGAGAGTTTAGACAATATAACATTGGAGGATATAAGCATTGTTGTGGAAACACATATATGTATAATTCCTTATTCCTTGAACTAAAGTTTGCGAACATTGTTGATCAAGAGAACCGGAGAAGTGCGTGAGCTTCAGTCCGCGAACTGGTGAAAGTTCTCGACCCGAGAATTTCTGCTGGATTTTGTGAACTCCATCCGGGAACTTAAGTCCGTGAATCCAGTCCACGAACTTGAGTAGGTTATGTCTAAAAACGATGTTGGTGAACTCATCTCTATAAACTAAGGAATGCAATTGCAAATCGTGGCTATATAGTTCATGAACCGATTCGAGTGAAACAAATCGTTTTTTCTTTAATTGTATCTTGTGCAGTACATAAAGATCTAAGCAATTGAAAAACTCTCTAACTAGTTCATTTGAGTCATTTGAACTAGTTATGGTGAAGAAGAATATGGTTGATATGAAAGTTATCACATGGCTAACCATTTGGTTGACTATTGTTGAACCAGCTAATGTACAAGTTTGGGTACGGTTATACAAGCCTAGAAATGTGCATTGCATGTGTATATAACAAGCTATGTTTTCGATATAACGGTTGATAAATATCAGCTTGAATCTAATCAGGTTTTCGTCTAACGGTGAATATTGAATGCTTTTTTCGCAAGCTAACATTGATTGCAAACCTTGATTTGAAAGGCTATATAAGGGAGAACTCTAGCAACTTGGAAACCTAATCCCCACATATTCTGTGTGATACTAGTTGTACTAAGCTAGAGTCGATTCTCCTTTAACCTTTGGTTTCTTCTTCTAAACCAGGTTAACGACTTAAAGACTTCATTGGCATTGTGAAGCCAGACCGATACTAATTTTCTTGTAGTTATATGATCTGATCTTGTTGTTTCTATCGTACAAGTACAATTGTAATAATTGGCTTGAGATTTCTATCTCCGGTAGGCAAGATATAAAAGTAGTCACAAAAACTTTGTCTCATCGTTTGTGATTCCATAATATCTTTTTTCTCTGCGTCGATTAAGATTATTATAAGGTGATTGATAATACTGAGATGTTCTTCGGGAATATAAGTATGGTTTTATCAATTGGTTCATGTTCGCCTTGATTTATCAAAAGATGGAACAAAAATCGTAGGTATATTCGTGGGAGACGAATTTATCTATTACTGTAAACTTTTCTGTGTGATACAGATTGGTTTATTAAAGTATTCGACTTTGAGTTGTAGCAACTCTTAGTTGTGGGTGAGATCATCTAAGGGAATCAAGTAGGTAGCATCCTGCTGGGATCAGAGATGTAGGAGCATAATTATACCTTGGATCAGTGTGAGATTGATTGGGGTTCAACTACAGTCTAGACCAAAGTTAGCTTGGAGTAGGCTAGTATCTGTAGCAGCTTAATACAGTGTATGTTTAATCTGGACTAGGTCCTGGGGGTTTTCTGCATTTGCGGTTTCCTCGTTAATAAAATTCTGGTATCTGTGTTATTTCATTTTCCGCATTATATTGTTTATCTTTATAATTGAAATAATACAGTTTGTGCGTTGAAGTTCAATCAATTATAATATCCAACCTTTGGTTGTTGATTTACATTGATTGACACTTGGATATTGGTCTTTGGTACCATACAGGTTATTCCTTGTATTTGATTAAAGACTCGTTGATTTCTATTAGCTTGAGTAAATTAAAACAAGAGAGAGATAATAACTCCTTGAGATATTTCTATCTAGATTGAGTCTGACTGTCTAGTTGATTCTCTAGAAAGTAACTCAGAGTTAGTCCATACAGATTTCTAAGCGAAAGATTGGGTGTGGTTGTTAGACCCTCGCTTTTTCAGTATGCATACATTTACGCGTACTGGAATCAACTGAAACCTGGAAGTATAGACAATATGCATACCCGTTTGCATACTAGCGAACACAGTCCAAGTCTGGCTACTTAAGTATGAGTACCCGTTTGCATATTTTAGTGGTTTATGTTCTAAAATTGGTTGTGTCATGAACTAATACATTTTTATATAATAAGGAATGTAATCTTTTGCAAACCGTGGCTATAATGTTCATGAATTGATTCGAGTGAATCAAACCGATTTTGCTTCAATTGTGTCTTGTATACTTCTACGAGAATATAAACAATTGAACAACTCTAGAACTAGTTTTATTTCAGTTATTTGAACTAGTTGTGGTTAAGATGAATAAGGTTGATATGAAAGTGTTCATATGGCTAACTTCGGTTAACTATTGTTGAGCCAACAAGGTGTACACGTTTAGGTACGGTTACTCATATCTAAATGAAGCCACTTTTCATTTGTGTGTAACAAGATATGTTCGATCTAACGGTTGAAAGATATTATCTTGAGTCTAATTAGATTTTCATCTAACGATGAATATTGAATACTTTGTTACCAAGGTAACATTGATTGCAAACCCTGATTTGAAGACTATATAAAGGAGAACTCTTGCAACTGGGAAACCTAATCCTCACACCTCATGTGTGATACTAGTTGCGACTAGAGTCGATTTTACCTTAGGTTTTTTCCAAAACCCTGTAGGTTAATGACTTAAAGACTTCATTGGAATTGTGAAGCCAGGCCCAACTATTTTCTCTGTAGTTGTGTGTTCTGATCTTGCTGTTTTCTATCATGATTGAGTACTATCTTCTCTAAGATTTTCTCGAGATTTAATCTCCGATAGGCAAGATAAAAAGGAGTAACAAACATCTTCATCTCATCATTTGTGATTCCACAATATCTTGTTTCTCTTTCATACGATTAAAATTATTGTGAGGTGATTGATATTACTAGGCCGTTCTTCGGGAATTTAAGTCCGATGTATTAATTGGTTCTTGTTCATCTTGATTTATCAAAAGACGGAATAAAACTAATAGGTATTTATGTGGGAGACAGATTTATATATCTCAATATACTTTTCTGTGTGAGACAGATTTTTTTATCAAGTCTTCGACTTTGGGTCGTAGCAACTCTTAGTTGTGGGTGAGATCATCTAAGGGAATCAAGTGCGTAGAGTCTTGCTAGAATTCAGAGACGTAAGGAGCTCAATTGTACCTTGATCAGTGTGATATTAGTTAGGGCTCAACTACATTTCAGTATGAAGTTAACTTGTAGTAGGATAGTGTTTGTAGCGGCTTAATACAATGTGGTGTTCAAAGCTGGACTTGGTCCCGAGGTTTTTCTGCATTTGTGGTTTCCTCGTTAACAAAACTTCTGGTGTATGTGTTATTTCTTTTTCACATTATATTTTTATATAATTGAAATATCACAGGTTGTGCATAAGTTCAATCAACTGTGAATCCAACCTTTGGTTGTTGATTGAATTGATTGACACTTGGATATTGGTTCTGATACCATCCAAGTTGTTTCTTATATTAATCAGGCTCACGGATTCCATCTGTTTGATTTCTTAATTACATTAAGAAACATAGATATAAATCTTAGATATATTTCTTGATTGAGCTCGCTTTATTAGTTGGTGCTCTCAGAATTATATTGGAGTTAGTCCATACATATTTCTAAAACGATATATTGGGTGTGGTTGTTGTACCCCCACTTTTTCAAAAACCATTATAGGTTAACGACTTAAAGACTTCATTGGGATTCTGAAGCCAGACCCAACTATTTTCTCTGTAGTTGCGTGTTATGGGCCCAAGTCCGCGAACTGTTACAAACAGTCCATGGATTGTTTCTTACTAACGAACTGTAACAATTGCAGCAACACTTATAATTGTTACTTTAAAAAATCACTCATAACTTCATCGTTATAACTCGGAATTGAGTGATTCTTGGCTTTATAACTCGGAATTGAGTGATTCTTGGCTCGTTGGATTCGCAAGCTCATTCACTATAACATGAGATCCTCTATAGGGATAAAGGTTATTGTCACCAAAGTCATGAATCAAATAACCTCAAGTATATATACATAAATGTACATTTACCATCATAGGAATTGTTCCATAGAGTGATCATTTATCTCGATAGATTAGAAATGTAGAATTGAAAAAGAATCCAAATGAAATCAATCATATACCTTTGTTGATGAAGTACTTATTGATGTCTTCTTGTAGTATTCAATCTTTATCCTTTAAGGATAGCTTCGATTCAAAATCTTTGACCTAATCTAGTCCGAAACTATCTTTAGTATGCTAAATCAAGAATGAATTTTGGAAACTAAAATTGACAACTAACTTGACATACCAACGCTAGTGAGTTCAACCGAGAAATGCTCTAACAATCTCCCCCTTTGTCAATTTTAGTGACAAAACCATTTTACATATGGCTTGTACTTGTTAAAAGCAAAATCGACAAGCTTGATTTCCTTGGTTCTTCAACTCTGCGTGTGTTCATCCCGTACTTGTTGAAGATCCATCATAGTATTATTACACAACATCAAAGTTTTATTATATCACAACTTTGACAATAATACTACGGTGATATGTATCACTCCCCCTTAGTCAATACTCCATCTCAACATGAAAACCACTCCCCCTTACATAATGATCCTTAAACCATACATACTTGTAGTATGAACTACACATTAATTCTCTCCCTTTTTATCAATATAAATTTGCAAAGGTACGAAAACTAGTGGGATCCTCATGAAATTTTCACGAAGACACTTCATCACCAAAAGAAAACATATCAACTTTTTTTAGACAATATTACAGAGTCGAAACTTAGTGACTTCATCAAGGAGTTTATTAAGATACAAGTTAACCCATACATGTTCCACGACCATTTTCCCCTCAAATATATAGCAATTAAGCACAAGTTCAAAATAACTCTCCCCCATAGGATGTCATTCTCGAAAGAACAATAAGAATGACCTTACTCCGGAGATAAGGATTTAATGAATTTTAGAAACCCTACAAGGAGATACAAGTTAAGAACCAACCATTGAAAGTATCTCATGAGATTGTGTTACTAAGAAATTAAAACTATCTCATGGTAGAAATACACAATATATAATCATAAAGATCAAGTATTGTGATCATCTTTTCTAAAAAATAAACTTGTATAAACAAGAGTTGATATGCTTAGAAGGAAGAATAACCTTTTCCACAAGGATGGTTACCATAAGTGTATGAAAAATTTTCTTTGATAATAAAAACCAACATCCAATGGCTTTCATTATTGCTTCTAATCCTTAAGAATTTCAATCACAAATCAAGTTAGGTAATTAAGAATCATACGCATGGTATTTAGCCATATGAGCACTTTCATATCAACCTTATTCTTCTTCACCATAACTAGTTCAAATGACTCAAATGAACTAGTTAGAGAGTTGTTCAATTGATTAGATCTTTATGTACTACACAAGACACAATCGAATCAAAAACGATTTGATTCACTCGAATCGGTTCATGAACTATATAGCCACGGTTTGCAATTGCATTCCTTAGTTTATAAAGATAAGTTCACAAACGTCGTTTTTAGACATAACCTACTCAAGTTCGCGGACTTAAGTTCCTGGATGGATTTCACAAACTCCAGCAGAAATCCTCGGGTTCGAGAACTTCACCATTTCACGGACTGGGTTCACGGACTGAGTTCGCAGACTGAAGTTCACGTACTACTCCGGTTTTACTTGATCAACAATGTTCGCAAACTTTGGTTCAAGGAACAAGGACTTATACATATATGTGTTTCCACAACAATGTTTATATCCTTCAATGGTTATATAGTCTAAACTCTCATTTCAATCATTGAAAAATTCACAGAGGACGTTATATAGTTGTTTTTCACAAACTATTTTTCGTCAGAGCAATTTTCAAAGTGATTAAAACTTAACATGACTTTCGTCACTAGGTAAAGATGAACTTGGATAAAGCGAAAGTTTACCAACATAATTTGTGCGCCCCAATTCTTTTGCAATCTTCACCGTATTTACAAGGACTTCTTGGTGAGGATACACTTTCAACACAATTAGGTTGTGTTGAGGTGAACAAAATCTTTCTCACCACAGGTATTCGAAACAAAATCATGCACGGACTCTAGGAATTTAACAACTCCCTTGAAACTTTCAATAACTATTTCATACCTTTTTAAGATGTTATCCCTTGTCGAACTCTTGTCTAGGAGATCCTTTTTAATAGTACTTGTTGCTTTATTTATCTTCTTTGGTACCCATTTCTGAGTAAATTTTGGAGCAACGTGTTTCTTTTTCTCCCCAATATAGTTATGAAACTTCTTCGGGGAATACTATAAGAACTGATATTATGAGACTCAGTTTTTCTCCAGTTTGGAACATCAGATCTTGTCTTCTTAACAGATTGCAGATCTGGATTAATCTTGTTTAAGAAATCTGCAATTCCTTTGCAAGTGACCTAGTTTTCCATAATAATAAAAAATGTTTATTTGAATGGAAAAAGTTATGTTTAGTGTTACCTAAATGTGTATGTTCTTGCTTTGGAGCTTGACAGGATTTCCTCTTTTCGTTATCAGCAGTTGATAGAGATACTTTGTTTATATCAACCGTGGAAGGTTTTGGTTGAGAAGAATATTTAGCTTTGACAAATTTTACCTCTTTGCAAATACTAGGAGCGTCTATTTCTTCATAGCCCAATCCTCGTGTATCACGATGAATTATACATGCTCCCAATATCGAGGTTAATTTATTTGAGCTGCTATTTCTAGACAAACTCTCTTTTAAGCTTGAGTTTTCTTCTTCCAAACTTTTGACCTTTCTCAGGCGCAATAACTAGATCATTCTTGGATGATTCACATTGAACTTTGAGATCTTCTCGTTCTGAATCAAATAACAAGTTCATCTCAATGTTTTCCAAGTTATCTAGCTTTGCTTGAAGAATAATTTCCCGATCACGACCTTCGGCAATTTCTTCTTTAAGCTTTCGTATTTCTTTGAGATAATCTCTTGCACCACTAGACTCACGTTGGTCTTGCAAGTCTTTATTTCGACTACGAAGTCTATCATATTTAACTTTCTCACTGGAAATGGTGCATTCAGCTTCCGAGAGTTTTTTATGACATTCCTTAAGAAGATTATTAGCAACTGGATCCACATGGAGCACTTCTTCGTCAGAATCAGAATCGTGTTCGAAAGAATTTTTCTAGAAGCTAATGCAGTCTCTCCTGCATACTCTTGGGGATTATAATATTCAGGTCCATCATCAATAGTAGGCAAAGCTGCTGCATATACCGATTGTCTACGGCTCCAGCTAGGACATACTAAAGACAAGTGCCCGAAACCACGACAGTTATATCCTTGTACATTATCCTTAGGAGATGTTGCACTTTTAGAAAAATTCTTTTTCCTGTCTCTCAATATTTTTATAAATTGTCGTGGAGTGGGCATCCTTAGTATCTGGCAAACCAGATTTATCCTTAGAGGATTCAGAATTGTTTGCAGCTTTAATATAAATCACCTCTTTTCTAGATGCGTGTTCATTATCAAAGATCTTTAACTTTCCAACAAGAGTATTTCTGGAGAGTGTAGAAAGATCGTTTGCTTCTTCAATGGCATGTTTCTTAGAGTCGTATCTAAATGGCAATGATCTGAGAATTTTTATCACAATGTCCTTTTCAGGAATAGTCTTACCCGATGCAAAAGATGCATTAACAATTTCAGACACTTTGTGATTAAACTCATCAAATATTTCATCATCATACATGCGAAGGTTTTCCCAGTCAGATGCTAGGTATTGAAGCCTTGCTTCTTTCTCTGTGGAATTCCCTTCAAATATGGTTTCTTAGATATCCCAAGCATCTTTAGACTTATTACACGTAGTAACGTGGTGCTGAAGATCTGGGGTAATGGCATGGATGATAGCATTTAATCCTTCAGAATTTTGCTTTGCAGCAAGAATCTCAAGATCACTATATTCACCAATATCATTTGCAATAGTTACACCGTCTATTGTAACTAATGGAGGATCATATCCATTAACAATACGAACCCATGATTGAAAATCTCGCGATTGAATAAAGGAACGCATAGCAATTTTCCACCATAAATAGTTTGTGCCATCGAAGACTGGTGGTGCGTTTATAGAGATAGCACTTTTGTCCATAACGATCAGATTGCTTCAAACACAGACTTATGAGGTCTTAGCGTGCTTGCCTACTCTGATACCAATTGAAAAAGCGGGGGTCTAACAACCACACCCAACAATTTGTTTGGCAACCTGAGAGGACTGATAGGTATTGTAAAACACCTAGTTTTATATCTAGTATTTATGCTTTCTTTGATATTATCATTGGGAATTGCATCTCTTATGTTTAGTTTTGAGTTTATTAGGTGCAATGGAGTCCGTGGGAGCAAAATAAGGAGAAAATGTCCATTTGGAGCGTAAAAGGTAAAAAGGTCAATTCACATGCGAAAATACGAAGCCAATGTCCAAAGAATAAGACCGTTCGACGTTGCATGAGAAAGTTATGAGAAAAATCATTGATTAAGCTTTTTAGTTCCTTAGGACTGACAACAGTACATGTAAAGGGGTGCCATTTCTGTTGGCCCTTATCCAGTAGTACCTAGGTGGCTGTATCAATCTCTCTTCCTACCACAACCCTAAAATCAAGAGATATTCTTTCTCTTATCATTACACCAGAAATTTAGAAAGGACAGAGAGTGAGGGTCGGATGCATCATTAGCTGGTCGAGATTCTATACAGACGAAGAAATTGATGTTTAGGGAGATGAAATCAAGAATTTCGGAATGGAGGTTGATGTGTTAAGTTGAGATAAGGAATCGACAGTTTATGAAGAATTAACAAATGGGTGTGATGAATTGCTGATTTGTGTTGATTATTATATGAAGTTGCAGATCGATTGAAGGGTTATGAAATGATTTTGGTTAAATCAGTTTGAGAAGATGGGTCTGTGGTGGATGAATCAAAGGAGGTATTTTTGCTGAGGTTTTGATTCAAGATGAACATATAGGTTCTATTGCCGATTCATGGCTATAATTGGTAGAAGTTTATGTGTTCTGAGATGAATTTGGTGATTTTTATGAGAGATTGAAGAGATGATAGAGGAGAAATAACAGATGGGTTCAATTCATAAGAAGGAATGGAGGGTTTGTGAAGAGATGTGATATGAAATTATGGTTTGTGAGAAGAACAAGGCAATGACTGGGTTTGAGCTGTTATGTTTACAAGGATTCTGAATGATTGACAGAATAGTGAGGATTTTCATGGGTTGATATTTGAGATATTAAAATTCCAATTCTAGTCATTGTTGAAAATTCAAGTTTGTGAATGAAACTATCTCGTGACCAATATCTTCTCCTTATTGATTACTTTTATTATTACTTTGCTTCTAATTTATTTTTATTGCTTTGATAACTCAAAACCCCCCCTTTGGTTACTAAGAATCTGAAAATTTGCATAAAAACAATAGCCTCTCTGTGGATACGAACTCTTTCTTATCGTATACTACATTATTTTAGTTAAGTAAGAAAGTGAAATTATATTTTGCTCGGCTGACAACCGACCAAATTTTGGCGCAGTTGCCGAGGAGGCATACAGCTTGTTATTAAGTTTTTAGTTTCTTTTTATTATTTCTTCTTGCATATTTGCTTTTAGTTTGTTGTCTTGTTTCTCATTTTTTTGCGAGAATTGTTTCCAGGTACTAATCCCTGGCTTCTAAAGATTGGAATTATCAAAGGTGCAGGATAGCTACTCGAAGAGGCACAATACTCCAACCAAGGCAAGACACAACGGAAGAACAAGTCTTGGAAGTAGAACACGAAGCTCTTCATCAAGAAGAAGAACAAGAGGTTCCATTTGTGGAAGAACCACTAGTTGAAGAAGAAGAATCAATGGGTGATGCAAACCGTACACTCAAGGATTTAGCTTCTCATAGGCTTGATGCATAACGATGGTGTATTCAAACCAACTCAACCTTCGAGATCAATCCTGGGTTGATTAGAGAGTTGCCGAAGTTTCATGGTATGGCGAAAGAAGACCCAAACAAGCATCTTATGGAGTTCCATACCATTGTCAAGGCCATGCTTCCAGCGGAGACTGAAGCCGATGGTGCAATGTTGAAAGTTTTTCCATTTTCTATGATGGACAGTGCTAAGGATTGGTTGTATTGTTTGCCATCCGGAAGTGTCACTACACGGAACGGGTTGAAGAAACTCTTTCTAGAGAGGTATTTTCCTGCGTCAAAGGCTACTCAAATTCGCAAAGAGATTTGTGGAATAAAACAACATGTGGGTGAATCCTTGTATGAATGTTGGGAGCGATACAAGAGATTGGTGGCAAGCTGTCCTCACCATCAATTCAGCGATGCTATGATAATCCAATACTTCTACGAAGATCTTCAATCAAGTGATATATATCTTCTTGATACAGCAGGTGGTGGTGCACTAGTGAACAAGACGGTGGTCCAAGCTGTCGAGTTGATTGAAAGCATGGCTGCAAACTCGCAACAATTCTACACAAGAGGTGAACCAATGGTTAGGCAAGTGCATGAAGTTAGTGATTCATCATCATCACACCGTGATCAAAGGATGGACAATATGGAACACATGATGCAAAAGATGGCTGCGGTTATATTACCTTTGTATGGTGAAGAGTTGGAGCAAGCTAATGCGGTTTTTCCAAATCAACAAAGACGGTATGATCCCTATTCCAACACCTACAATCCGGGATAGAGAGATCATCCAAATTTCAGCTATGCCAACAAGCAAGGTGCGGTTCAACAACCTACTTTCAACCGTCCGAGTGGATTTCAACCGCAACAACAATAATTTCAACCGCAACAACAACAATTTCAACAACCACAACAACCGGTTCAAAACCAAGGTTTCGATATCGATGCAAAGTTAAAAACAATGATGCAAGGTATTTCTGCCATGTTCAAGGAAAGCCAACAAGAAACTAAGAGTTCTATCAAGGAGTTGCAGACTCAAGTGGGCTCCATGGCGATTGATATCAACAAATTGAAGGCACAAAATAGTGGGAAACTCCCTTCTCAAACCATTAACCCAATAGAGGGTGTCAATGCTATTATGTTGAGAAGTGGTACACAACTTGAGCAACCTGAAGTTGCTGATTTAGGTGAAGAGGAAGCTCCAAAGGAGTCGGTTTTGGAGGAAAATAGGGATGAAATTCCCCAAACACCTGAGGTATCTACTCCTAACTCTAAAACTCTGGTTTCTACTTATGTTCCTCCTATAACTTTTCCTCGCAGATTTGCAAGTTCTAAGAATGCGGAATTAGAAAATGAGATTTTAGATGTTCTTAAGAAGATTCATGTGAACATACCACTCATTGATGCTATCAAGCAAGTTCCCAAGTACGCAAAAGTATTGATGGATTTGTGTACCAACAAGCAAAGGCTTAAAGGCAATGAAGTGCTAAGTGTGGGGGAGAATGCTTCGGCAATCTTACAACACAAACTCCCACTAAAATGCAAGGATCCCGGTAGCTTTGACATCCCCGTCACAATTGGAAACACTACTTTTAATAAAGAAATGTTGAATTTAGGTGCATCCGTTAATGTTATGCCGGCATCCATGTATAATTCACTTAATCTAGGTCCTTTGAAAAAGGCTGGAATTGTGTTGCAATTATCCGATCGCTCTAATGTTTACCCAATGGGTATTGTTGTGGATGTTCTTGTGCTGGTTAATCAACTTGTATTTCCAGCTGACTTTTGTGTGTTAGAGATGGATGAAGGTTCACCAGACTAGTCTCTTCCATTGCTACTTGGGCGTCCCTTCATGAAAACGGCAAAAACCATTATTGATGTGGACAAGGGAACGTTAACTATGGAGTTTGATGGAGAAATAATATGTTTCAACATTTTCGAGACGATGAGATATCCTAGTGATGTCCACTCTTGTTTCTCCGTTGATGTTATGGATACATTGGCACAACAAATGTTTGAATTGAATCGTGATGATGCTTTGGAAACTGTTTTAACTACATCCATGGATGATGGTGTAGAGTGTGGTAACGAAGTCAAGGAAGCTCTTGGTGATATTAACTCACTACAAGGATGTCCGAAAACTCATAATATCTCTTTTATTTCTTTACCATGCAGTGATGAAAATCTTTTACCTTCTATTGTTAAATCTCCAAAGTTGAAATTGAAACCTCTTCCAAGTTACTTAAAGTACTTGTACTTGGGTGACAATGAAGAGTTACCTGTGATTGTTTCTAACGAGCTTAGTGAATTATAGGAGCAAAAACTTCTAAAGGTGCTAAAGAAGCACAAGACGGCCATATGATGGACAATTGCTGATATCAAGGGTATAAGCCCTGCCGTTTGTATGCATAAGACTCGTTTGGAGGATGATGCAAAGCCTACAAGGGAATCGCAACATCGTTTGAACCCTCCCATGATGGAAGTTGTGAAAAATGAGATACTCAAGCTTTTGGAAGTAGGTGTTAGCTACCCCATATCCGATAGCAAGTGGGTGAGCCCGGAACAAGTTGTACCAAAGAAATCAGGTGTAACGGTGGTAGAAATGATAAGAATGAACGTTTCCCAACTCGTGTGCAAACCGATTGGAGGGTTTGTATTGATTATAGAAAGTTGAATGCTACTACTAGGAAGGATCAATTTCCTTTACCCTTTATTGATCAAATGCTTGAACGTTTAGCTGGACATTCATATTATTGTTTTCTTGATGGTTATTCAGGGTACAATCAGATTGTGATAGCACCGAAGGACCAAGAGAAAACTACTTTCACTTGTCCTTTCGGTACTTTTGCTTATAGAAGGATGCCTTTTGGCTTGTGCAATGCTCCAGCTACCTTTCAAAGGTGTATGGTAAGTATCTTTTCCGAGTATGTTGAAAACATCATTGAAGTGTTTATGGATGACTTTAGTGTCTTTGGTGATTCATTTGACCTTTGTTTGAACAACTTGTCATTAATCCTTGAACGATGTGTTGAAAAAAACCTTGTGCTTAATTGGGAGAAGTGCCATTTCATGGTAACTCATGGCATAGTTTTAGGCCATATAATATCTTCTAAAGGATTGGAAGTTGATAAATCTAAGATAGACCTTATTCGTGCTGTAATCCCTCCCACTACGGTGAGGGAGATACGTTCTTTTCTTGGTCATGCAGGTTTTTATCAAAGATTTATCAAGGATTTTTCCAAGATAGCATCACCACTTTGCAACTTATTGCAAAAAGATATGGTTTTTAACTTTGATAAAAAGTGTATGGCGGAATTCAATCGTTTGAAAGAACTTTTGATTTCAGCCCCTATCATTAAACCACCGGATTGGAGCAAGCCTTTTGAGCTCATGTGTGATGCAAGTGACTATGAGGTTGGTGCGGTGCTTGGGCAATGCGTGTGGAAGATACCTCATGCTATTTATTATGCTTCTAGAACGTTAAATAAAGCACAACAAAACTACATAACCACTGAAAAAGAGTTGTTAGCTATTGTATTTGTATTGGAGAAATTTCGCTCTTATCTAATTGGTACAAAAGTTGTTGTCTTTTATGACCATGCAACACTTAGGTACTTGCTAATGAAGAAAGAAGTTAAACTGAGGCTCATACGATGGATTTTACTCTTGCAAGAGTTTGATATTGAAATTAAAGACAAGAAAGGAATTGAGAACACCGTTGCGGATTACTTGAGCCGTCTTGCTGTGGACAAGGAAGCTATCCCACTGCGTGAAAGTTTCCAGGATGAGAAACTATTCTTAATTGCCTTTGGAGAACCATGGTATGCTGACATTGTGAATTACTTGGTAACTAAACAAATCCCAAAGAACTTGTCTCGTGCTGAGAGGGACAAACTTAATAGGTTAGGAAACTAATATATATGGGATGATCCATACTTATGGAAGCATGGAAGCGACCAAGTAATAATAAGGTGCGTTCCCGAATCTGAGTTTAATTATATCTTGTCATTTTGTCACTCCTATGCTTGCGGAGGACATTTTGGAAGTAAGAGAACCGCTCACAAGGTACTTGAAAGCGGTTTTTATTGGACAACCTTGTTTAAGGATGCATACACATTTTGTACAACTTGTGATAGGTGCCAAAGAACAGGCAATCTAGGTGCCCGAAATCAAATGCCACAAACTTTTATCCAATTTATTGAAGTTTTTTATGTATGGGGTATTGATTTTATGGGTCCTTTTGTCAACTCTCATGGGAATTATTATATCTTACTTGTTGTTGATTATGTATCTAAATGGGTGGAAGCTAAGGCCAACCCAACTAATGATTCCAAGGTTGTTTCAGTTTTTTTGCAAGCTAACATTTTTGTAAGGTTTGGAATTCCAAGAGCCATAATTAGCGATGGGGGTTCTCACTTCAAAAACAGGATTTTGCAAAGCTTGTTGAAGAAGTACAATATGTCGCACAAGGTTGCAACACCTTATCATCCCCAAACAAATGGACAAGCCGAGGTTTCTAACCGGGAGGTGAAATCCATTCTAGAAAAGATGGTGAACCCAACAAGGAAATATTGGAGCATGCGATTAAATGATGCTTTGTGGGCATATAGAACCGCATACAAGACACCTATTGGGATGTCTCCCTTTAGGCTTGTGTATGGTAAACCTTGTCACTTACCCGTGGAGATTGATCATAAGGCGTTTTGGGCGATTAAGCAATGCCATATGGAGATGGATGATGCTGGAAAACAAAGGAAGTTACAACTCCAAGAGCTAGAGGAGCTTCGCAATGATGCATTTGAAAACTCTCGCATTTACAAGGAGAAAACGAAGGCCTTTCATGATACTATGATTTCTAGAAAACAATTTTGTGTTGGGCAGAAAGTGCTTTTGTTTAATTCTCACTTGCATTTATTTCCAGGTATATTAAGGTCACGTTGGATCGGACCTTTCATTGTTACTAATGTGTTTTCTCATGGTGCATTAGAAATTCGTAGCATAGCTACATGCAAGGAACTTAAAGTTAATGGGCACCGGTTGAAACCATATTATGAGAATTTCACTTCCGAAGTGGTGGAAGGAGCTAATTTTGTGGATGCACTCCAGCTGGAGGAGTCATAGAAAGCAAGGAGATAGTCGGGCTGACGACTTTAAACCAAGCGCTAAATGGGAGGCAACCCATAGGATGAGTATTTCTTGTCTTATTTGTATTTTCTTGTCTTGTTTTTAGTTTTATTTTATCTTGAATTTACTTTTTCTGATTTCTTGTCATATTATCATGTAGAATTTCCCACCTTGACTTACTTTGGATGACTCAATTTACATTTAGGACAATGTAAAGTTTAAGTGTGGGGGAGTGGTTGTAGGTACCGAATATCGCAAGATATTAACTTACGAACATCGTAATAAATATAAGAGGAAAGAGTCGCAAAATAATACGATGATAGAAGAAGCACGGGAAAGTATGAAGGATTTGCGAGCATAAAATAATCTTACGAAGATATGTTGCGATACTTCGCAACACATATACAGTCGTATAAGTTTTACTATAAATAGTAGATCAAATGTAAAATTCAAAGGGTTCTTTTAGTGAGTGCTAGAAAATATCTTAGGAAAGAGAATAGAGAAAGTTGTAACTATTCTAGTTTCATTTAGATACTTCTTTGTAATCAATTGAGAGCATTAATAAGAAAATTGTTATTCATCATCAAGAACTTCTTAAGTTTTACAAATTCTACTGAGGGTGTAGTTGTAGGTTAATCTGCAACTACATAATTGGCGCTAGAAACAGGGAGGAGCAAACGTAACAGAGATAATTAAAGAATTTTACATCAGAGAAATGGTTAGAAGAAGGAATATATCAGAGCCCACCGATGCGTAAGAAGAAGAAGCAAAGACTCACATGGTGGAGAAGCAAACATAACAGGAGAGCCTAGTAGGAGGAGGAGTAATCGAAGAAATCAAACTCAACAAACAACAATGAAAGGAAGAGCAATAGATCATGATCGAGTAAGCATACACACTTGGAGAACTGATACACCAGAGAAGGAATATGGAGAACGCAAAGTTAGAGAAAATGGGAGATTGATGGGAGGAGAAATTCATGAAAGATAAATGGAGATATTAGAAACATTGAGACAAGAAATTCAAGAAGAACGAAGGTTTGAAGCTGAAGAACGCGCAAATTTAACAAGACAAAATCAAGAATTGAGGAGGGAAAATGAGATGTTACAAAGGAGGGGATCTCAAAGTGTTGCAAGATCAAATGTTAGACCAGAAAGAGAAGAACGAAATTCACCAACAATCAATAGTGAAAGTGCTATGCAAGTACAAGCACATAATCAGGTTGAAAGAAATCGAGAGAGATGCTTCATTCTGGTACCAAACAATGGGAAAAACGTAGAAAATTTACAAACAGAACCATTTCCAAGAGAAAATAACCGGAATGGCGAAGAAGATAGGGAGGAAGAGCAGCAACTCGTGGAAGAAATTGAGAGACAACAAGCAGTACATCAAAAAAATTACGAGGATGGAGTAAGAAGACGCGAAGAGGCTCGCAATAATCAAAATCTTGAATATGATAGAATTCAGAGAAGAATTGGAAATCAACAAACATAAATAACAAGGAATGAACCAAATCTTCGAATCAGAATTCAGGCAAATCAAGGAGAGGTAAATCACAGAAGAAGGAGAAATGAAGAAGAAGAAATTCCTGATATTCGCATGAGAAGGACGAGGAGAACAGAAATAGAAGAACAAGAATTTCAAGATGTTATGCAACAGAACAATTGTGATAATCTGGAGAGAAGATATCTGCAAAATTGTGCAAATGAAAACATTAATGAAGAATACAATAGAATGAAAAGGATCGCAAGAGAAGAAATACAAGAACGTAGAAGAAGAGAGGCTGTGTTAAAGAAACCAATGGAGGAGAATTCTGAATCAAATGCACGAATCTTTCGAGAATTAGCGGAAATGAAAGGAATGATAAGCAGTAGAGGATGAGGAGATAGAAGGCAATTAGATGAAGCAATAGAAGAAGCTGCGAGGACTCCTTTTTCTAGATAGGTACAATTGGGAGGGATTCCACCAAAGTGCAATCTTCCTACGTTAACCGGCATCTTTGACGGGACTTTATGTGCTATTCAGCACATTAAAGCATATGTAAGATGCATGCTATAATGGGAGAATCACGATGCTGTATTATGCAAGTACTTCGCATCAAGTTTAACAGGAGAAGCTCTAAAATGGTTCGAAGGACTTCCCAAGAACACTATTACATCATTTAATCATTTACAAGTAACTTTCTTAGGAGCATATATCATGAATCATTCCTCGCGACTTGGCATTGAAGATGTGTTTGGTTTAAAACAAAGAATTGGTGAAAGTTTGAAGCATTTGGTAAGAATATGGAATACTATGTGCAGTGATATGGCAGGACGTGTGGATGAGAGATACCTGATTTTGTCTTTCATAAATGCGATGTTCGCAACTGAACAATTATATGTTCAAATCTTCAGAAGAAAGAATTCAATTATGATGACAGAATTGCGAGAATTGCAAGAGGAGTACATTACATTAGAAGAAAAGCAAAACAATATGGACTCATATCCAGTGGTAAACACCAACAATCAAGATACATGAGCAAACTTACTTCTTAAAATAATCAATGTCGTAGCAGGTACTTCGCAGACATCCTCGCAGATATCAGAAGAGAAGAAAATCAACGATAGCCAGCCAAAAATGGTAGCAATGGGTAGTAAAGATCAAGAAGAGTATGATAGAGAAAGGAATTTCTACAGCCGAGGAGGAAATAACCAGATCCCAAGATTAGATCAGCAGCAAGAAAATTATGGGGGACAAAGGCAGAATTATTTTGGACAAGGGAATCATAGACAAAATTATAACAATGGTCAAGGAGGTCAAAGAATGATAAGAGAAGAAATAAAGATGCCACCTTTGAATACAAGTGTAGAAAAGATATGGCAGGCAATTATCTTGATGGAGCATATACCAACTCCATGGAATATGGGAAAAGAACCACCAATGGGTCCAAGAAGTCATGAATTTTGCTCGTACCATCATTTTCATGGACATTCTACAAATAATTGCAATAATATCAAGAAGATTATCTTGCGAATGATTGATCAAGGTAAACTGGATCACTTTTTACTCAAGCAAGCACAGTCACAAAAATTACCACAAGCTCCAGTGATAACTCGCAGAGAGAACACAATACAAGAAAAGGGAAAGGAAACATTACACATAGAAGTAGGGCCAAAAGCAAGGAATGTTTTCTGCAATTCTATCGTTCACTCATATAAAACCATAGAGGATTTTCATGATAATGTGTTAAGCAGGGTATATGCGAGAGATGGTGAAGGAAAGGAAATAATGAGCATCGCAAAATTTTCACGACTGGAAGATTGGAAAAAGCGTGAAATTTCTTTTGAAGCCACGGAAATTCCAGAAGGTTGTGAAATACATGATAATCCATTGGTAGTGAGATTAGAAATTTGTATGAATATGGAAGAAAGTGAAGATGATACGAACGAAGAATCATTTGATCTTAACAGAATCTTGATTGATACAGGAAGTTCTGTCAATATTCTCTTCTATCTTGCTTACAAAACCATGGGGGGAAAAGACGAAGATCTAATACCTTCTACATACAGGATTTATGTTTTTAATGGAACTACTAATAAGCCTAAAGGAGAAGTAAGCATGCGAATTCCCTTAAGTGGGATGCGAACTGAAATTCTGTTATGCGTTGTTGATGTCGAATCACCGTACAATGCTTTGATAGGAAGACCTTGGCTTCATGGAATTCTGGGCGTAGATTCAACTCTACATCAATGCATAAAATTTCCTCATCTAAAGGGTGTTGGAGTCATCAAGGGTGATTGGGCTGAAGGGAAGAAATGTTACGATACAGAAGTAGAAGTTTGCGAAGGAAAAACTACTGAAAAGGAAAACTGGAGAAAAAGAGCAAAGGCTGTGAAAAGAAGTGAAAATTTAATGGCTGAGGATTAAGACGTGAAAGAATAAAGTTACAACATTAATCATACAGAAAATTTATGATGATAGAAAAGGAATGTGGTTTGCGAAGAAAAGAGAATGAAGAAAAAAGGTAATGAAACAAGAAGGTAATCATATATTTTCTTATTGATATTGTTCGCAAAGTAATAAAATGTACTTTAAAAAACAAGAGATTGGAACAACGTATTTCGCAACATAAAATATTTTTTTTCACGAATTAAAACAATTTATTTCGAGTAGCTTTCATCGAAGAAAGACGCAAAAATTTATTTGCGAATAAAAGACTGCAATCTGTGATCAACTTCCAAAAAAGAAAGAAAGTCGCAGAAATATTACACAGGCAAACCTTTGTGGCGTACACCCTAGTTCGCGAAGCAACATTTCGCAAGAGGTAAAATCCTAAAGTGCGTCATTTAAGGGGGTACCTATAAGCATGGCTCAGGGAAACCGGAACACCACCAAGGAACCTGAGTACATGGAACATTACGGGGTACATAACCCAAAAGCGGGGTACCTATCCGGGTTAGACACCTTAGATTCTCAACCTAATCTTGCGATGTACCATGATTTAGGTTGGGAGACTAAGGCATACTGTATTTCTCAAGAAGTGCAGAAAACGATCAAGGCGCCGAGGTACACGGTTGAGTCAAGAGTGCCGGGTGGGCTTGAAGCACATCTGCCATTCTTGACAAGTCTTGGCAAATGATGCACTTGGCCCAAAGATACCCCATAGGGTGCAACCTCGTAACTATAAGCCCTATAGGAAAAAAGGATAAGAGGTTGCGATCAAAAGCTGGTTGTTTGCAGAACCGGATGGGAAGAGCTAACCTTGTATGGTCGATGTACGCTTCCTTGAAGGGGCAACCAAGGGGAATATAAAGGGCAGCACCCTCCATTAGGGAGCTGATACGTGCTATAAGACGCAAATGTCATGAGGCTTTTGTTCGCAAGAACATAAATACTTGTCATATTTATGCAACAATCAAATTTCTGCGAAGTAAAAAAAAAATGAGAAAATATATACATGCTCACAGAATTACATACAATGAAGTTAAGATGAGATCAATAGGTTATTACATGAAAGTGTGATAACGTCCTGTGGTTTCATCGCAAGACGATAATGTCACGAGGTTGTATATTCGCAAGAATGTTCAGACTTTTCATATTATCGCAAGAACAAAAATATTATCACAAAAGAGGTGGAAAAATAAGACCTTTACTTAGGAAGGCATGATAAGACCACAGCAACCAAGGAAATCAATTATATTGGAGATTCTTTATATTTCCAACAACGACATATATCAATTCGATCAAGAGTTCTTTATATATTTGCAATCAAGGATGGATATTTCATGTTACGAGGATTGGATATTTCTTATACTTCTTCAAAGATCGAATATTTCTTATACTTCTCATATTCCACAATCAAAGGATATTACATAATAATTCTTCAAGGATGTTTTATAATTCAAGGAGGATTCATAATTCTTATACTTCAAGGGGAATATTTTATATTTACTTCGCATAAACTTGAAGCTTCGCAACTTAAACTGAGGCAGATATTCTAGATACTTAAAACAAGAATTGATCACCTGAAGAGCAATAATAAGGGGGAAAGGAATAATAAGTTAGGTCTTCAAAATATATTATTTCTCTCCATATGATCAAGTCATGCAAACAGAGGGAATCATTCATTGGTACTAATTAAGTTTCAAAAGGAAATTGTTGATTGATTAAAAGTGCAGGAAAGAAGAAAATATTGTACTCAAGTAAACAAGACAAAAGAACTGAAGCAAATATACAGAAAGGAATAAAAATATTTTGAAGATGATTTATCTTCATCAAAATGATCTTCTTTTTCTTCTTCGGAGATATCATCTTCAGCTTCACTATCAGAAATTTCCAAATACGGGGTATCATTGGGAATTTCTTCAAAAAGGAGCGTTTGATACTTCTTGAGAGGAATTTGGTTGTCTTCACAAATCTTGCGAGTCATCTTAGCTCGGAAACGTTTGATATTTAAACTATGATTGTCCCGAGAAATTTGAAGTTGAGATTTTAAATCAAAATCTTCTCGTTTGCGCAAGAAGAATAGTTTTCAGATCATCATTCATCTTCGCATAATTTTCTGCAGTAACTACAGGATAAGAGAATAAAGAGTAAGGGAAGAAATTAAGGAATTGGTTAGAAAATTACGGAGTTAAAGTAATCATAGTACACGAACTTACCTTCTAATTGCTTCTTATCATTACGAAGATAAGTATTTTCAAGCTTTAATTGATTATTCTCCTCAAGAAGGGAAGAACCTCCAATTGCGATACTCTCAGATTGTGGATTATCTTCGCAACGGGAATTTAATTCCGCATTATCAATATTCAAATCCTCTATTTGCTGACGAAGTTTTGAATTCTCAACTTCCAACTTCTTACAACGGTTTAAAGTTTTCTTCTCAAAGAATGGAATGACGTCTTTCCCAATCAAGCAAATTGCAAGAAATTGACCCTCCCAACCTAAACAAATAAAAAGGATTAAAAATCAATGAAATAAGGGAAACAAACAAGGAATATAAAAGAAATTTACCATACTCCCCAAAGCGTATAATTTAGCAGGAGATACGAATCTTGAAATTCCATTAAGGGAATTATTGTTGAGTACAGTGGGAACTTTGCAAGCCTTCACAATAAGTTTACGATCATTCACAGTAGGAGAGTTTCCTAATCCACGAGAAGAGTGGAGAAAAGCCTCAGACACTTGAATCATTGCAGACTCAAAAGTTTCCGCATTAATATAATCTTCATCTTCTTCATCATTGTCATCATCATGTCCCCTATCAGAAATAGTATCAGAGTTAGAGCTAAGACCCTTCTCAGGAAATTTATCATCTTCATCACTTTGTTCTTCGTCGACATTCTTGCTAGAGGAGATCACGTTGGAGTAAGTACTGGTTGGGAGTTTCTTCCTCTTCTTTGCAGAAACCACATCCTCAAGCTTTCTATTTCCTTTGCGAAGAGTATTTTCTTCATTATCAGAAGATTTGGTGTTCTTAGCAGAACGAAGCGTTCTCCATCTTGCAGATAGCACTTCAGAAGAAGTTGAATTCTTATCCTTACTCGCAACGGCCCAAGGAAAATCAGGAAGAGTCTATAAATTCAAATAAGGATAAGAAACAGAGGCAACAATATATTGTTTAGAATACATATAAAAGTGTTTCTTACCTCATTTGAAAACAAGTTAAAAAATAACAAGAAGATAAGGAGATGGAGATGGAGATACATACATCTTTGTCTTTGTTAGGCCAAGAAAAGACCCAAGGTTGATAGTTACGATCACGAAGGTTCGCAGGAAGATCTACTATCCCAGAAATGTAAGAACCCGATAATGCTAGAGGGTAATTATACCAATCTTCATCATGAGAACGGCGAGAGGTTCTATTATTTCCCAAGGCATAATCAATATCGTGCATAAGAAGATCATCTACTGCGGTATCAGCTTTACGATGAAGATGAACACCCCAATGTTTATCTTCCTTCCTCGCAGGAATTAATGTATAATTTTTGAAGAAGTTCTCAACTGTATAATTTGCAGCAACAATTTCTACATCTCTAAATGCAGGTCTCCTAAGATCAATCAGATATAAAGATTTTCCAAAGCAAACGACGAGTTGCGAATTCAACCAGAATGCGAATGCAATCACCAGTCAATTGATAAATGGCTCGTGAGAAATTTGGATGGGAGATAATTTCATAGAATAAAGGAAGACATAAAGAGGAAGAGGAAGACCTGCGAGTATTTGGCCTCGTGAGACTAAAACTTTCCGATCATCCCAATGGAGATCAGTAAAGAGTTATATACAGAGAGAGGACTTATTATCATGACCATCAATTTCAGAAAGGACGATATCTCTATCAGCAAACTCTGCATTAAGTTGTTCTATAGTTTTCTTCTTTGGAGCCATTGGATGAAGGATAGAAAAACAGAGAGGAAAAGAAGTGAAAGAGATAAGAAATCGTAATAGAAGAAAAAAGGAAGAAATTGCAGAAGCAGGTGTGATAAAGAAGATGAACAGAATAAAAGAATAAAAAGGAGAATTAAAGATAGTATTTATAAAGAAGGGAGAGTTTGATAAAAATAAAAATTCATCATTGCGATTAGACGTGAACGGTTGAGAAGGACGGTTACGAAACAACGTGTCAAAAATTTAAAGAAAGAGAAAAATACGTGTTGCGAATCTAACAGGTAATGATAACTATATTAAATTTACGAGAATAGAGGTTCTCACGACATTTCTTCTTCGCATAACTGACATGAGAAGAGGCAAGATGTAGGTACCGAATATCGCAAGATATTAACTTACGAACATCGTAATAAATATAAGAGGAAAGAGTCGCAAAATAATACGATGATAGAAGAAGCAGGGGAAAGTTTGAAGGATTTGCGAGCATAAAATAATCTTACGAAGATATGTTGCGATACTTCGCAACACATATACAGTCGTATAAGTTTTACTATAAATAGTAGATCAAATGTAAAATTCAAAGGGTTCTTTTAGTGAGTGCTAGAAAATATCTTAGGAAAGAGAATAGAGAAAGTTATAACTATTCTAGTTTCATTTAGGTACTTCTTTGTAATCAATTGAGAGCATTAATAAGAAAATTGTTATTCATCATCAAGAACTTCTTAAGTTTTACAAATTCTACTGAGGGTGTAGTTGTAGGTTAATCTGCAACTACAGTGGTTAAGCATTTGCATTGTAAATTTTTTAAAAAATTTCAACTTCTTTGTAAATTAGTGCATGAAAACTCCAACTTGTGGTTAGTTTAGAGTCACATAGTATACATGTCTCTAAGATTACATTGAGATTCTCAAAAGAGTGACTGAACTTAGAGATGACAGAGAACATGATCGGGTTTCTTACTTGTATGAGAGTTAAAGTTGGATTTAACCATGCCAGTGGAAAATAAGGTGCAGACTGAATTCGGTAGTAGAGTAGTGGTACCCTATAGTGGAGACTACCCATGTTACATCATGAGAGGCACCGACCTTCATTTCTTTGTACCTGTCTAAATTTGTGCTTTTAGAGTGTGTGTCACCATATGTAAACTCTGGGTATAATGGTGAGTTACCCAACCTCCCACCAATAGAAGCACTATTTTGATCTCTTGAGTGTTATTTTATCAATCATGATGGTGACATCGAATTGCTAACTTACATACCACTTGTAATCTTGTTCGCATTTAGCGCCATCCACTTTATCTCTCTCTACACCAACAGGTCCATAGAAACACCATCATCATCAACAAGAGGAGCATCATAAATTCAAAGGAAAGTTTAAAACGTTCAAGGTTTACAAGCAACAGTACAGAAATGAGCATATTTCAGATTCAAGTATAGCAACAAAATAAGGAGCAGAATTTTTATAAGTTGAAGACTATTGTACAAGAGTGAAGATTATCAAGATGAGAATTCAAGAAGTTTATGATATCGAGACATACAAGTTGTGAAGAATCAAGCGGTAAAGTACTCACACCATGGCATTTGTACTTGCATTTTTATTTTATCTTTATTTGTATTTTAGTTTCTCTTGTCTCAAAAAAAAAATATGAAAAAAAAAATTATTCATTGCATCATATTTTGGTTTGTTTAGTTTATATTTGGTTTTGTATTCATTCAATAAAGCCAATGGAAAAAGAAATATCTATAGTGAAGTTTCAAGCAACAAGAATTAGAGGAAAGAATCATATTGTCAAGATTCTACGAAGTTCAAGACTTATCATCAAGAGTTGAAGACTGAAGACGAAGACAAAGATTGAAGACCGAAGACGTTTCTATGGATGCTGTGAGAGTGGTGCTAACTGCACGCCGAACGGATAACGAGGTAAGTAAGCATATTCCCACCTTCGTTAAGTGATTGATTTCCTTTCTTAGAGATCGTCAGAAAAATGGGTTTTCAAAATGAATAAAATATGTGGGTTTTCAAAACAATTCGGAGGGTTTGCCTTCCTACTATTCAACGTGTCGCAGGATTCTCTCTTCATTCCTACCTGGACACATGTGTGACCCATAAATAGTTGTTTATTATTGAGAGCAATTTCATAAAATCCTTTCTTGTGAGGCAGAGTCAAGACTTTTGATCACTCTGAACCCGAATTACTTTCGATAAGGGATGGTTATTTCTCTCTCAACTTTTAAGAATGAGATTATGTTCATATTTTTGTCTAACTTCTTATAACTAGTGTGAAAAATCTCTATGTCTTCTTAGCGTATTGGATACTATCATTTCGGAGAACTAGTAAGTTGGAAAAGTAGGTTTTATGGGTACATGTCTAGTAAACGCTCATGGGAGTTGTATGTATCTTTTAGAATAAGTTTTGTTCGGTTTGCTCGAGGACTAGCAAAGTCTAAGTGTGGGGGAATTTGATAGGTGTTGTAAAACACCTAGTTTTATGTCTAGTATTTATGCTTTCTTTGCTATTATAATTGGGAATTGCATCTCTTATGTTTAGTTTTGAGTTTATTAGGTGCAATGGAGCCCGTGGGAGCAAAATAAGGAGAAAATGTCCATTTGGAGCGTAAAAGGCAAAAAGGTCAATTCACATGCGAAAATACGAAGCTAGTGGGGTGTGATGAATTGCTGATTTGTGTTGATTATTATATGAAGTTGCAGATCGATTGAAGGGTTATGAAATGATTTTGGTTGAATCAGTTTGAGAAGATGGGTTTGTGGTGGATGAATCAAAGGAGGTATTGTTGCCGAGGTTTTGATTCAAGATGAACAGATAGGTTCTATTACCGATTCATGGCTGTAATTGGTAGAAGTTTATGTCTTCTGAGATGAATTTGGTGATGTTTATGAGAGATTGAAGAGATGATAGAGGAGAAATAGCAGATGGGTTCAATTCAGAAGAAGGAATAGAGGGTTTGTGAAGAGATGTGATATGAAATTAGGGTTTGTGAGAAAAACAAGGCAATGACTGGGTTTGAGCTGTTATGTTTACAAGGATTCTGAATGATTGACAGAATAGTGAGGATTTTCATGGGTTGATATTTGAAAGATTAAAATTCCAATTCTAGTCATTGTTGAAAATTCAAGTTTGTGAATGAAACTATCCCGTGACCAATATCTTCTCCTTATTGATTACTTTTATTATTACTTTGCTTCCAATTTATTTTTATTGCTTTGATAACTCAAACCCCCCCCCTTTGGTTACTAAGAATCTGAAAATTTGCATAACAACAATAGCCTCTCTGTGGATACGAACTCTTTCTTATCGCATACTACATTATTTTAGTTAAGTAAGAAAGTGAAATTATATTTTGCTCGGCTGAAAACCGACCAAGGACTTACTCCAATACACTTTCTAGAGAATC
Organism: Papaver bracteatum; assembly: GCA_023529315.1. Lineage (NCBI taxonomy): Eukaryota > Viridiplantae > Streptophyta > Magnoliopsida > Ranunculales > Papaveraceae > Papaver > Papaver bracteatum. Next base: position 5,404,430 of record JAJJWX010005078.1, on the reverse strand, counting down.
AACTAGACAGACAGACTCAATCTAGAGTAAAGTATGAAAATGCGGGGGTCTAACAACCTCACCCAATATTTCGATTAGCAATCTATATGGACAACTCCGAGTTGTTTTCTAGAGAATCAACAAGACTCAATCAATAGAAAATATCTCAAGGAGTTATTATCTCAATCTCTCAATTTGATTTACTCAAGCAAATATGATTTGCGAGTCTAATCAAAGAGAGATAACTTGGATGGTACTAAAGACCAATATCCAAGTGTCAATCGATTTAAATCAACAACCAATAAGGTCGGATATTCTAATCGATTGAACAACGCACAACCTGTATTATTTCAATTATATAACAAAATATAATGCAGAATAGAAATAACACAGACACCTGAATTTTGTTAACAAGGAAACCGCAAATGCAGAAAAACCCCGGGACCTAGTCCAGATTAAACATATATTGGCTGCTACAAACACTAGCCTACTCCAAATTAACTTCGGCCTGGACTTTAGTTGAACCCCAACCAATCTCACACTAATCCAAGGTACAGTTATGCTCCTACGCCTCTGATCCTAGCAGGATACTGCGCACTTGATTCCCTTAGTTGATCTCACCCACAACCAAGAGTTTCTACGACCCAAAGTCGAAGACTTTAATAAAGAAATCTGTCTCACACAGAAAAGTCTACATGTAATAGATAAATTCGTCTCCCACGAATAAACCTACAAGTTTTGTTCCGTCTTTTGATAAATCAAGGTGAACAGGAACCAATAGATAAAACCATACTTATATTCTCGAAGAACAATTCAGTTTCATCAATCACCTCACAATAAACTTAATCGACGCAGCGAAGAATATTATTGAGGAATCACAAATAATGAGACGAAGATGTTTGTGACTACTTTTATCTTTCCTATCGGAGATAGAAATCTCAAGCTAATTATTAAAATTGTATTCCTATGATAGAAACAACAAGATCAGATCACACAACTATAAGAATAGTAGTATCGGTCTGGCTTCACAATCCCAATGAAGTCTTTAAGTCGTTAACCTGGTTTTAAAATAAGAAAACCAAAGGTTAAAGGAGAATCGAATCTAGCTTTAGCAAACTAGTATCACACAGAATGTAAATGGATTAGGTTTCCCAGTTTCTAGAGTTCTCCCTTATATAGTCTTTCAAATCAGGGTTTGCAATCAATGTTAACTTGCTAACAAAGCATTAAATATTCACCGTTAGATGAAAACCTGATTAGATACAAGCTAATATCTCTCAACCGTTAGATCAAAAACTTAGCTTGCCATACACACATGTGCTTGACGTTTTGAGTTCGTGTAACCGTACCCAAACGTGTACAATGGTTGGTTCAATATTAGTCAACCAAATGGTTAGCCAAATGATAACTTTCTTATCAACCATATTCTTCTTCACCATAACTAGTCCAAATGACTCAAATGAACTAGTTAGAGAGTTTTTCAATTTCTATGAGATCTCAAGTATTACAAGAGACACAATTGAATCAAACACGATGTGATTGACTCGAATTATTTCATGAACTATAAAGCCACGGTTTGCAAAAACATTCCTTAGTAATTTAAGATAATTTCACGAATAATGTTTTCAGACATAACCTCTTGAGTTCGCGGACTCAAGCTAACCGGTTGAAGTTAATAAACTCTAGTAGAATTTCTCGGGATGAGAACTTCCGTCAGTTCGCGGACTGCACCTGAGCTTCAACTTCAGCAGATATTCTCGGGTTCGAGAACTTACGCCACTGTAGGAGAGGAATATCATAACAAATGATAACTTACGAAATTGTGGAGAAAAAATACATCTTGCGAGCAAAGGAAATCACGAGGAAATCAAAAGAAGTTCGCAAAGTGAAGTTGCGAAGGTTCGCAGGGTAATTCTCAAGTCCGAAGTTGAGAGACAGTTTAGTTGTCAACATTTTGTAAGATCATATAAATAGCCATTTAGGCATGAGAAGAGGGAGAGGTCTTTTTTAGAGAGAGAGATAATTTTAGGAGGAGAGAGAAAATATTAGGAGAGAATTTATTTTCTTTATCATCTTCTTCCCCAAAAAATTCTAGAGCTCCAAATATTCTTTAATGGAGTTTCAATTGTACAATCATGTAATTACATACAATCACTAGTGAAGAACCGTGGATGTAGATTACATTGATCGAACCACGTAAAAATCTTTGTGTCACTTTTATAATTTTAGTACTTTAATTCTTAGTTTCATATCAAATTAATTAGATTTAGGAATCATTTTAATGGATTCTTATGAGGGTGTAGTTGTGAGATAATCCGCAACTACATAATTGGCGCTAGAAACAGGGACAGATTAAATGGATTTATCCTTCCTGTAACTTGTTGGTTCAAGAAATTTTCATGAAACTGGTACTGTTGGTGGTGCATTTCTCTGAGTTTATCAAGTTCTTTGGAAAAATTGGAAGGTACAGCAAAGTAATATCATTAGAAATTCACTGAAATCCAAGGAAAATGGATATGGAGATGTAAAGCTACGTCGGCAATCACATTCGAAGGAAACATCGAGATAAAATCAGCAGTAGTTGCCAAAACAGATCTGTTGAAATCACTTTGGAATGAATCCATTTCTTATCTTTATGGTTTAGTTATCAAAAACTCAGATTTGTTGTCAAGATAGATCTGCGAAGTAGAGTCGATGCCACTTAAGTGAACAGAAATCCTTCTTGTTTCCTGCGCTAGAAGGTTCGTAGGTAATTGTTGGTGTCAATATTCAAGAAATAAGAAGTTCTGCGAAGTTCACTCAGGAATGAATACCTCGTAACTTCGACGAAGACAAAATAACTCACAATCCAGGTCAACTCGCCGGATTTGTTACAAAACCAGGCAGCCAATGGTTCACAGTATATTGCTTTGTTTAAGGAAATGACCGGAATCAAACTCTGTGAAGATGATTTACTTCGCAGCGGGAAGAGGAAAGAAATTTCTTCGCAAATATTTATCTTGCGAACATTCGCACTTCTACTCTTTGCAGTTCGCAAATATTTACTTTGCGAACGTTCGCAAGACCAACACTACTACTCTTTTACACTTCACAAATGTTTACGTTGCGAACATTCGCAGCACCAACACTTCGCAGACGTTCGTTTACTTCATGCAAAAGTTTACTTCGCAAGATCTATGGTTATTTCGCGAGAAGAAAATGGGAGATTATTTCACGGACATATTTCACAAGAAATGGTTAGAACAGTTGGTATAACGCAACATTATACAAGAGGCAGATCAAGAGACAACAACAAACCACAAAAGCTAAGTACTTCTTTCCTTGAACATTTTATTTTGCTTACGAAAAATAAAATATTTTTGATTTGATTTACAAAAAGCGATTAAATCGCATGATTACAAAGATTATACAATTACAAAGATCTCAAGATTTCACAATTACAAAAGAAACCGAGAAAAATATCTCGCACAAATCAATTTATATATTTCTCTTGAAAAATTTACTTTGCTTCAAATGATATGATATTCGACATGGAGAGTAGTAGATGGCAAACCTTTATAGCGTACACTTGCGAAGCAACATTCGTAAGAGGCAAAGAACCTCAGTGCGTCGTATGAGGGGGTACCTATTAGGATCATTTCCATGGAAAAATATTTGTCAAATGAGATGAAATAAATCATACAAAGGAAATCAAAACAAAGAAAAACGATTTGAACTTGCAATTAAATGAATATTTTTGACAAAAGAAATGTTGAATACTAATCTAAATTTTTATTTGCATTACAGTATAGCATGAGGCAAAGAACATGGAGTGAGAGTTTTGCATGATCGGTTCGCAATACTTCTTACATTTAGAGGATTATGTACTTCTTAAGGATACTTCGCATACTTCATACTTCTTATATATTTCGAGGATTGAGTACTTCTTATACTTCTTCAAGGATACTTCATACTTCTTATACTTCTTCAAGGATTGATATTTTTTACTTCACAACATTCAAGAACTTCACGAAATAATAGAGGCAAGTACGTACTTTTCAAGTCAAGTATTCTTTCGCTCGTTCTTTCATCAACAAGATCAAAGACTACACCAACAGCTACAACAACTAGTTTTTTTTTTCCTGAAGATCGCTCTTCAAGCAATATTCAAGAAAAAAAGAGGCAAAATGTAGGAGAGAAATATCATAACAAATGATAACTTACGAAATTGTGGAGAAAAAATACATCTTGCGAGCAAAGGAAATCACGAGGAAAGCAAAAGAAGTTCGCAAAGTGAAGTTGCGAAGGTTCGCAGGGTAATTCTCAAGTCCGAAGTTGAGAGACATTTTAGTTGTCAACATTTTTTAAGATCATATAAATAGCCATTTAGGCATGAGAAGAGGGAGAGGTCTTTTTTAGAGAGAGAGATAATTTTAGGAGGAGAGAGAAAATATTAGGAGAGATTTTATTTTCTTTATCATCTTCTTCCCCAAAAAAATTCTAGAGCTCCAAATATTCTTTAATGGAGTTTCAATTGTACAATCATGTAATTACATACAATCACTAGTGAAGAACCGTGGATGTAGATCACATTGATCGAACCACGTAAAAATCTTTGTGTCACTTTTATAATTTTAGTACTTTAATTCTTAGTTTCATATCAAATTAATTAGATTTAGGAATCATTTTAATGGATTCTTATGAGGGTGTAGTTGTGAGATAATCCGCAACTACAGCCACTTCGCGGATTGAGTTGCTGCTCACATTCCGGTTTCACTTGATCAATAAAGTTCGCAAACTTCGGTTCAAGTGTTAAGGACTTATACATATACGTGTTGCCACAACAATGTTTATATCGCACAATGGTTATATAGTCTAAACTCTCATTTCAATCATTGAAACATTCTCAGAGAGCGTTATATAGTTGTTATTCAAAAACTATTTTTCGTCAGAGCAATTTCCAAAGTGATTGAAACATAACATGACTTTTGTCACTAGGCAAAGATGAACTTGGATAAAGCGAAATCTTTACCAACACCCATTTAGAGAAATAGATTAGCGAGATATACTCAGCTCGAAATGTCACATGTGGATATTCATAGTCTATATAGTAAAACGACTTTTGTCTCAAGATAATAGATAGAGTAGATAGACTTTTGAGTGATAGATAAGTTCAAGTCTCCACATACCTTTTAGTCGATAAAGATCCACTGGTTCCTTTAGTAGTCCTTCGTCTTGTATGATGATCGCCATGGAGTTCTTGAGCTCAACTACACTTTCTATCCTAATCCGAGACCTTAGCTATAATATACTAGAAATCAAGACTTTATAGTTTTGATCACTAAGATTGACAAACATGCTTTAGATAGCAACGCATACGAGTTTGACCGAGCAGTCCTCTAACAATCTCCCCCTTTGTCAATTTTAGTAGCAAAACTATTAATACATATGGAATACAAAAATATATAAATAGACTTTGTATCTCCTATTCCATATGCCTAATCTTCAACAATACTCGAAATCTTCGTCACTTCCAAGTAGTCCAATGATCCCAAAGGTTGTAAGTTTTGCATCATCGTTGTTGAAAATCCGTAGCTATAACAATGAGAAAAGCATTGGTTCTCAATCATTGTTATACAGTATCATAGTATTATTACACAGCGTTAAAGTCCAATTGTATCACAACTTCAACAACAATACTATGGTGATACTTCACTCCCCCTTAGTCAATACTCCATCTCACATGGAAACCATCCCCCCTTACATAATGATCCGAAAACCATATGTATTTGTAGTATGAACTACAATTAATTCTCCCCCTTTTTGTCAATAAAATTGGCAAAGGTACAAGAACGGGATCCTAATGAAATTTCCATAAGAGACATTTCATGACCAAAGGTAAATATTCTATCATCTTGTTTAGATGCAATCATAAAGCCGAGGCTAAATGCATTCATAAAGGAGTTTATAAAGATACAAGATAACCCCTAAAAATTCCACAGCCACACTCCCCACAAAGATTTGGAAATTAAGCGCAAGTTCAAAAGAACTCTCCTTCATTAGTTGTCATTCCCAAAGGAACAACAAGAGCGACCTTAATTTCAAGAGAAAAGAAGGATTTCTACACACTAGATAAAATAACTAAAAGCAAGTCGTAAACTGACTGGTGTTCTAACTCAATTGCCGAAAAGATCGAGATAAGCATAGGGGCAAGAGTTGTGGAAATAGTCAATGAACCGAAACAATACCAATAGACTGCCTTAAGTGCTGAAACGTGGCAGTGTCTAAAGGTTTGGTGAGGATGTCAGCCAACTGTTGTTCGGAAGGAACAAATTCCATATTTATGATACCATTCTCATAAAGATCTTGAATAAAATGGTACCTTATGTCAATGTGCTTTGTTATTGAGTGCTCAACAGGATTCTCAGTGATTTGAATCACACTGGAGTTATCACAAAAGATCTTCATTATTCCTGTATATCAACTCAATAGTCAGCCAACATTTGTTTTATCCATAAGAGTTGTGTACAACATGAACCAGCAACAATATACTCTGCTTCGCATGTAGACAGGGATTGTGAATTCTGTTTCTTACTGTGCCAAGAAACAAGATTCAGTCCTACATAGTAGAAACCCCCTGATGTACTTTTTCTGTATTTTACACACCCTGCCCAATCAGTATCAGAATAAGCAGAAAGGTCAGTATTAGTATCAAAGGTGTTGGATAGACCATACCCGACAGTGTGATTGACATAACGTATGATCCTTTTTGCAGCTTCAGGATGAGATTCCTTTGGATCAACCTAAAATCTAGCACAACAACCAACACTAAAAGAAATATCAGGTCTCGTAGCTGTTAGATATAAAAGGCTTCCAATAATAGATCGATACGACTTTTGATCTACTTTTACTCCTTTATCATCTCAATGTAGTTTGCCAGTAGTAGGCATAGGTGTTAATTTTGGAGAGGACTTATCAAATCCGAATCTTGTCACAAGATCCCTTGCATACTTTTCTTGGGATAAGTAAATTCCATTCTTATGTTGTTGAATTTGCAATCCTTGAAAGTATTTCAATTCACCAACATTGCTCATTTCAAATTCTCTAGCAAGTAAAATTTGAAAATACTTTGCTAGCTTTTCAGAAGTTGATACATAGATGATATCATCTACATAGACTTGAGAAATGACAATGTTTTTTCCACTCCATTTCGTAAACAAGGTCTTATCAGCTCCACCACTTGAGAAACCTTTTCTAATAAGGAAAGTGGTAAGTTTTTCAAACTAGGCTCTAGGTGCTTGTTTTAATCCATATAGAGCCTTTTTGAGTTTGAGAACGTGATCTGGAAAATCAGGGTTTTCAAACCCTTTTGGTTGAGCAACATAAACTTCTTCTTTTAAAACCCTGTTCAGAAATGCGGATTTTACATCCATCTGAAAAAGTTTAACTTTGAGGAAACAAGCATGAGCTAATTAGAGTCTAATGGACTCAAGGCGTGCCACAGGTGCAAAGGTTTCATCAAAATCAATACCTTCAATTTGTGAATATCCTTGAGCGACAAGTCTGGCTTTATTTCTAGTGATCGTGCCATATTCATCAGACTTGTTCTTAAATATCCATTTGGTACCAACAATATTAACATTGGAGGGACAAGGTACGAGTTCCCATACATCTTGTCTTTTAAATTGATTTAACTCTTCATGCATATCATCTACCCAAGCGGGATCACTAAGAGCTTCATCAATATTTCTTGGTTCTACAAGAGAAAGATAACAACCAAAATTACAAATATTTTGAAGTTGTCCTCTTGTTCTAGCAGTAGAATCTCTTCCTCCAATAATACTGTTTGGATCATGGTTTCTTTGAAACCAGAGGTTTCATGGAGGGGGAACACATTCGGGTTCATTAGGGGTGGCTTGATCAGTGCTCTTCTCCTCGTCACTAGAAATATCAAGATCAGTAACAGTTGGAATAACTTCAACTGATTCATGTATTTCTTTGACTTTCTCAATTGTCTCTGTTGGAGGCAACTCAGCAGGAGAATTATCATGATGAAAATCACTAATATCATCAATAATAACATTATCATATTCCATCATGACCTGGGTTCGGATATTAAATACTCGAAACCCACGACTGTCAGAAGCATAGCCAATAAAGATACCTTCATCACTTTTGGTATCAAACTTCCCTCTCTGTTCTCGATCTTTTAGTATGTATCACTTACTTCCAAACACTCTAAGATAGTGCAAGTTGGGTTTTCTACCATACCATAACTCATATGGAGTGTTAAGATTTTAGATCGTAAGTAAACACGGTTGATCAAATAACATGTTGTAAAAACAGCTTCTCCCCAAAATCGTAAAGGTAGATTTTTGTTATGGAGCATTACCCTGGCCATCTCTTGAATATTCCTATTTTTTCTTTCGGAAACTCCATTAGCTTGAGGAGTAATAGGTGGAGAATATTGTTGAGTAATCCCCAGTTCGTCACAAAATTCATACACTTTGGTGTCCTTGAATTCTGTTCCACGGTCATTCCTAATTTTATTTAGTTTACGACCTTGTTCATTCTGGATTATACTTACAATAATCTTGAATTCTCCAAGGGTTTCATTCTTATGAGATAGAAATGCAACCCAAGTGAATCTGGTGTAATCATCTACCATAACCAAAGCATACTTCTTACCAGCAACAGTGGGTTGTTGAATTGGTCTGAAGAGATCCATATAAATTAAATCAAGTGGAGCTTTGGTGAGAATATCTCGAGATGATATATGGTGAACTTTTGTTTGTTTACCCTTTTGAAAGGCACCACATACACCTTCAATCTTTGCATTGATTTTTGGAACACCTCTAACAAGTTCTTTGTTAATGATCTTAGTTAGAAGGCGATAATTGATGTGACCAAAACGTTCATGCCAAAGATGTGTAGATTCCACCTTAGTCAAATTGCAACAATTGCTAAACTGAGTATCGAGAAGATAACAGTTGTTTTTACCACGAGTTCCTTGGAAAATTACTTTCCCAGTTTTTTCTAAAATATCACATCCATTTGCATTGAAGATAACTCGATGGCCTTTGTCACATATTTGACTAATATAAAGAAGATTAGCAGTCATACATTTTACGTAGACTACATCATGTATTTCAGGTACGCCAGGTAATTTGATCATTCCCTTCTTACTTATATAGCAACACCTTCCGTCTCCGAATGTTACTGGTCCTCCTTCATAGTTATATGCGGTAACAAACCAAGTAAGATCACATGTCATATGTCTGCTACATCCACTATCAAGAAACCATTAGAAGGGTGATGTTGATTTTAAAAGAAAAACTCCCATACTATTAGTATTATTCTGTTTGGAAATTCCTAATAGTTCTGTATGTCTTTTTAGAGACGTAAGAAGTTGTTTAGTTTTCTTATAAAAATCACTTGCAACTTTTAAACTCTTTTGAAAAGACACACACTTATGTTGACAGTGATTAGGAAAATCACAGAACAAACACGGGCCATCACTTTTACTTTTTGCAGAATAGTTCTGAGTCATATCAGTTTTTATAACCTTTAAACGTTGTTTATCATCTGATATATGACGGTTCCTTAGAGAGGAACTACCATGGTTACTCATATCCATCAAGGGACTTGAGTTGGGTTTCAAATCTTTTAGAATTGCAATTTCTGAAGCAAGATCAGAATTGATCCGGATTTGTTCCTCCAACCTTTTCTTAAGAATAACTAGACTATCAAGACTTCTTCTACGATTGGTTTTTAATCCTGGTGAAGCGTTATAGGAGAATATATTTTCCATAGAGTCAGATTGCTACAAACACAAACTTGTGAGGTCTTTAACTTGTTTTCCTGATCTGATACCAATTAAAAATGCAGGGGTCTAACAACCTCACCCAATATTTCGATTAGCAATCTGTGTGGATAACTCCGAGTTGTTTTCTAAGAATCAACAAGACTCAATCAATAGAAAATATCTCAAGGAGTTATTATCTCAATCTCTCAATTTGATTTACTCAATCAAATATGATTTGCGAGTCTAATCAAAGAGATATAACTTGGATGGTACCAAAGACCAATATCCAAGTGTCAATCGATTTAAATCAACAACCAATAAGGTCGGATATTCTAATCAATTGAACAACGTACAACCTGTATTATTTCAATTATATAACAAAATATAATGCGGAATAGAAATAACACAGACACCAGAATTTTGTTAACGAGGAAATCGCAAATGCAGAAAAACCCCGGGACCTGGTCCAGATTAAACATACACTGTATTAAGCCGCTACAGACACTAGCCAACTCCAAATTAACTTCGATTTGGACTGTAGTTGAACCCCAACTAATCTCACACTGATCCAAGGTACAGTTATGCTCCCACGTCTCTGATCCCAGTAGGATACTGCGTACTTGATTCCCTTAGCTGATCTCACCCACAACCAAGAGTTGCTACGACCCAAAGTCGAAGACTTTAATAAACAAATCTGTCTCACACAGAAAAGTCTACATGTAATAGATAAATTCGTCTCCCACGAATAAACCTACAAGTTTTGTTCCGTCTTTTGATAAATCAAGGTGAACAGGAACCAATTGATAAAACCAGACTTATATTCCCGAAGAGCAGCTCAGTTTCATCAATCACCTCACAATAAACTTAATCGATGCAGCGAAGAAGATTATTGAGGAATCACAAACAATGAGACGAAGATGTGTGTGACTACTTTTATCTTGCCTATCGGAGATAGAAATCTCAAGCCAATTATTACAATTGTACTCGTACGATAGAAACAGCAAGATCAGATCACACAACTACAAGAAAATTAGTATCGGTCTGGCTTCACAATCCCAATGAAGTCTTTAAGTCGGTAACCTGGTTTTAGAAGAAGAAAACCAAAGGTTAAAGGAGAATCTACTCTAGCTTTAGCAAACTAGTATCACACAGAATGTGTGGGAATTAGGTTTCCCAATTGATTGAGTTCTCCCTTATATAGTCTTTCATATCAGGGTTTGCAATCAATATTAGCTTGCTAACAAAGCATTCAATATTTATCGTTACATGAAAACCTGATTAGATACAAACTAATATCTCTCAACCGTTAGATCAAAAACTTAGCTTGCCATACACACATGTACTTGACAATTTTGGGTTTGTGTAACCGTACCCAAACATGTACAATAGTTGGTTCAATATTAGTCAACCAAATGGTTAGCCAAATGATAACTTTCATATCAACCATATTCTTCTTCACCAAAACTAGTCCAAATGACTCAAATGAACTAGTTAGAGACTGGTCTAACAATGTGAAAATAACAAAATCAATTGTTCGATATCAATCCAGTCTTATCTAACAAACAAGGTTGGATTTAATAACTATGATTGATTAACGTACAACCTGTATTATATCAATTATAAAGATAAACAATATAATGCGAAAAATGAAATAACACAGACATCAGAATTTTGTTAACGAGGAAACTGCAAATCTAGAAAAACCTCGGGACCTAGTCCAGAATAAACACACACTGATTATAAGTTGTTACACCAATTTTCTACTACCTATTCGGACTAGATGTAATACCTTCTTCAGCTGTATTCTTATAGAACTCCTAGCAGAACACCGATTCTCTTTAGGAATTCTTCACACAAATCTTCTAGTAGAACCCAAAGTTCTCTTTAGAAGATACAACAACACGATTGATACGATTCGATATTTTGTTTGCACAAAACACCAGTTTGATTTCCCTAATTTTGGGAGTCTTTCCTAAGTTACAACTCTTGCCAAAATAATTAAATAATTAATTAATTAGCAAATATTGTATTTATGTGAATAAATCACAAATTAAATTAGGAAGGAATCACAAACACTTTAATATGGTAATCAAAGATGTTTGGAGTAATAGCTAACTTTCCTAGATAAGGAAACATCACCAACTTGACCAAAAATTCCTTTTAGTCACGTAATTGGGCCCAAGTCCGCGAACTATTACAAACAGTACGTCCATGGATTATTTCCTACTAACAAACTGTAACAATTACAGCAACACTTATAATTGTTACTTTAAAAAGTCACTCATAACTTCATCATTATAGCTCGGAATTGAGTGATTCTTGGATCGTTAGATTCGCAAGCTCATTCCCTATAACATGAGATCCTCTATAGGTATAAAGGTTATTGTCACCAAAGTCATGAATCAAATAACCTCAAGTATATATACATAAATGTATATTTACCATCATAGGAATTGTTCCATAGAGTGAGCATTTATCTCGATAGATTAGAAAGGTAGAATTGAACAAGAATCCAAATAAAATAAATCACATACCTTTGTTGATGAAGTACTTGTTGATGTCTTCTTGTAGTCTTCAATCTTCATCCTTTAAGGATAGCTTCGATTCAACTACTTAGACCTAATCTAGTCTGAAACTATCTTTAGTATGCTAAATCAAGAATGAATTTTGGCAACTAAAATTGACAACTAACTTGACATACCAACGCTAGTGGGTTCAACCGAGCAGTGCTCTAACAAATAGGTCTATAATCCTTGATAGTGGTAAGGGATTTCCGTCTAGGAATCTGGACAACAACAGTGTAAATCAGGATGCAAGTAACCATCAAGAAAAAAGAGCTGAACATGAAACATACAAACCTACAATGTGCCAATACTTCTAAAATAAAAATCCTTGAACACTATCAGGACCCGAGACCTTTATAGGACTTGAAAAGTAGAGAGTACCAAGTACACCACCAACTTTTTCGTTCGGAAACCTGTATGGACAAAACACAATACAATTGCAATTAGGTTAATAGCAAAGACCCTTGAACAATACGTGTGTAGAGTTTTGTCTTTTCTCTTCCCCGATTAATATGTACATATGAAAGGTCCTTGTACTTGATTGTGTAGAAAAGGTATTGGATAATCTCAAAAAATCAATATCATATTAGTTGTATATGAATTCTAGCAAGTATGAAACTTGCAATATATCTTTCAAGATACAAATCCAACAAAAACAAACCTTGTTTTTAACCTCAATTAATAAGGACTATCTAGATTGATTACGTGTTATTTGTGTTATTTCTATTATAAAGATAAAACAATATAATGCGAAAAAATTAAAACACAAGGTACCAGAAATTTTGTAATTGAGAAAAACTGCACCTGCAAAAAATCTCTGGGAACTCGTCTAACTCTAAACACCACAATGTATTAAACCGCTACAGGCACTAGCCCTATACTATCAGACTACAGAGTGGAATGTAGTTGAAGCCGAATTCACCCTCCAAGCAATTTAATTGCAGTTGTGTTCCTTATGTCTCTTGAACCCCGTAGGGTTCTACACACTTGATTCCCTTAGATGACGTCCTTTACAGCCTAAGAGTTACTTAAACCTCAGTGAAGACCTTTGATACCTATCTGCCTCTAACAGAAAAGCCTATTTAATTGATTTCTCTTTTGATTTTGCAGTTTAGGTTTGGAAATATATTTGCAGTAGACAAAATCCAGCAAACTTCACAAATCCGATAATTTACACTCAATTAAATGAGATGCATGGATTCTTAACCACCTCTCAAGAACAATCTTAACAAATAAAATAAGAGTTCGTATATCTATCTTGAGGAACCATAAATTCTGAGACGAAGATAACTTTGCGAATTCTATATATCTTGTTCATGATTTGAGATTATGAATACCTCAAAGATCGATAAGAACAAGATCTGGATACACAAACTATCAAGTAAAGAATATTTCGAAGGGATTTACGAATCCCTGAGTAAAGCCTCCAAGTCGTAACCTAATAATCTTCTCATAGGAAACCTAGGTTATAGAGGACATATAAATATGACAATTAGGACAGAAGAGTGTCAGGGATTGAGAATTCTTATTGCAAGAGTCTCTCTATTTATAGATTTTTAATGTACTGGGTAGCTTTTAATTCAATTTAGGGTTGTTTGGACTTCAACCAAAAACTTTCTTAGTTTAGATTAAATTCTTATTAGGAATCCATGTAAACATGTGAGATATATGCCATATTGCATGGAAGAATATGCACTATGGTTATGAGTTCTGGAACCGTGTACAATGATAGTTCATTTTGACAAGTATGCCTATTTGAAATTACAAGCATAAGTGGTGCTCAATAATACTCAAGCCTTAAACCATAATCCACAAGCTCAAGAGATTTTGTGAACAAAGTTATCTTTAAATTGTCTATGAGAGTTGTAACAAAGCCGAACACATTCGTAAAAGCAGTTCGTGAACTTCAGATTAAATCAGAACTTGGTAGGTAAGAGTACCTTCAGGTTTGCGTAGCTCTGAACTTTTCACGAACTTAGGCTCCGGGAGTAAGCGTACTGGGTATTGTACCTTAGCTAGTTCACGAAGCCAGTTCACGAAGTCAGATCCTAGGGGTACGCGTATTGGGTATGTGTACCTCCCACACATTCCCGAACTCAAATCAACTGGTAAGTGTACCGGGTATGTATACTTATCATGGTCGCAGAATTCAGACTATTATAGAATCTCTCATTAAATATTTAAAACATCCCCAATAGCCATCGCCAATAAATATCATTGCCTTGGCAAAAAAAAAAACGTTCATGAGCAATAAATTTTTCTTAACCAAGATTGTTAAAGATCTAAGAGCATCCATTTCTTGTATTCATTTCAAGAGATTTATCAAGACAAGCTTGACTCAAAATTTATTATTTGCAATATTAGAACTACTAAAATCGTACGACATAGTCTCATAAGATAGAATAGTAAAATGGCATGAGTATATGTTTATGGGTGAAAAGTATTTCTGCCGGTTTTGGTAATTTGGGGTGTGTGGATGAGAAATGAGTCTAAACCTTAAAAAAATTCACTGCACGGGAGTGATTGTAGATTCTAGAAATCAATCTGTGCAAATCCGGCCTAAACCAAAAAATGGCCGTTCCAGACTTGTTTCGGTCACAAAGTGAAGGAGATATGGTTGATCTTAGGGAGGGAAGCGAAGAAGCTGTTGAGATTGTGAAGGTGTTGGCTATGTATGACTTGTATTAGAAAGCTGAACTGGCTTGCAGGATATAAGCTATCAGTCCCGGTGTTTGAATACGATTGTATCAAAACTTGTTTCTGTTGTCTTGTCTTGTTCTTGTTTGGAAAATATGGAGGAGAACCTATTTATACAAGTCTTTAAGCCTAACCCTCGTATCTCATGGGGAGTGGAGAAAGTAGAGTGATGGAGTAGTGGAGTGATGTGTTAGTGTCACACGACCACTCTTTCCCACTTTTTCCATCATCACTAACCGTCCATGACTTCCTGACACATTCTAGTGATGGCGCGTTGTTCGTTGCATGCTGTAAACCACCAGACCAATACCCCAGTATGTATCCCCCAGTTTGTGACATGATTGATATCTTAAGTGTGTAGATCGTGGGACCCATAGAAAGTAGCATGTAATGCTAGATTAAATAACTAAGTTATTTAGGAAGTTGATACTTGTGAAGTATCATGTGTATTCTATGCAGGTACTGCATCGAGTATACTCAGCATGTATGAAGCATCGTTGTTTGAGCGTTTCAAAATAGCCTCATGTCCAACCTACTTCATGTGATGGTTTGGAGGTTGCGTAAGCAAGTCCTCCCTTGGCCGGACACATGGTGTGGTAGAGTGATGGGTGGTGATCACGATGACGCCTTACTGACCAATTAACTCATGACCATGGTTGTATAACCAAGCCGGTGAAGTTGGACGGACGAGATGATCTTTGAGACACTCATCTGCGGCCGTTAGTGGAATTAGAGTTTTAGAAAAGGGGCACAAGCACCACTTTTCAGCTTAGTCGAATTCAAGCTTGGGACACGAATTTGGCATGGACGATTGGGCATGCGTGTAGACAACATTCACATACCTCACTGTCCCGTGAAAGTGTGATCTGGGCAACTCAATTTTTTCGGTGAAGTTGAGTGGCCGAGATCAATTTGCGATAGAAATCTGGTGCCGCAAAATCCGCGTATCATGCCAACTTCGGGAGCGCGTTTCAAGACGACCGGGCTTGGTCGGTCCCGGACGATTGGTTCGACATGTGGGTGGTAGGCTGGTGTTCACGCATGTACTTTATTGCCTCATAGAAACGTGATCTAAGCCACTCAATTTTTCCGGCGAAATTGAGTGGTCGAGATCAGTTTACAATTAGGAGGTGCGACCACGCCTGTTTAGGCGTACGATTCGAGGTGTATATATAAGTTCAGTCTTGGTCGATTGGGTATGGAGATAGTTGGATCTGCAGTAATCGTGTTGATACTTACCGGACCTGCTTAGTCCATTCCTGGACCCTTCATCCGAGCAGGAGAAGATAGACGCTCGTGATTGCGACACGACCCTAGTCAGGGTCTTGCCGGCCATGTGTCACACCCAGTTTAGGGTGCACGAATCAGGACGACCAACTATAGTTGGTCCAGATCGATCAGTCAGGAATGTAGGTGGGCCCACGGTGATTGTGTTGACATGTTCCGGGCCTTTGAATCTATATCTATACCCCCCATCTATGCCTGCGAAGATGGATGATTGAGACTATTTTGCGACACATGTAATGTGCCGCAAACCCTAATTTAGGGTTTTTTCGTCCATACTACTTTGGCTTGGACGGTTTGGCAAGCAATGTCATCCTTTAGGGGAGGCCGACCATGCGGGGCCCGCGTTGGGTCCGTAGTGAATATTCCAATACCTGCTTGGGGTCATGGATACGATCTAAGTTATCCAATCATGTTGGTGAAGTTGGATGGTCGTGATCGTTTCTGAGACTGATATGGACAGTCCATATTCGAATATGTGTAATCGGGATAGTATAACATACCGAGAGTTGTATGCTCAATCGGGGCTAGTATAACACACCGAGAGTTGCATCTTGTATGGGTATTTCATACATGCTTCATTATTAATGCTTGGAGGTTCGTGTTGCTCTGCTGAGAACAACACTTAGTCGTCATGCCGCATCGATAATGAGTACATGAAATACAAGGCTGGTCATGCATTAATTAATAATGCTGTAAATTCACAGGGTATATGGGATTGTTGCCACATGCTCCAACCTGGATTAATTTCGTGTATTTAATTCACAGAATACTGGGATTGTTGCCACATGCTTCATTCTAGGTGAATTAGTAAAGGGAAGAAGTATTCATCACTTGTTAATGGCTTTATCTTTTGCAATATGTCTGCGTACAATTTTGGTTTTACAATTTTAGCCTTAAACTAAAATCCACCATCAACATTCAGTCCCCTGCCTAGCGCATAATGGTTATGCTATTGTGGGGTATGCATAAGATGGTGACAAGTTTGTATCAGAAATGACCAAGCTAAAGTGAATATACAATTACCGCATAGGTCGATATCGTCAGGAGTTATCCCGGAACTGGTCAGTCCTGATTAGGATTATGAAGGAAGCAGGACTTGATCTGGCGAGTTGATTTGGTTTCCTCCGTACATATCTGGACAAAGCTCGGCCCATTTCTTGGACTAGGTGCACTCCACTTCGCTACACGGCAGATTTCCTCAGATATATCCGATAAGCATCGTTGATCACTATCCCGAATTAGTAGCATTTATAGGTGGCAAGTAAAGACTTCTTATAAATAAAAATTCTAAGGATTCATCTCACATAGTCGTTTCTTCTATATCTCAGGTACTGCTGCGCACTTATCTGATCTTCTGATTGACTTTTTTTTTGTGTGCTCATAACTTCTTCTTCTTTGCAGCTTATCATGGAAGCGGTGGACGACCATTCTGTCACTTTTCTAGAAAGAATATTCGAAGTTGACAAGCCCGAAACCCATGCGCACGAAGAAGTAATGGCTAAAATCGACCTCCTACTTCGCGAAGTCGGTCGTGTTATACAGGGGATGTCCATTCTGCACCTGCGTATTACTAGGGGACGCGTCTGTGCCCTTTATGCTGCGATTGACATGGAAGATAAGTGGAGGCGTGAAGAAGTATTGCGAGCCCCAGTAAGCGCAAGGGCAGAGAGATTCACAGCACGGTCGAAGAGGCGGAGGGTTGAGCATAAACGACCTCCAAATGAAGATAAGTGTGATTCCCCAATCCAGGACAGTATGATAATTCTTGATTCTGACCCAGACAAACCTGAGTGTTTGAAAGTAGTCAATATGATTCCTAATGTTGATGTGGCCTTTGGTGCTCCTGCTGATGATGTTGGGGCGGAGTGCATTGTTGCGGAAACATCTGATGCGGAAGCTGAGGCAGATCTGAATGAAGGAGCGTCAACAGGTGATGGCGTTGAAGCAGGACCTAACGGTGGTTGATAGGTGTCTAGAACACCTTGATATTTATCTATTGTTTATGCTTTCTTTTCTAAGTTTTCTTGTAAATTATGTATTTTATGTTTGATTTTGAGTTTTAGGTACTTTGGAGCAAAAGAAGATGAAACGTCGCTTAGAAGAGGCTAAAGTGTCATTCATGTGCAACTGCTATTGGAGGCGAATTATTTCTCATTATTTACTTTTATTTCTTCATCTCTATCTGAAAGGTATGTTGGCTTTAGTGATGCAAGATATGTCTGAAAATATTGACAGCCTTACTGATGTATAACAATTGAAGAAAAGAATTGAATATGAGAAGTAAGAGAAACTATTAAAGGCACCCCCAAAAATGTCCCAGAAGAGTTGATAAAGGAACCCCCAGAAATGTCCCAGAAGAGTTGTTAAAGGCATCCCAGAAATTCTACTATGTGCAGCCCAAAATTCATCTTTGTACCCCACAAATTGCTATTCGCACCCCAAGGAAATGCTAAATGTACCCCAAAATTCTATTGGAACCCCAACAATTGGATAAGTGGAAGGTCATCTTCTCCATTTGAAATTCAAATTTTGGTGGGAAAACAACAACCAAATTAGGGTTTGAGGATTGATGGCGTTCTATTGAGATTAAATCGCTGGAATTGAATGGGTTTGTTCCTAAGGTATAAACAGGGATGGTAATGGTCTTTGTTTCGACCATAATTGTCTAGATAACCGGAAAAAGATGAATCAAGGTTCATGGAGTTTGGCGGGAAAATATTGTTCTTCACGGCAAAATTAGGGCTCGAGTTCTGAAGCTGTTCGAGAGAGATTCAATGGCTCAAATCATTTGGGATGGCTTATATCAACTAAACAGGATTGGTATTCCATCAGAACCAGTTAACTTGGGCTGAAATGTCGGATTGGAGCAAACAGGGAAAGAATATCCACGGGTCTCTATTAGTTTGAGTTTGGGAGATTTTCAAAGGATTTGGTACAGGATAATGTTCTTACCATATACAAGATGTTCAATGACGTGTTCTGGGAGCTTAAAAAGGGATTAAATCTCGATAAGAAGGTGAGAATATTATCGATTTTTCTCACCGGGAAATTTTGGGTTGAAAACAAAGGAAGGTACATGTAGTTTGGGAATATTTCCAGTTACACAATACACGTATGATCCTACAACTGTATTCTTTTGGTTAGAAAAGGTTTTGACAACATAAAGAATCCATGTAGAAGAAGAGAAAGTCCGAGACTTTCTGGGAAAGAAAATACATATTTTTACGTCCATGTGGTGTATATAAAGGCTGGAGGAAATCACAAGAGGGTAATCGAGAGTTATACGGATACCTTGGAGAAGAAATCTAGGCTTAGGATTGAGAAAATAAAATTTTCAGAAAGCTTACCTGTTGGTGCATACTCAAGAACACGAATAACATTGAACTGCCATATACAGTCGCAGAAAGGTATCGTTGATCAAAGACAGAAGGCTTTATCGTACTTAGTTCAGTGGCGAAAGACGTTTAGCAACTGAAGTGGCTGGACAATTTTCCTTGCTGAATACCTTTAGCAACTAAAAATCGTTGTAAGCAGAATCTCTTTATTTTTAATACAATGATTAATCAAGTTTTCTTCAATTTTGGTTCTATGAGTAGCTAAATTTATTTTCTAGGGTTTTGGAAGAAGTTATTTTCAATGAGTGAATTTTAGTAATTATTTTCTTTGACTTATTACTCCAAAATTGTGTTTTCAATTTGTCTAAAAAAAATTTCTTCTTTATATGCTTCGTAAAAACTGTTTTGGGTAGTTTGAGCTGCCGATATTTTATAAGCGAAGGAAAATTAGGCCTTAGAATTGCGACGAAAGTCATAAAAAAGGAGCTTGTCACGTTATATTTTCCAAAGCATGAGATTGAGTTCGAAAATTGTTTTGAGTAAACTATGAGTATTTTGTCAAAGAAATTGTTATTGAGTTTACAAATATTGGAAGTAATGGAATCCAAAACCCTAGAATCTTCTCTCCTTGGTAACCAAAAATCAATTTTATCTAATTTGTCTTAGTATTTTCTTTATTAATCTGAAATCAAATCTTTAAAAGAGTCTGAGAATCAAATCCGTACTTACCACAATCAAAACTACATAAGTTTTTGGCGCCGCCGACGCGGACTTGTCTTTAGGTTAGGTTTTAGATTTTCTTTTTGTAAATATTTTTTTTTCTTTTTTTTTTATTAGATTTTACTCTTTGGGTATATTTTATTTTTGGTGTGCAGGATATTTGGGATTTAAATTGGAAGTAAAATTTAATCACCAAACAGGTAAGTATCCTAGATTTTGTTTCCTTTTGTGAGTATTTATTTTAAGAAATATTTTGATTCTTTAGATATTTTGTTTATTTGTACATATTAGTGTTGGATTCTTTTTATTTTTGTAATTTTTTTATTCTTTTTATATATAAAAAAAACACGTTGCACACACCAATTGCATCGTCAGACACCGAATTTTAGGAAAACTCGTGGTTTAGCACGGTGAACCATCTGGGCGTTATCATCCGAAACACCACAAGCCTCAGCCCAGTACCGTTGACCAGTCTTTGACTGTAGGTATATTCTGCTTGAGGTCACCTGAGCCTACAAATTTTAGTCGACCCTGTATTTGCATGTGCACAAAAAATGTCGAGTTAGTATTATAAAGACCAATATTATGATTATTCGACAGAGTATCAAAATGGACAATATCCCAATTACTATTCACACGTCCAACAATCATACGAACAGGCGAATGAGCAATATTATAATGAAAAAAATGAGAGTTCTCCATCTTTAGAGGATTTAATCAAACAATTGCCACCAGTTCCTGATGAATATAAAACTCATTCCATAGAAGATGCAGTCAAACAGTTTCAATTGACAAGTATTTCTTTACATGAATCACTTAACAAGTTCAATAAATCTATATGTGAATCTGAAATAATCATGGATAAATTGTGTGAGACTCTTAATAAGCAGGAGGACCAAAATGCACCTAAGACTATTGCTCATAATGAACTTGAATTCTAAAATAGTGTTTCCAATCTTACCCTTGATAATACATATAATTATTCACCTGATTTAGAGGATGGGTTAGATCTGAATACTACACTACATGTTTTGATAAGGTTCAACCATCCTCGTATTTTTATGATGATGAGGATAATGTTGATGAAGAATTTGAAATGTGTAGTCATGATGGGGAGGAAATTGTTACACCAATTGATCCTTATGATGATAATGTTGTTTCTAGTTCAAATCCTAATAGTATTAATGATTATTCACCTATTCAAAAGGATGAAGATTTGTCTAGGGATACAATTGTTTTAGACGGTTTAGTATATCATTGTGATTATGAAGCTGATGATGGCTTAGAGGAAAGAGTTTATCCTGAGACTAGTGTTTTAGAGTCTATTGATTCAGAAATAATAGTCTCTTTTGAGGATTATAGAAATTTGGAACCACCTAATTTCAACCTAGAAGAAATAAAAGACCATTTTCCTAAATCTGATAATTTAGAAATTAAGGAAATTGTGACTAGTTCGTCCAAGGACATTGAGAACTCTAAGTTTGGGGGTGAATATCATTTTCCCCGTGGTTTACCTTTGACTCTTACAAAGGTCCCTAATTTGGGACTTAATATATGTGCCTCTACCATCTTAAGAGACTATTTTCATACACGTTTTCCTAAACCTAGTTATGTCCAAGAAGAAACTCGGTTGATAGAAATCCATCCTCTGGTTTATGTGGTTAATCCGGTCCATGATACCATATTTAGTTTTGTTGTCCCACCAAAATTTTATTTACCAAATATGGGAGTATCTCAATTTCAAATGTGTCATTATATAGTTTTTAGAACTAAACCTAATTATTTTTGGAAATTAGAATTATCGACACATTTCCTTAAGAATGACCACCACTTTCATTATGGTCAACTTTGTGAGTCTAATCTGATTGACTTTGAGGATCCACAATTATTCAGGTTATTATTATGTGCTTCTAAGTTTTTATTTGAGTTTTTCCAGACTCTACAACCTGACCCTCCGGATCCTACCAATGAGGAAACCTGGCCCATGAAAATATTTTATCCAGACCCTTTCATAGAACCTGAGCCCGAACCACAGCTAGATGTAGTTGTCTTAAAAAGGAAACTAGATAAGGGTATGCTTTATTTGTTCATTTTCTTGGCATTCTTTCTATTTGTGGTAGATTTATTCGATTTTGATGACCCACATAGGTTCCGACTATTGCTATATGATTTTATGCGGTGACTAATTCTACCGACATCTGGCTGAAGATACTAAACTTAGTGCTTATTGGGAGGCAACCCATATATGGTGATATTAAGGTCCCTCTGGAAAATACTGCTGTTGTACATTAGTTTTGTTTTTGTTTTTATTTTCTTTCTTTCTTGCTCCCATGGAAGGATTGCTATGGTTCATCCAGGTACTATCTTTCTGACTTACCTCTTTATTCCTCTTGTTACTTATTTTCTTGGTATTGAACTTTAATTTGAGACATTGAGGACAATGTTAGGTTTATGTTTAGGGGTGAGGGAAAAACTTTTAGTTAGTTTTTAATAAAGTGAAAAAAAAAAAAAAAACATAAACATAAACATAAAAATAAAAATAAATAATAGTAATAAACTCCAAGAAATTTGTGCCAATTTAGGAGGACACTAACCACTCTAAGTGAATGGAAACATCTTGGTTGAAGGAGTTAAGGAACCCAATGATATATTCTATTCATGAAAATACAGAGTTCAGGTGTTACAATGGAATCATCACACTATGTTCTGTTTTTATTTTATTTTAATTATATGTTTCTCTAAGTGATTTGGTGGGGCCCAACACATCGAATTGTTACCAATGCCGGATGGAATAGAGTGATTGAGTTACTAAATAATGAATAGACCAGACTAATCAAACCAAACGGAATTAAATAAAATAAAATAATAAAAATAAAATAATTAACACTTGGATAGCAATATGTGTGTGTGTTTTCCTGTCTACATCGCCTAAACAAGCGTGGAACGCAGGATCCATGGGAACTATCATGTAATCTGCTGATAAGAAGCATGTGCTTGGATCCAAAAGATCAAATCATGCAGTTAAAAAAAATGAATGAAAAATTTATTATTGTGCAATAAAATTATCGACCACTGGTTCCCTTGTATATGCCAGTAAGTTGATCTAGAATTAAGATTATCGACCACCGGTTCCCTTGTATATGCCAAGCTGTGTTGATATTAGTCCAGACCAGTATCTCA
Source organism: Papaver bracteatum (assembly GCA_023529315.1). NCBI lineage: Eukaryota > Viridiplantae > Streptophyta > Magnoliopsida > Ranunculales > Papaveraceae > Papaver > Papaver bracteatum. The sequence continues at coordinate 5,380,884 of JAJJWX010005078.1, read as the reverse complement.
ATCCATTAGGATTCATAGGTTCATCTTGGCAGAGGCCTTCAGACAGATATGGGAAACACCGTTGACCTTAGACAACATTGTTTTGAACTATCTATCTCTATAATCCATCTTCTTAATCTATTCATTTGTGTGATTCCATTTATTTATGTCCATAGTGCGACTATCTGAATAGAACTCTGTTACTTATATATATATATATATGAATATGACTCGCATCTGGGTGCTTCCTTTTGTAATTAATGAAAGTATGTCAACCAAGGAAACTCTTTAGTGTCGTTCCTGAGCTCTTCACAGATAGCTAGAGTTTGGAATAAAAGGTTTTGTAGGTACACCTCTGGTAAACCTTCTCAAGACTATAACTCGGCCACTAGGGCCACCTAGGGGTTTAAAGGCTTGTTATATGTGCTAAGTGTGACCGTATCCTCAACGAGATGGAGTTGTATATTTTAAAAGTAGTTTTGTTTGATTTGCTCGAGGACTAGCAAAGTCTAAGTGTGGGGGAATTTGATAGGTGTCTAAAACACCTTGATATTTATCTATTGTTTATGCTTTCTTTGCTAAGTTTTCTTTTAAATTATGTATTTTATGTTTGATTTTGAGTTTTATGTACTTTGGAGCAAAAGAAGAAAAAACGTCGCTTAGAAAAGGCTAAAGTGTCATTTCATGTGCAACTTCTGTTGGAGGCAAATTATCTCTCATTATTTACTTTTATTTCTTCATCTCTATCTGAAAGGTATGTTGGCTTTAGTGATGCAAGTTATGTCTAAAAAGATTGACAGCCTTAGTGATGTATAAAAATTGAAGAAAAGAAGTGAATATGAGAAGTAAGAGAAACTATTAAAGGCACCCCCAGAAATGTCCCAGAAGAATTGATAAAGGCATCCCGGAAATTCTACTATATGCAGCCCAAAATTCATCTTTGTACCCCACGAATTTTTATTCGCACCCCAAGGAAATGCTAAATATACCCCAAATTGCTATCGGCACCCCAGCTGTTGGATAAGGGGAAGGTCATCTTCTCCATTTGAAATTCAAATTTTGGAGGGAAAACAACAACCAAATTAGGATTTGATGATTGATGGCGTTCTATTGAGATTAAATCGCTAGAATTGAAAGGGTTTGTTCCTAAGGAATAAACAAGGCTGGTAATGGTCTTTGTTTCGACCAGAATTGTCTAGATAATCAGCAAAAAATAAATCAGGGTTCATGGAGTTTGGCGGGAAAATATTGTTCTTCACCTGAAAATTAGGGCTCGAGTTCTGAAGCTGTCCGAGAGAGATTCAATGGCTCAAATCGTTTGGGCTGGCTTATATCAACTAAACAGGACTGGTATGTCCATCAGAACCAGTTAACTTGGGATGAAACGTCGGATTGGAGCAAACAGGGGGAAAATATCCACGGGTCTCTGTTAGTTTGAGTTTGGGAAGTTTGGGAGATTTTCAAGGGATTTGGTACAGGATAATGTTCTTACCATATACAAGATGTTCAATGACGTGTTCTGGGAGCTTAAAAAGGGATTATATCTCGATAAGAAGGTGAGAATATTATCGGTTTTTCTCACCGGGAAATTTTGGGTTGAAAACAAAGTAAGGTACGTGCAGTTTGGGAATATTTTTAGTTACATAGTACACATATGATACTACAACTGTATTCTATTGGTTAGAAAAGGTTTTGACAACACAAAGAATCCATATATAAGAAGAGAAAGTCCGAGACTTTCTGGGAAATAAAAGATAGATTTTACGTCCATGTGGTGTATATAAAGGCTGGAGTAAATCACAAGAGGGTAATCGGGAGTTATACTGATACCTTGGAGAAGAAATCTAGGTTTAGGATTGAGAAAATAAAATTTTCAGAAAGCTTACCTGCTGGTGCATACTCAAGAACACGAAGACCATTGAACTGCTATATACAGTCGCAGAAAGGTATCGTTGATCAAAGACAGAAGGCTTGTATCGTACTTAGTTTAGTGGCGAAAGACGTTTAGCAACTGAAGTGGCTGGACAATTTTTCTTGCTGAATACCTTTAGCAACTAAAAATCGTTGTAAGTAGAATCTCTTTATTTTAATACAATGAATAATCAAGTTTTCTTCAATTTTGGCTCTATGAGTAGCTAAATTTCTTTTCTAGGGTTTTGGAAGAAGCTATTTTCAATGAGTGAATTTTAATAATTATTTTCTTTGACTTATTACTCCAAAATTGTGTTTTTAATTTGTTTAAAATTTTTCTCTTCTTTATATGCTTCGTAAAAACTGTTTTGGGTAGTTTGAGCTGCCGATATTTTATAAGCGAAGGAAAATTAGGCCTTAGAATAGCGACGAAAGTCATAAAAAAGAGCTTGTAACGTTATATTTTCCAAAGCATGAGATTGAGTTCGAAATTTTTTTTGAGTAAACTAGGAGTATTTTGTCAAAGAAATTGTTATTGAGTTTACAAATATTGGAAGTAGTGGAATCCAAAACCCTAGAATCTTCTCCCATTGGTAACCAAAATCAATTTTAATTAATTTGTCTTAGTATTTTCTTTATTAATCTGAAATCAAATATGTACTTACCACAATCAAAACTACATCAGTGGTGCAGGCGGGGTCGACCCTCTTGACGGCTGAAACCTCTTTTCTTCTTTTTTATCTTTCCAAGTATATTCCCGTAATTTGTGAACATCTTCCTTGTACTCAGTAGCAGCTGAGTTCAAGATTTTCTTCTATTATTTGATTGCTTGAATAAAGGTTTTTACGTTATAATCCTTTGTTAAGACTATAACTGAATCTTCACAGGCACAAGGGTGCGCTTTCTCATGTATGTAATTCTCCATGATAAAAGAAATAGTTCCATAATGGAATACCACAGACCTGTGTTCCTGATGCAAGATCTTCCTGGTCTTGCTGGGGTGAATGGCTCAAAGCATCTTCCTTTTCTGCACATATCTTTTCCCTCGACTCTTTTCAGGATGTTTTTCTTAGGGTTTCTTTCCTGACTTGCTCTAGTGGGTTGATTTAGTCTGAATCAGGACTTTGTGTCTTTATGGGTAAAGAGGTTCTCAGATGGAAATAATACTTCAATTAATTTGAAAATTGAAAATTAAAACCCTAACTATGAATGTAAGTATTGCAATCATTCTCTGGAGGAATTAAAAATATGATGTGGAATTGTAAAAGGAAACACGCTGGAGGAAATAGGACAGCGTCTTAAAGCGTGTAGGACACTGGAAAGTGGTAGCACAACGTCTCAAGTACGGTAGGGTTTGAGCCACCGCGAGTGAATTATTACGCCTTCTAGCTTGTCAGCGTTGATGAGTTTGCAGTAGACGCCTAGGATGACATCGGCTACCAGGTATGGTTCATCCTCCCTTTCGGTGGGTGAGTCAGGTGGGGTAGCCACTTTCACCGTAATGCTTCTAACCTTGAATGTGGTTGTCTTCGTTACCAGATCTCCAATTCCAAACGGGTTTGGGCGTGTAGATATCTGGGTCTTGGTCTTGTCGTCTTTGATCGAGACAGCCTCTAGACTCTTGATAAACTATTTGAAAGGGCCGGCCTATCATTCACATCTCTTAGCCAGGGTTGGTTTGTTATTTGGAGTCAGTCCCCTGGACTTATCAGAGTGAGGGACGGTTGGTTGTAAAGAGGGCTGCGTGATGAGACTTACTTGAGCTCAGAACCTTTTAATGTATGTTTATGGGCTCTCTCTGGGAAGTTTTGTCATGTTGGCAAGTTGCAGGTGGTGCGGAAATAGATAGTCATCAGGTCCAGAAGGCGTGTTGGAGATCCTTTCAGGTATCGAAATCGGTAGAGGACAGACTCCTAGCATTGCCTTGTTGTCATGTATCCAAGAGAGTCCTAGGATCATGTCATAGTTGGGATGTTCTTTGACTATGTAGAACTTTGCTTGTGTCGAGGCATCACCCAGTTTGACTTCAAGATCGATGTATCCATATGCATCTCTCAGTTCTCCTTCTGGATCCTTAACTACAGTTGGGTGACGAGTAGCTTCCTGCTTCGAAATCTTTGCTTCTCTCAAGGTCTTGACAGTAACGATGTTAAATTCAGAGGCTATATCAATCAATGCGCTATCGAACTCGACATCTTTCAAACGAGTGACGGTTAGGAGTCCCCAGTTTCCCTTGCTCGCATCTTCCAAGAAAGACTGGGGTTTCTGAACTGCTTCCGGATACAAACGCTTGCCTGATACAACGCGGTTGAGGGCTGTAAATATGTCTTGACGCTGTCCCTTGGAGAAATACAAGATTTCACACAAGTGCTCCATCATAGATTATACAGTCTTGCAAACGGAATCCTCAGAAATCATGTAGTTCCTGACAGGAAGAGGATCTCTATGAACACCTTCGTTTCCAAGTTGGAGTTCTCCTGTCTCTATATTTTCTCTGAAGATTTGTTTCAGCCTGTTGAATTATTTGGTTGGATGGTGAACGAACCTATGGTAGCGAAAGTACTTGGGATCCACCATGTCTTTCTCAATTGGTGGACGTCTGATAGGAGGCAGCTTGATAGCATCGTCTTGAATCCATGCTTCCAAGAGGTATATTACTTCACTCATAGGGAAAGGAAAGCATGCATCTTCGGTGTCTTGTGCATGAACTTTTTCCGCTCCCTTCCGAGACGAAGTCGTGTGCGCCAGGGATGCCCGCTTGATTTGTTGTTCTATTGCTGAAGCTTTCCTTTTTTCTCCTACGCCCACCACACTCACAGAAGTACCAGTGTTATATTTCTTGTTCGTGAGATGCCTGCTTCCTCGACTTTCACATGAATCTTCACTTTGAACAGCTCTGGTTCTTTCTAGCAATGTTGGTGCAGTTGTGGCTGAACATTTGGAAGCTTCGTGGAGAACGTTTAAAATCCCAGATTCTCTAATAAAGCGCGGCATATGGGTATCATACCATTAATGCACAACTCCACCAATTGTCATTCGGTGACGTTCGGGTCATGACAATCTAGTGCTTGGGTTCTGAACCTCTTAACGAAGTCGTTAGGATGCTCGTTATTCCGCTGAAGAATTCTTCCCAGATCTGAAAAGGTGATCTGTTCAGACACGAAGAAATACTTTCTGTAAAAAAAACCGACCATCTCGCTCAAATTGGATATGTTTTTATGCGCGATGTTGTTGTACTAGGTGTACACCCTTCATGTAAGTGACTTTGAGAATTATTTTAGGCGGAGAAAATGATTGTATTCATGCTCTCCCAAGGATTCCAAGAATCGAGAGACGTTTTCACGAAAATTACCAATACCATCGTAGAGGGAGAACAGGGGAGAGGTGTAACCTCTTGGAAGAGGAATTCGCTGCACATCTTGAGGGTACGGCGGCTGATGCTAGTGTATATCTGTTTGGTCTCCTTTGCCTCGGTCTTGGAGAAGTCATTCCAGGTCCTCGCGTGTGATGAAGTTGGACGGCTGGTTCCTTTCTCTTGGGCGTTCAGTAGCAACGCGAGTTTTTTTCATCCCTGTGGGTCGGGATGGAAACGCTTCCCCCGGGTTGTGTAATCGTTCAGTTAAAGTTTTGAGGAAAGTGAGTACCTATTTCTGAGTTGCGGCCATATCCGTTTGAGTCTTAGCAAGAACTTCCTGCTTCTTCATCAAGTCTACAATGGTAATGTGCGGTGGTCCTCCTCTCGTCCCTCCGGATCCTCGCCCTGATGAAGAAGTGAAAGTTGTTGCTCTGGTGACCACCGGAGGCGTTACACTTGAGGAGATGCCGGGATTTGCGGATGCCCTGGCTCTGGTGATGGGAAGCGTTACACCTACTGCAATATCTCCTGCCATGCTATCGTTGGTGATAGAAGTGACAAGTATATCGACACCGGGAGTGTTATCCACACTATATCTATCAAAATTGATTGCTGATCTAGACCTGAGTTCCACCATCTTGAAATGAATTGCTGATTGAATTGGTTCTAAGATCTACTACCCTTTTGGAAATTGATAAAATTGAATCGGATTTTGGAGAAATTGACTTTTCAACCGAGAGATTAACCTTCCATTATGGTCGCCAATTGTTTATGGGTGAAAACTATTTCTGCCGGTTTTGGTAATTTGGGGTGTGTGGATGAGAAATGAGTCTAAACCTTAAAAAAATGCACTACACGGGAGTGCTTGTAGATTCGAGAAATCAATCTGTGCAAATCCGGCATATACTAAGAAATGGAAGTTCCAGACTTGTTTCGGTCACAAAGTGAAGGAGATGGGGTTGATCTTAGGGAGGGAAACGAAGAAGGTGTTGAGATTGTGAAGGTGTTAGCTATGTATGACTTGTATCGGAAAGCTGAACTGGCTTGCAGGATGTAAGCTATCAGTTCCGGTATTTGAATACGATTGTATCAACACTTGTTTTTGTTGTCTTGTCTTGTTCCTGTTTGGAAAATAGGGAGGAGAACTTATTTATACAAGTCTTTAAGCCTAACCCTCGTATCTCGTGGGAAGTGGAGAAAGTGGAGTGATGTGTTAGTGTCACACGACCAGTCTTGCCCACTTCTTCCATCATCACTAACCGTCCATGACTTCCTAACACGTTCTTGTGATGGCGCGTTGTGCGCTGCACGCTGTAACCTCCAGACCAATACCCCAGTATGTATCCCCCAGTTTGTGACATGATTGATGTCTTGAGTGTGTGGATCATGGGACCCACAAAAAGTATCATGTAATGCTAGATTAAATAACTAAGTTATTTAGGAAGTCGATACTTGTGAAGTATTGTGTGTATTCTATGCAGGTACTGCATCGAGTATACTCAGCATGTATGAAGCATCGCTGTTTGAGCATCTCAAAATAGCCTCATGTCTATCCTACTTCATGTGATGGTTTGGAGGTTGCGCAAGCAAGTCCTCCCTTGGACGACCACATGGTGTGGTAGAGTGACGGGTGATGATCACCATGACACCTCACTGACCAATTAAATCCTGACCAGGGTTGTATAACCAAGCCGGTGAAGTTGGACGGACGAGATGATCTTTGAGACACTCATCTGCGACCGTTGGTGGAATTAGAGTTTTACAAAAGGTACGCAAGCACCACTTTTCAGCTTGGTCGAATTCAAGATTGGGACATGATTTTGGCAAGGCCGATCGGGCATGAGTGTAAACGACATGCCGGTATACATGCCCATACCTCACTATCCCGTGAAAGTGAGATCTGGGCCACTCAATTTGTCCGGCGAAGTTGGGTGACCGAGATCAATTTGCGACAGAAATCTGGTGCCGCAAAATCCGCGCATCGTGTGGGTGGTAGGATGATGTTCATGCCTGTACTTCATTGCCTCAAAGAAACGTGATCTAAGCCATTGAATTTGTCCAGCGAAATTGAGTGGTCGAGATCAGTTTACAATTAGGAGGTGCGACCACGCCTATTTTGGGCGCGCGAATTGAGGTGTATAGACAAGTTCGGTCTTGGCCGATTGGGTATGGAGATAGGTGGGTCTGCAGTAATCGTGGTGATACTTACCGGACCTGCTTAGTCTATTCCTGGACCCTTCATCCGAGCAAGAGAAGATAGACGCTCGTGATTGCGACACAAACCCTAGTCAGATTTTGACGACCATGTGTCACACCCAGTTTAGGGTGCACGAATCAGGACGACCAACTATAGTTGGTCCAGACCGATCAGTCAGGAATGTAGGTGGGCCCACGGTGATTGTGTTGACATGTTCCGGGCCTTTTGAATCTACATCTATACCCCCCCATCTATGCCTGCGAAATGGATTATTAAGACTGTTTTGCGACACATATAATGTGCCGCAAACCCTAATTTAGGGTTTTTTCGTCCATACTACTTTGGCTTGGACGGTTTGGCAAGCTATGTCATCCTTTAGGGGAGGCCAACCATGCGGGGTCCGCGTTGGGTCGGTAGTGAATATTCCAATACCTGCTTGGGGTCATGGATACGATCTAAGTTATCCAATCATGTTGGTGAATTTGGATGGTCGTGATCGTTTCTGAGACTGATATGGACAGTCCATATTCGAATATGCTCAATCGGGATAGTATAACACACCGAGAGTTGTATGCTCAATTGGGCTAGTATAACACACCGAGAGTTGCATCATGTACGGGTATTTCGTACATGCTTCATTATTAATGCTTGGAGGTTCGTGTTGCTCTGCTGAGACAACACTTAGTCGTCATGCCGCATCGATAATGAGTACAGGAATTACAAGGCTGGTCATGCATTAATTAATAATGTTGTAAATTCACAGGGTATATGGGATTATTGCCACATGCTCCAACCTGGATTAATTTCGTGTATTTAATTCACAGAATACTGGGATTGTTTCCACATGCTTCATTCTAGGTGAATTAGTAAAGTGAAGAAGTATTCATCACTTGTTGATGGCTTTATCTTTTGCAAGATGTCAGCGTACAATTTTGGTTTTACAACTTTAGCCTTAAACTAAAATCCACCATCAACATTCAGTCCCATGCCTAGCGCATAATGGTTACGCTGTTGTGGGGTACGCATAAGATGGTGACAAGTTTGTATCAGAAATGACCAAGCTAAAGTGAATATACAATTACCGCATGGGTTGATATCGTCAGGAGTTATCCCGGAACTGGTTGGTCCTGATTAGGAGTGTGAAGGAAGCAGGACTTGATCTGGCGAGTCGCTTTGGTTTCCTCCATACATATCTGGACAGAGCTCGGACCATTTCTTTTACTAGGTGCACTCCCCTTCACTACACGGCATATTTTCTCAGATATATCCGATAAGCATCGTTGATCACTATCCCGAATTAGTAGCCTTTATAGGTGGCAAGTAAAGACTTCTTTTCTCCTGGGATTCTGTTGACTTGCGAGATTATAAAGAAAAATTCTAAGGATTCATCTCACATAGTCGTTTCTTCTATATCTCAGGTACTGCTGCGCACTTGTCTGATCTTCTGATTGACTTTTTTTTTTGCGTGCTTATAACTTCTTCTTCTTTGCAGATTATCATGGAAGCAGTGGACGACCATTCTGTCACTTTTCAAGAAAGAAGCTTCGAGGTTGACAAGCCCGAAACCCATGCGCACGAATAAGTAATGGCTAAAATTGACATCCCACTTCGCGAAGTTGGTTGTGCTATACAGGGGATGTCCATTCTGTACCTGCGTATTGCCAGGGGATGCGTCTGTGCCCTTTCCGCTGCGATTAACATGGAAGAGCATTGGAGGCGTGAGGAAGTGTTGCAATCCCCAGTAAGCGCAAGGGCATAGAGATTCACAACGCGGTTGAAGAGGAGGAGGGTTGAGCATAAACGACCTCCAAATGAAGATAAGTGTGATTACCCAATCCAGGACGGTGTGATAATTCTTGACTCTGACGAAGATGAACCTGAGTATTTGAAAGCAGTCAACACGATTCCTAATGTTGATGTGTCCTTTGGTGCTCCTGATGATGATGTTGAGACGGAGTGCATTGCTGCGGAAACATCTGATGCGGAAGCTGAGGCAGATCTGAATGAAGGAGCGTCAATAGGTGATGGCGTTGAAGCAGGACCTAATGGTGGTTGATAGGTGTCTAGCACACCTTGATATTTATCTATTGTTTATGCTTTCTTTTCTAAGTTTTCTTGTAAATTATGTATTTTATGTTTGATTTTGAGTTTTAGGTACTTTGGAGCAAAAGAAGATGAAACGTCGCTTAGAAGAGGCTAAAGTGTCATTTCATGTGCAACTGCTATTGGAGGCGAATTATTTCTAATTATTTACTTTTACTTCTTCATCTCTATCTGAAAGGTAGGTTGGCTTTAGTGATGTAAGATATGTCTGAAAAGATTGACAGCGTTACTAATGTATAAAAATTGAAGAAAAGAAGTGAATATGAGAAGTAAGAGAAACTATTAAAGGCACCCCCAAAAATGTCCCAGAAGAGTTGATAAAGGAACCCCCAGAAATTTCCCAGAAAAGTTGATAAAGGCATCCCAGAAATTCTACTATGTGCAGCCCAAAATTCATCTTTGTACCCCACAAATTGCTATTCGCACCCCAAGGAAATGCTAAATGTACCCCAAAATGCTATCGGCACCCCAGCTATTGGATAAGGGGAAGGTCATCTTCTCCATTTGAAATTCAAATTTTGGTGGGAAAATAACAACCAAATTAGGGTTTAAGGATTGATGGCGTTCTATTGAGATTAAATCGCTGGAATTGAATGGGTTTGTTCCTAAGGTATAAACAGGGCTGGTAATGGTCTTTGTTTCGACCAGAATTGTCTAGATAATCGGTGAAAAATGAATCAGGGTTCATGGAGTTTGGCGGGAAAATATTGTTCTTCACGGCAAAATTAAGGCTCGAGTTCTGAAGCTGTCCGAGAGAGATTCAATGGCTCAAATCGTTTGGGCTGGCTTATATCAACTAAACAGGACTGGTATGTCCATCAGAACCAGTTAACTTGGGATGAAACGTCGGATTGGAGCAAACAGGGGAAAAATATCCACGGGTCTCTGTTAGTTTGAGTTTGGGAAGTTTGGAAGATTTTCAAGGGATTTGGTACAAGATAATGTTCTTACCATATACAAGATGTTCAATGACGTGTTCTGGGAGCTTAAAAATGGATTAAATCTCGATAAGAAGGTGAGAATATTATCGATTTTTCTCACCGGGAAATTTTGGGTTGAAAACAAAGGAAGGTATGTGTAGTTTGGGAATATTTCCAGTTACACAGTACACGTATCATCCTACAACTGTATTTTATTGGTTAGAAAAGGTTTTGACAACACAAAGAATCCATGTAGAAGAAGAAAAAGTCTGAGACTTTCTAGGAAAGAAAATACAGATTTTTACGTCCCTATGGTGTATATAAAGGCTGGAGGAAATCACAAGAGGGTAATCGAGAGTTATAGGGATACCTTGGTGAAAAAATCTAGGCTTAGGATTGAGAAAATAAAATTTTCAGAAAGCTTACATGTTGGTGCATACTCAAGAACACGAATAACATTGAACTGCCATATACAGTCGCAGAAAGGTATCGTTGATCAAAGACAGAAGGCTTGTATCGTACTTAATTCAGTGGCAAAAGACGTTTAGCAACTGATGTGGCTGAACAGTTTTCCTTGATGAATACCTTTAGCAACTAAAAATCGTTGTAAGCAGAATCTCTTTATTTTTAATACAATGATTAATCAAGTTTTCTTCAATTTTGGTTCTATGAGTAGCTAAATTTCTTTTCTAGGGTTTTGGAAGAAGTTATTTTCAATGAGTGAATTTTAGTAATTATTTTCTTTGACTTATTACTCCAAAATTGTGTTTTCAATTTGTCTAAAATTTTTCTCTTCTTTATATGCTTCGTAAAAACTGTTTTGGGTAGTTTGAGCTGCCGATATTTTATAAGCGAAGGAAAATTAGGCCTTAGAATAGCGACGAAAGTCATAAAAAAAGAGCTTGTAACGTTATATTTCCCAAAGCATGAGATTGAGTTCGAAAATTGTTTTGAGTAAACTATGAGTATTTTGTCAAAGAATTTGTTATCGAGTTTACAAATATTGGAAGTAGTGGAATCCAAAACCCTAGAATCTTCTCTCCTCGGTAACCAAAAATCAATTTTAACTAATTTGTCTTAGTATTTTCTTTATTAATCTGAAATCAAATCTTTAAAAGAGTCCGAGAATCAAATCCATACTTACCACAATCAAAACTACATAAGTTTTTGGCGCCGCCGACGCGGACTTGTCTTTAGGTTAGGTTTTAGATTTTCTTTTTGTAAATATTTTCTTTTATTTTTATTAGATTTTACTCTTTGGGTATATTTTATTTTTGGTGTGCAGGATATTTGGGATTTAAATTGGAAGTAAAATTTACGCACCAAACAGGTAAGTATCCTAGATTTTGTTTCCTTTTGTGAATATTTATTTTAAGAAATATTTTGATTCTTTAGATATTTTGTTTATTTGTACATATTAGTTTTGGATTCTTTTTATTTTTGTAATTTTTTTATTCTTTTTATATATAAAAAAAAACACGCTGCACACACCAATTGCATCGTCAGACACCGAATTTTAGGAAAAATCGTGGTTTAGTACGGTGAACCATCTGGGCGTTATCATCCGAAACACCACAAGCCTCAGCCCAGTACCGTTGACCAGTCTTTGACTATAGGTATATTCTGCTTGAGGTTACCTGAGCCTACCAATTTTAGTCGACCTGTATTTGCATGTGCACAGAAAATGTCGAGTTAGTATTATAAAGACCAATATTATGATTATTCGACAGAGTATCAAAATGGACAATATCCCAATTACTATTCGCACATCCACCAATCATACGAACAGGCGAATGAGCAATATTATAATGAAAAAAATGAGAGTTCTCCATCTTTAGAGGATTTAATCAAACAATTGCCACCAGTTCCTGATGAATATAAAACTCATTCCATAAAAGATGCACTCAAACAGTTTCAATTGACAAGTATTTCTTTACAGGAATCACTTAACAAGTTCAATAAATCTATATGTGAATCTGAAATAATCATGGATAAATTGTGTGAGACTCTTAATAAGCAGGAGGACCAAAATGCACCTAAGACTATTGCTCATAATGAACTTGAATTCGAAAATAGTGTTTCCAATCTTACCCTTGATAATACATATAATTATTCACCTGATTTAGAGGATGGGTTAGATCTGAATACTACACTACATGTTTTGATAAGGTTCAACCATCCTCGTAATTTTATGATGATGAGGATAATGTTGATGAAGAATTTGAAATGTGTAGTCATGATGGGGAGGAAATTGTTACACCAATTGATCCTTATGATGATAATGTTGTTTCTAGTTCAAATCCTAATAGTATTAATGATTATTCACCTATTCAAAAGGATGAAGATTTGTCTAGGGATACAATTGTTTTAGATGGTTTAGTATATCATTGTGATTATGAAGCTGATGATGGCTTAGAGGAAAGAGTTTATCCTGAGACTAGTGTTTTAGAGTCTATTGATTCAGAAATAATAGTCTCTTTTGAGGATTATAGAAATTTGGAACCACCTAATTTCAACCTAGAAGAAATAAAAGACCATTTTCCTAAATCTGATAATTTAGAAATTAAGGAAATTGTGACTAGTTCGTCCAAGGACATTGAGAACTCTAAGTTTGGGGGTGAATATCATTTTCCCCGTGGTTTACCTTTGACTCTTACAAAGGTCCCTAATTTGGGACTTAATATATGTGCCTCTACCATCTTAAGAGACTATGTTCATACACGTTTTCCTAAACCTAGTTATGTCCAATAAGAAACTCGGTTGATAGAAATCCATCCTCTGGTTTATGTGGTTAATCCGGTCCATGATACCATATTTAATTTTGTTGTCCCACCAAAATTTTATTTACCAAATATGGGAGTATCTCAATTTCAAATGTGTCATTATATAGTTTTTAGAACTAAACCTAATTATTTTAGGAAATTAGAATTATCGACACATTTCCTTAAGAATGACCACCACTTTCATTATGGTCAACTTTGTGAGTCTAATCTGATTGACTTTGAGGATCCACAATTATTCAGGTTATTATTATGTGCTTCTAAGTTTTTATTTGAGTTTTTCCAGACTCTACAACCTGACCCTCCGGATCCTACCAATGAGGAAACCTGGATCATGAAAATATTTTATCCAGACCCTTTCATAGAACCTGAACCCCAACCACAGCTAGATGTAGTTGTCTTAAAAAGGAAACTAGATAAGGGTATGCTTTATTTGTTCATTTTCTTGGCATTCTTTCTATTTGTGGTAGCTTTATTCGATTTTGATGACCCACATAGGTTCCGACTATTGCTATATGATTTTATGCGGTGACTAATTCTACCGACATCTGTCTGAAGATACTAAACTTATTGCTTATTTGGAGGCAACCCATATATGGTGATATTAAGGTCCCTCTGGAAAACATTGCTGCTGTACATTAGTTTTGTTTTTGTTTTTATTTTCTTTCTTTCTTGCTCCCATGGAAGGATTGCTACGGTTCATCCAGGTACTATCTTTCTGACTTACCTCTTTATTCCTCTTGTTACTTATTTTCTTGGTATTGCACTTTAATTTGAGACATTGAGGACAATGTTAGGTTTAAGTTTGGGGGTGAGGGAAAAACTTTTAGTTAGTTTTTAATAAAGTGAAAAAAAATAAAAAAATAATAGTAATAAACTCCAAGAAATTTGTGCCAATTTAGGATGACACTAACCAGTCTAAGTGAATGGAAACATCTTGGTTGTAGGAGTTAAGGAACCCAATAATAGAGTCTATTCATGAAAAGACAGAGTTCAGGTGTTACAATGGAATCATCACACTACGTTCTGTTTTTATTTTATTTTACTTATATGTTTCTCTAAGTGATTTGGTGGGGCCCAACACATCGAATTGTTACCAATGCCGAATGGAATAGAGTGATTGAGTTACTAAATAATAAATAGACCATACCAATCAAACCAAACGGAATTCAAAAAAATAAAATAATTAACACTTGGATAGCAATATGTGTGTGTTTTTCCTGTCTACGTCGCCTAAACAAGCGTGGAATGCAGGATCCATGGGAACTATCATGTAATCAGCTGATAAGAAGCATGCGCTTGGATCCAAAAGATCAAATCATGCAGTTAAAAAAATGAATGAAAAGGTTTTTATTGTGCAATAAAATTATCGACCACTGGTTCCCTTGTATATGCCAGTGAGTTGATCTAGAATTAAGATTATCGACCGTCGGTTCCCTTGTATATGCCAAGCTGTGTTGATATTAGTCCAGAGCAGTATCTCAATCCATTAGGATTCATAGGTTCATCTTGGCAGAGGCCTTCAGACAGATTTGGGAAACACCGTTGACCTTAGACAACATTGTTTTGAACTATCTATCTCTATAATCCATCTTATTAATCTATTCATTTGTGTGATTCCAATTATTGATGTCCATAGTGCGACTATCTGAATAGAATTCTTTCACTTATATATATATATATGAATATGACTCGCATCTGGGTGCTTCCTTTTGTAACCAATGAAAGTATTTCAACCAAGGAGACTCTTTAGTGTCGTTCCTGAGCTCTTCACAGATAGCTAGAGTTTGGAATAAAAGGTTTTTTAGGTACACCTCTGGTAAACCTTCCCGAGACTATAACTCGGCCACTAGGGCCACCTAGGGGTTTAAAGGCTTGTTATATGTGCTAAGTGTGACCGTATCCTCAACGAGATGGAGTTGTATATTTTAAAATTAGTTTTGTTTGATTTGCTCGAGGACTAGCAAAGTCTAAGTGTGGGGGAATTTGATAGGTGTCTAAAACACCTTGATATTTATCTATTGTTTATGCTTTCTTTGCTAAGTTTTCTTTTAAATTATGTATTTTATGTTTGATTTTGAGTTTTATGTACTTTGGAGCAAAAGAAGAAAAAACGTCGCTTAGAAAAGGCTAAAGTGTCATTTCATGTGCAACTTCTGTTGGAGGCAAATTATTTCTCATTATTTACTTTTGCCTCTTCATCTCTATCTGAAAGGTATGTTGGCTTTAGTGATGCAAGTTATGTCTGAAAAGATTGACAGCCTTAGTGATGTATAAAAATTGAAGAAAAGAAGTGAATTCGAGAAGTAAGAGAAACTATTAAAGGCACCCCCAGAAATATCCCAGAAGAGTTGATAAAGGCACCCCCAGAAATGTCCCAGAAGAGTTGATAAAGGCATCCCAGAAATTCTACTATGTGCAGCCCAAAATTCATCTTTGTACCCCACAAATTGTTATTCGCACCCCAAGGAAATGCTAAATGTACCCCAAATTTCTATCGGCACCCCAACTGTTGGATAAGGGGAAGGTCATCTTCTCCATTTGAAATTCAAATTTTGGCGGGAAAACAACAACCAAATTAGGGTTTGAGGATTGATGGCGTTCTATTGAGATTAAATCGCTAGAATTGAATGGGTTTGTTCCTAAGGTATAAACAAGGCTGGTAATGGTCTTTGTTTCGACCAGAATTGTCTAGATAATCGGCAAAAAATGAATCATGGTTCACGGATTTTGGCGGGAAAATATTGATCTTCACGGAAAAATTAGGGCTCGAGTTCTGAAGTTGTCCGAGAGAAATTCAATGGCTCAAATCGTTTGGGCTGGCTTATATCAACTAAACAGGACTGGTATGTCCATCAGAACCAGTTAACTTGGGATGAAACGTCGGATTGGAGCAAACAGGTGAAGAATATCCATGGGTCTCTGTTAGTTTGAGTTTGGGAAGTTTGGGAGATTTTCAAGGGATTTGGTACAGGATAATGTTCTTACCATATACAAGATGTTCAATGACGTGTCCTGGGAGCTTAAAAAGGGATTAAATCTCGATAAGAAGGTGAGAAATATTATCGATTTTTCTCACCGGGAAATTTTTTGTTGAAAACAAAGGAAGGTACGTGCAGTTTGGGAATATTTTTAGTTACATAGTACACATATGATCCTACAACTGTATTCTATTGGTTAGAAAAGGTTTTGACAGCACAAAGAATCCATATAGAAGAAGAGAAAGTCCGAGACTTTCTGGGAAAGAAAAGATAGATTTTTACGTCCATGTGGTGTATATAAAGGCTGGAGGAAATCACAAGAGGGTAATCGGGAGTTATACGGATACCTTGGAGAACAAATCTAGGCTTAGGATTGAGAAAATAAAATTTTCAGAAAGCTTACCTACTGATGCATACTCTCTATACAGTCGCAGAAAGGTATCGTTGATTAAAGACAGAAGGCTTGTATCTTACTTAGTTTAGTGGCGAAAGACGTTTAGCAACTGAAGTGGATGGAAAATTTTCCTTGCTGAATACCTTTAGCAACTAAAAATCGTTGTAAGCAGAATCTCTTTATTTTAATACAATGAATAATCAAGTTTTCTTCAATTTTGGTCCTATGAGTAGCTAAATTTCTTTTCTAAGGTTTTGGAAGAATCTATTTTAAATGAGTGAATTTTAATAATTATTTTCTTTGACTTATTACTCCAAAATTGTGTTTTTAATTTGTCTAAAATTTTTCTCTTCTTTATATGCTTCGTAAAAACTGTTTTGGGTAGTTTGAGCTGCCGATATTTTATAAGCGAAGGAAAATTAGGCCTTAGAATAGCGATGAAAGTCATAAAAAAGAGCTTGTAACGTTATATTTTCCAAAGCGTGAGATTGAGTTCGAAATTTTTTTTGAGTAAACTAGGAGTATTTTGTCAAAGAAATTGTTATTGAGTTTACAAATATTGGAAGTAGTGGAATCCAAAACCCTAGAATCTTCTCCCCATGGTAACCAAAAATCAATTTTAATTAATTTGTCTTAGTATTTTCTTTATTAATCTGAAATCAAATCTTTAAAAGAGTCCGAGAATCAAATCCGTACTTACCACAATCAAAACTACATCAGTGGTGCAGGCGGGGTCGACCCTCTTGACGGCTGAAACCTCTTTTCTTCTTTTTTCTCTTTCCAAGTATATTCCCGTAATTTGTGAACATCTTCCTTGTACTCAGTGGAAGCTGAGTTCAAGATTTTATTCTATTATTTGATTGCTTGAATAAAGGTTTTTACGTTATAATCCTTTGTTAAGACTATAACTGAACCTTCACAGGTTTTTATTTGATTGCTTGAATAAAGTTTTTTACGTTATCATACCATTAATGCACAACTCCACCAATTTTCATTCATTGACGTTCGGGTCATGACAATCTAGTGCTTGGGTTCTGAACCTCTTAACGAAGTCGTTTGGATGCTCATTATTCCGCTGAAGAATTTTTCCCAGATCTGAAAAGGTGATCTGTTCAGGCACGAAGAAATACTTTCTGTAGAAAAAACTGACCATCTCACTCCAATTGGATATGTTGTTAGGCGCGATGTTGTTGTACCAGGTGTACACCCTTCCCGTAAGTGACTTTGAGAATTATTTTAGGCGGAGAACATGATTGTATTCATGCTCTCCCAAGGATTCCAAGAATCGAGAGACGTGTTCACGAACATTAACAGTACCGTCGTAGAGGGAGAACTGGGGAGAGGTGTAACCTCTTGGAAGAGGGATTCGCTGCACATCTTGTGGGTACGGCGGCTGATGCTAGTGTACATCTGTTTGGTTTCCTTTGCCTCGGTCTTGGAGAAGTCATTCCAGGTCCTCGCGTGTGATGAAGTTGGACGGCGGGTTCCTTTCTCTTAGACATTCAGGAGCAACGCGAGTTTTTTCATCTGTGTGGGTCAGGATGGAAACGCTTCCCCCGGGTTGTCGTGAATCTAGTGGTAATCATTCAGTTAAAGTTTTGAGGAAAGTGAGTACCTCTTTCTGAGTTGCGGCCATATCCGTTTGAGTCTTAGCAAGAACTTCCTGCTTCTCCATCAAGTCAGCTATGGTAATGTACGGTGGTCCTCCTCTCGTCCCTCCGGCTCCTCACCCTGATGAAGGAGTGAAAGTTGTTTCTCTGGTGACCACCGGAGGTGTTACACTTGAGGAAATGCCGGGATTTACGGCTGCCCTGGCTCTGGTGATGGGAGGCATTACACATACTGCAATATCTCCTGCTCCGCTATCGTTGGTGATAGAAGTGACGGCTCCATGAGATGTATTGACCACGGTATCTCCACTGACAAGTACATCGACACCGGGAGTGTTATCCACACTAGCTCCATCAGAATTGATTGCTGATCCAGACCTGAGTTCCATCATCTTGAAATGAATTGATAGGTGTAGAATACACCGTAATTTACTATCTAGTAGTTATGCTTTCTTTGCTATTTTTCATGTAAAGTATGTACTTTACGCGTGTTTTTGATTTATTAGGTACTCTGGAGTCGCACGGAGGAAAAGAAGAAGAAATCACCCAATTTGAGCAAAAAGGGCGAATCTGTCATTTCAGGGGGGAATACTATCCGGAGCCCAGTCAATGTTAAGGGGAAACTTTTATGGAAGAGCACTAAAGCCAGACCAGCAGCTGGTGCTACTGCCCCCGAGAAATGGATCGTGAAATCAAGTGGAGCAATAAATCAATTGGACAATCAGGTGATGGATCGACAGAGAGAATCGAGTAATCGGAAGGGAGACGGTGGAAGCAACGGTGAATAATGGCTCGAATTGAATCTGCAACTTACAGGGAAGAAATCTATGGGGGTTTGCTGAGTGAACAAATGGGTTTCTGGTCATGGTTGAGAAGATGGTTGATGATTCAATTGTAAGAGAAAGAATTATGCAGTGGGTTTGAACTGGTTTGTATTTGGAAGAGGAGAGTGACAACAGTTGAAGCTGAATTGGCAGTGCTTAAATGGGTTTTGGAGGAATAATTGATGTTAGGGTTTGAAACTGGAATGAGGGGGTAGAAGTTGTTCTTGCTGCTAATGAAAGGGTTATGTTGATTCACAGAGAAGCTGCAAAGAATGGGTATGAGACACATAAGAGAGTTGGTGTTAGGCTTGCAAGGTTACAGGGCAGCTCAGATGTGCTGCTACATGGGAGCTGTAGGTTCTCATATGATTGCATGGTGTTGTGAGAATGGGGAGATGTTTACTGTGAATCTCTGGGGTAGTTTTTGGCTCAGAATTCAGTCAGGTGGAAGAGCTGAAGTTGCAGGTGGTTCTGGAGGAAATGGAACTGGAGAGCTTGTAGAGCAAGGTGGTGCATATGTTGCAGCTACGGTTGGAGAGGTTGGAGCCAATTGCAGGATAAGTGGGTAAGTGAGGCTGTGGTTTGAACTGAAAATTGGAGCTGTTGGTTGACCTAATATGGTGGTCTGATGAAGAATGAGAGATTTTGAATGGATTGATGGGTCTTGTTCTGTGTTAAATTGTTTACAAATGAAGGAGAATTGCAATGGGCTAGCTATGCTGCTGCAGATGATGCTGTTGAAATGGATGAACCAAATTAGATGTATGTTAGGATCTGTGGTGTTTTGCTACGGTTTGTTGCAACTGGAGCTGAGGGTTTGCAGGTGGAATTGATAGTGAAGATGGGCAGGAGTGCAGTAAGGAGGCTGGTGCTTGATGTGTGTTGAGTAGCTGCGGTGTTAACATGGAATGCAAATGGCTTGATCTGAGCTTGTTGCACAATTGCAGAGATAAGGGTACTGTGGTGTTTTGAAAAGGGGTTGGCTACAGTTTGGAGTCAAGAAGGTATTACAGGGGAGAGTTGAATTGGTTATAATGGTTTTGCGGTGACTGCAGCTGTGTTAGGATGCTGTTACAGGTCAGAGTCTAGAAGCTGGTGTTGCTAACATGCTAGGCAGGAGGAGTTTGGTACTTGTATTTACTGTGATTTGAGGTGGTTGTATTAAGGTACATATGCTGGTGAAGTCCTGAACATCAGTTGGTATTATAGTTGAAGAACATCAAATTACAGAGGAGAGAATAGGGACTGAAATGGCAATGGTTCTGGTGTAGAAGCTACAGAAGTTGTACATGAGTTGCAAGTGCAGCTAGAGATAAATGGCCACAATGGATGTGTAGCATGGAATAGCAGGGAAGGTACAGAGGCTAGCCATGATGGCTGGATGTGAGTAGTGCAGCACTATATAAAGCCTATGCAAGATTGCAATGGCTTGGCCTGGACCGAGTCATACCTGACAAGGTCTTGACTCGGAGTTTGACCTGAGCTGACTCATTTGAATCGGTGATTAACGGTTGACCGTTAAGTAAATGGTTGACTTTAACGGAGTTATGACAGAATATTCCGTCGAATATTCTTCCGACGACAGAAATTTCGGGTGATTGGCGACGACTTCCCAGCGCCGGATTCCGGTCAACTTCCGGCCAAAAACCCAGTTTTCCGGCAACCACTTTTGGGACAAATTTTCTACATGGGTTTCTCTTGCTCGTGGGCTGGGTGAATTTCCAACTAACGGATTTTAAAGACTTTGACCTATTTTTGGAAAGCAAAGGGCTATAAAAAGAGAGTTTCTACAACAAGGAAAAGAACGTTTTATTCTATTCTTGGAGCTTTTGCAGAGAACTACTTCTAGGATTTGATTTCTTTTATGTTTCATAGTCTTCCCTTGAATATTTTGATGATGAACTCCATGAATATGTGTAGCTAAACATTATAATTGGTTATGGGATAAAAAGTTGATTTCTTCAAGCATGATTATTTGATTCTATGAATTAGTTTTGTCTCAATTTTATCGTTTATGATTCATCGTTTTATTATCATATGATTTGAATGCTAGTTTGGTTGAGTCCGGAATCAATTGGACGTGTTTTCATCTCTATATCTATATTAGGGTTTTCAATACGTAAAAGTTGTTTGTCCCTGATTTCTAGTAGCAACTTGTGGTTAATACTTGTAGTGATACATCTTTTTAATCGCATATGAATCATAACCTTTGTTAAAACGAATTAGTGCTTTTACACGTTTGTTTGCATCGATTAGTCTTATTTCATAGAACTTATTGCTCTTAGGGAGTTAAATCTAATTGTGCTTTTACACTTTAGGTTGCTTTTTAAGAAGATTTCACGATAGCATCTTTTAATGTTGTTTGTGATAAAATCAGGAAATAAACGAGATACTCTTGCGATCAAGATATCCTAGGACTTTTGATAATTGAGAGATTAAATACCAATTCTAATCATAGATGAAAAATACATGTTTGTGAATGATACTATCCCTTAACCAATATCTTCTCCTTATTGATTATTCCAACTATTTACTTTGCTTTATTTAGTATTATTACTTTGATAAAAACAAAAACACACCTTGGGTTATTTGGTTACATAAGAATCTGAAAATTGCATAACAACAATCGCCTCTCTGTGGATACGAACTCTTTCTTATCGAATACTATATTCATATTAGTTAAGTGAGGAAGTGAATTATTTTTGACGCATACGATACGCATCAAGCTCCATCAGAATTGATTGCTGATCCAGACCTGAGTTCCATCATCTTGAAATGAATTGCTGATTGAATTGGTTCTAAGATCTACTACCCTTTTGGAAATTGATAAAATTGAATCGGATTTCGAAGAAAATGACTTTACAACCGAGAGATTAACCTTCCATTATGGTCGGCAATTATTTATGGGTAGAAACTATTTCTGCCGGTTTTGGTAATTTGGGGTGTGTGGATGAGAAATGAGTCTAAACCTTAAAAAAATGCACTACACGGGAGTGCTTGTAGATTCGAGAAATCAATCTGTGCAAATCTGGCTTATACTAAGAAATGGCCATTCCAAACTTGTTTCGGTCACAAAGTGAAGGAGATGGGGTTGATCTTAGGGAGGGAAGCGAATAAGGTGTTGAGATTGTGAAGGTGTTGCCTATGTATGACTTGTATCATAAAGCTGAACTGGCTTGCAGTATCAACACTTGTTTTTGTTGTCTTGTCTTATTCCCATTTGGAAAATAGGAGGAGAACTTATTTATACAAGCCTTTAAGCCTAACCCTCGTATCTCGTGGGAAGTGGAGAAAGTGGAGTGATGTGTTAGTGTCACACGACCAGTCTTGCCTACTTCTTCCATCATCACTAACCGTCCATGACGTCCTAACACGTTCTTGTGATGACGCGTTGTGCGCTGCACGCTGTAACCACCAGACCAATACCCCAGTATGTATCCCCCAGTTTGTGACATGATTGATGTCTTGAGTGTGTGGATCGTGGGACCCACAAAAAGTATCATGTAATGCTAGATTAAATAACTAAGTTATTTAGGAAGTCGATACTTGTGAAGTATCGTGTGTATTCTATGCAGGTACTGCATCGAGTATACTCAGCATGTATGAAGCATCGCTGTTTGAGCATCTCAAAATAGCCTCATGTCTATCCTACTTCATGTGATGGTTTGGAGGTTGCGCAAGCAAGTCCTCCCTTGGACGACCACATAGTGTGGTAGAGTGACGGGTGGTGATCACCATGACGCCTCACTGACCAATTAACTCCTGACCAGGGCTGTATAACCAAGCCGGTGAATTTGGACGGACGAGATGATATTTGAGACACTCATCTGCGACCGTTGGTGGAATTAGGGTTTTAGAAAAGGTGTGCAAGCACCACTTTTCAGCTTGGTCGAATTCAAACTTGGGACACGATTTTGGCATGAACGATCTGGCATGCGTGTAGACGACATGCCGGTATACATGCCCATACCTCACTATCCCATGAAAGTTTGATCTGGGCCACTCAATTTGTCCGGCGAAGTTGAGTGGCCGAGATCAATTTGCGACAGAAATCTGGTGTCGCAAAAGCCGCGCATCATGCCAACTTCGGGTGCGCGTTTCAAGATGACCATGCTTGGTCGGTCCCGGCCGATTGGTTCGACGTGTGGGTGGTAGGCTGGTGTTCATGCCTGTACTTCATTGCCTCATAGAAACGTGATCTAAGCCACTCAATTTTTCCGGCGAAGTTGAGATCAGTTTACAATTAGGAGGTGCTACCATGCCTATTTTGGGCGCGCGAATCGAGGTGTATAGCCAAGTTCGGTGTGGAGATAGGTGGGTTTGCAGTGATCGTGTTGATAATTACCAGTCCTGCTTAGTCTATTCCTGGACCCTTCATCCGAGCAGAAGAAGATGGACGCTCGTGATTGCGACACAAACCCTAGTCAGGGTTTTGCCGGCCGTGTGTCACACCCAGTTTGGGGCGCACAAATCAAGACGACCAACTATAGTTGGTCCTCACCGATCAGTCAGGAATATAGGTGGGCCCACGGTGATTGTGTTGACATGTTCCGGGCCCTTTGAATCTACATCTACATCTACACCCTCCATCTATGCTTGCGAAGATGGATGGTTGAGACTCTTTTGCGACACATGTAATGTGCCGCAAACCCTAATTTAGGGCTTTTTCGTCCATACTGCTTTGGCTTGGACGGTTTGGCAAGCTATGCCATCCTTTAGGTGAGGCCGACCATGCGGAGCCTGCGTTGGGTCGGTAGTGAATATTCCAATACCTGCTTGGGGTCATGGATTCGATCTAATTTATCCAATCATGCTGGTAAAGTTGGATGGTCGTGATCGTTACTGAGACTGATATGGACAGTCCAGATTCGAATATGCTCAATCGGGCTAGTATAACTCACCGAGAGTTGTATGCTCAATCGGGCTTGTATAACACACCGAGAGTTGCAGCATGTACGGGTATTTCGTACATGCTTCATTGTTAATGCTTGGAGGTTCGTCTTGCTCTGCTGACAACAACACTCAGTCGTCATGCCGCACCGATAATGATTACAGGAACTACAAGGCTGGTCATGCATTAATTAATAATGCTGTAAATTCACAGGGTATATGGGATTGTTGCCACATGCTCCAACCTGGATGAATTTCGTGTATTTAATTCACAGAATACTGGGATTGTTGTCACATGCTCCATTCTAGGTGAATTAGTAAAGTGAAGAAGTATTCATCACTTGTTAATGGCTTTATATTTTGCAAGATATCAGCGTACAATTTTGGTTTTATAATTTTAGCCTTAAACTAAAATCCACCATTCAACAGTATATAAGATAGGCCAGTCTTCATACACCTCTTTATTGATGAAGTTATAACAGATGTTTTCGTTTATTCTCCAATATTCAATATTCGAGGGTTATTCAGTAATGTCTAATATTCACTTTAGTAGAATAGAAGTCAAAATTTAACTTTGTGCAACTAACATTGACAACAAGCTTGAGATAACAAAACTTGCGAGTCTGGCCAAACAGTGCTCTAACAATCTCCCACCTTTATCAATTTTAGTGACAAAAATGTCAATACATATGGATTCAATAAAATAAACCTTTTACCTTAATATCCATCATGCTTGATTTCTTAAATCTTCAACACCTTCTTGAATTCTTCGTTCTTCAATTTCTTCTATGGTTTTGCGTATGATCGTTCCAACACCTTTGTTGTTGAAGATCCGTAACAATAAAAACTTATGAAAATACTTGTTTAGAGCTGATAGACGCATTTCTGTGTCTATTTTGATCTCAATTATGTATTTTGTTAGTGCTCATTTTGTACTTATTTTGGCTATTTATGTTTTTGTAGGTGTTTTTGGAGAAATAATCTCTTGCAGAGGAATTACTATAGAAATCCCATTTTGGATAAGGGGTACCAAATTACTAAGGGGCACCCTAATAGTTAAGGGATACTCAGATGATACTTACACCCCGGTGCTAAAGGCACCCCAGGAATAGATAGGGGAACTTCATCTCTTTGTTCAAACCGGATTTTGGCGGGAAAACGGAAGCATCACCTGTGTAATATTTTGTTCGAATTTTGGAAGGTGTTCAATAAGATTCAATCGCCAGAATTGTTTGGTCTAGACTTGGATTGACTAAACAGGGTTGGTGCAGTGGATTTTTTCAGCTAGGTTGGACTGGACAATCGAGTTTTTGGATAGCATGAAGGAGAAAGATTATTGGGTTTTTGGAAAGTACGTGGACTAGGAGAAGAATATCTTTCTTACATTCGAATCTATCAATTTTGGAAGGATTTTATATAACCCAGGAAGTCGTGTGAGATTAAAAAGGGAGGTTTGGTCTTATTTTCGATAAAACAGAGAAGGAGATAACTCGGGATTTGTTTGGGTCATAATCTTGGAAGTTACGGGTATAAAATAGGGACAATCTTCTATGTTACATTTTCTTCTATCCAATAACAAAGTTTTGGTTTTAAAATGGAAACAAAGACACGTGAAGATAGTTTTGGTTTTAAAACGGAAACAAAGACGCGTGAAGATGAATCAGAGAAGAAAAATACTCGGTGACTTTTGGCCAAAGAAAATAATTATTTTTAAAAGTTTAAGGTATCCTAGAGGTGTATATATAGATCACTGGGAGTTCTGAGAAGGGGGTCGAGGAGTTTGGGGTCTATACGTAGTTTAGGGGAAGCTCTGGTACGAATAAATCAAGCTGCTGAGAAAATTGCAGCAGCAGGAGGAAGAAGACGAAGCTGAAGAACATTAGACGACCCAAGTCAGTCGCGGATAAGTGTGGTTTATCCATGACACAATATAGTATCGTTTCCAGCAGTTTTATATCTTCTGTATCGTTAGTAACAGTCGATCTGTAACACATATGAACGTTACAGTTGATCTATTTTATTGATTTCTTTGTATTTTCATCTTTAATACACCTTTGAGCAATGAATTCATATTTTGAGAGTGTTTGCACCATGAAGAGCTAAACCCCATCACTGGGATGACGGAGGAAGCCTTATCACAATTTTTGGTAACTATAATTGACTCTTTATGACTTTTTGCACTTACTTTAATTGATTTATGATTTTTACTAATTAGTTGTGATTTCGTTTGATTGTGTATGCTTAGACGTAAGAGCTTTTGATATACCATGCTTGTGATTTACATCTAATGTTTTAGAAATCAACTTCTGGCAAAGAAAAGAGTCAACAAAAGAGCTAGAATTGTTATGAGTCATTATATGAACCAATTGAATGTGATAAATGGTGGAATCCGAAGTCCCAGTCCTATCGATATTTGTGACATATTTTGTATATACTTTTTTTTATTAAGTCTTAAAATCAACCTCAACGAGTCCGAGTGAACGACATTCTTACTACCAATTTCTACAACAATTAATAGACGCATTTCTGTGTCTATTTTGATCTCAATTATCTATTTTGTTAGTGCTCATTTTGATAGACGCATTTCTGTGTCTATTTTGATCTCAATTATCTATTTTGTTAGTGCTCATTTTGTACTTATTTTGGCTTTTTATTTTTTTGTAGGTGTTTTTGGAGAAATAATCTCTTGCAGAGGAATTACTAAAGAAATCCCATTTTTGATAAGGGGTACCAAATTACTAAGGGGCACCCTAATTGTTAAGGGATACTCTGATGATACTTACACCCTGGTGCTAAAGGCACCCCATGAATAGATAGGGGCATTTCATCTCTTTGTTTAAACCATATTTTGGCGGGAAAACGGAAGCATCACCTGTGTAATATTCAGTTCAAATTTTGGAAGGTGTTCAATAAGATTCAATCGCCAGAATTGTTTGGGCTGGACTTGGATTGACTAAACAAGGTTGGTGCAGTGGATTGTTTCGGCTAGGTTAGACTGGACAATCGAGTTTTTGGATAACAGGGAGGAGAAAGATTATTGGGTTTTTGGAAAGTACGTGGACTAGGAGGAGAATATCTTTCCTACATTCGAATCTATCAATTTTGGAAGGAGTTTATATAACCCAGGAAGTCGTGTGAGATTAAAAAGGGAGGTTTGATCTAATTTTCGTTAAAACAGAGAAGGAGATAACTCCGGATTTGTTTGGGTCATAATCTTGGAAGTTACGGGTATAAAATAGGGACACCTTCTTTGTTACATTTTTTGCTATCCAATTACAAAGTTTTGGTTTTAAAACAGAAACAAAGACGCGTGAGGATGAATCAGAGAAGAAAATACTCGGTGACTTTTGTCCAAAGAAAATAATTATTTTTAGAAGTTTAAGGTATCCTGGAGGTGTATATATAGATCACTGGGATGTAACAGTCGATCTGTAACACATATGAACGTTACAGTTGATCTATTTTATTGATTTCTTTGTATTTTCATCTTTAATACACCTTTGAGCAATGAATTCATATTTTGAGAGTGTTTGCACCATGAAGAGCTAAACCCCATCACTGGGATGACGGAGGAAGCCTTATCACAATTGTTTGATAACTATAATTGACTCTTTATGACTTTTTGCACTTATTTTAATTGATTTATGATTTTTACTAATTAGTTGTGATTTCGTTTGATTGTGTATGCTTAGACGTAAGAGCTTTTGATATACCATGCTTGTGATTTACATCTAATGTTTTAGAAATCTACTTTTGGCAAAGAAAAGAGTCAACAAAAGAGCTAGAATTGTTATGAGTCATTATATGAACCAATTGAATGTGATTAATGGTGAAATCCGAAGTCCCAGTCCTCTCGATATTTGTGACATATTTTGTATATACTTTTGTTATTAAGTCTTAAAATCAACCTCAATGAGTCCGAGTGAACGACATTCTTACTACCACTTTCTACAACAATTAAAATTACATCAAGAGCTTTCCTAAATGAAAAAGCGGGAGTCTAACAATCACACCCAATATTTAGATTAACAATCTGTAAGGACAAACTCTAATATAATTTTTAGAGAATCAACTAGACAATGAGACTCAATCTAGATAAAAGTATATCAAAGAGTTTATATCTCTCTCACTTGATTTGATCTTTACTCAAGCAAAAAGATATCTGCGAGTCTTTATCAAATACAAGGAGATAACTTGGATGGTACCAAATACCAATATCCAAGTGTCAATAAATTTAAATCAACAACCAAAAGGTCGGATATTCTAATCAATTGAACAACGCACAACCTGTATTATTTCAATTATATAACAAAATATAATGCGGAATAGAAATAACACAGACACCAGAATTTTGTTAACGAGGAAACCGCAAATGCAGAAAAACCCCGGGACCTAGTCCAGATTAAACATACAATGTATTAAGCCGCTACAGACACTATCCTACTCCAATCTAACTTCGGTCTGGACTATAGTTGAACCCTAATCAATCTCACACTGATCCAAGGTACAGTTGCGCTTCTTACGTATCTGAACCACGGCAGGATTCTAAGCACTTGATTCCCTTATATGATCTCACCCACAACCAAGAGTTGTTACAACCCAAAATCGAATACTTGATAAACAAATATGTCTCCCATAAAAATATATAAATATGTCTCCCATAGAAATACATATGAGTTTTGTTCCGTCTTTTGATAAATCAAGGTACACATGAACCAATTGATAAACCAGAATTATATCCCGAAGAACAGCTTAGCTTTATCAATCATCTCACAACAGTCTTAATCGACGCATCGAAAAAAGATATTGTGGAATCACAAATGATGAGACGAAGTGTTTGTGACTACTTTCATATATTGCATATCGGAGATAGAAATCTCAAGCCAATTATTATAATTGTAAGATCAGATCACATAACTATGATAAAAGTAGTATCGGTTTGGCTTCACAATCCCAATGAAGTCTTTAAGTCGTTAACCTGGTTTTTGAAGAAGAAAACCAAAGGTTAAAGGAGAATCGACTCTAGCTTAGCACAACTAGTATCATACAGAATGTGTGGGTATTAGGTTTCCTAGTTGCTAGAGTTCTCCCTTATATAGTCTTTCAAATCAGGGTTTGCAATCAATGTTAGCTTACTAACAAAGCATTCAATATTCACCGTTAGATGAAAACCTGATTAGATTCAAGATAATATTTATCAACCGTTAGATAAAAAACATAGCTTGTTACACACACATGTAATGCACGTCTCTAGGCTTGTGTAACCGTACCCAAACTTGTACATTAGTTGGTTCAACATTAGTTAACCAAAAGGCTATCCATATGATAACTTTCATATCAACCATATTCTTCTTCACCATAACTAGTCCAAATGACTCAAATGAACTAGTTAGAGAGTTGTTCAATTGCTTAGATCTTTATGTACTACACAAGACACAATCGAAGCAAAACCGATATGATTCACTCAAATCGATTCATGAAATATAAAGTCAAGGTTTGTAATAGCATTCCTTAATTTATTAAGATAAGTTCACAAATATCGTTTTTAGACATAACCTACTCAAGTTCGCGGACTGGGTTCGCGGACTTAAGTTTCCGGATGGAGTTCACAAACTCCAGCAGAAATTCTCGGGTTCGAGAACTTCGCCAGTTCGCGGACTGAAGTTCACGTACTACTCCGGTTTCACATAATCAACAAAGTTCGCAAACTTTGGTTCAAAGAACAAGGAGTTATACGTATATGTGTTTCCACAACAATGCTTATATCCTCCAATGGTTATAATGTCTAAACTCTCATTTCAATCATTGAAACATTCTCAAAGGGTGTTATATCGTTGTTATTCACAAACTAATTTTCGTCAGAGCAATTTTCAAAGTGATTGAAATATAACATGACTTTCGTCACTAGGTAAAGATGAACTTGGCTAAAGCGAAAGCTTTACCAACACATATTTCGAGAAATAGATAAGCGAGATATACTCAGCTCGAAATACCACATGTGTATAATCTTAATCTATATAGTAATACGACTTTTGTCTCAAGATAGGAGATAGAGTAGATAGACTTTTGAGTGATAGATAAGTTCAAGTCTCCACATACCTTTTAGTCGATGAAGATCCACTGGTTCCTTGAGTATTCCTTCGTCTTGTATGATGATCGCCATGGAGTTCTTGTGCTCAACTACACTTTCTATCCTAGTCTGAGACCTTAGCTAGAAATCAAGACTTTTTAGTTTTGATCACTAACATTGTCAAACATGCTTGAGATAGCAACGCATGCGAGTTCGACCGAGCAGTGCTCTAAAAATCTCCCCCTTTGTCAATTTTAGTGGCAAAAATATTTATACATATGGAATACAAAAAATATATAAATAAACTTTGTCGCTCTTATTCCACATGTCGTCTAATCTTCAACATTACTCGAAATCTTCGTCACTTCCAAGTACTCCAATGATCCCAAGGGTTGTAAGTTTAGCATCATCGTTGTTGAAAATCCATAGCTATAACACGAGAAAACAAGAGTTCTCAATCATTTTTATACAGTGTCATAGTATCATTACACAGCATCAAAGTCTAATTGCATCAAAACTTTAACAATAATACTACGGTGATATGTCACTCCCCCTTAGTCAATAATCCATCTCACATGGAAACCACTCCCCCTTACATAATGATCTGAAAACTATATGTATTTGTAATGTGAACTACATATTAATTCTCCCCCTTTTGTCAATAAAATTGGCAAAGGTACAAGAATGGGATCCTAATAAAATTTCCATAAGAGACATTTCATGACCAAAGGTAAATGTGTATCATCTTGTTTAGATGCAATCATAAAGCCGAAGATATATGCATTCATCAAGGAGTGTATAAATATACAAGATAACCCCTATAATATTCCACATCCGCACTCCCCACAAAGATTTGGCAATTAAGCACAAGTTCAAAAAGAACTCTCCCCCCATAAAATGTCATTCCCTAAAGATTAACAAGAGCGACCTTAATTTCAAAAGAAAAAAAGGATTTCTTTGGACTCAACAATCACATACAAGTATGAATTTGGAATCCAAAAAGAATATTCAATCAAATTAACCGTAAGCAAACCTAAAATTAATTTAACCAAATATGCTCAACACAAGTAAACTTATGGAGACTTAAGAAATAAATTAGATTAATCACAAGAGAACCCACAATTAATCTAATCGAAGTACACAACTAAACTAATCACAAAATTAATCAATTTAATTGGCCATGCTTAACATAAAACATCTAATAGAACAACAACGATGCCAAAACAATGACTCAGTTGATAGAGCTCCACATAAGATACCTTATGGAAAAGCACTGCATTTACACAAAAATTGTGGATCGGAGATCGACCTTATACCGTGGAATAAACAAGGATTCATTCTATTTCCTATCACCATTTGCACAATGACATACAATAGACATAATCCTTGAATCACAAAATATTTTAACCTATATTACATCAATAATTGACAATATAGGCTTAACCTTTGTGTTTGTCAAAATTCTATTCATTCTTTTATCAATACTTGCATATCAATTCACGAACGACTTTACTTTTGACAAAGTATGGGACAATCAAGTTCACAGACATAAACGCTCATATCCCATAACAATATTGCAATATATAAAACCATAAAGATTAATACTGCAAAGATCATCTTCCGAACAAGTTTAGAATTTAAACCAATAAATCTATAAACAAGAAGATGAAAACATTGGACATAGCTATGTGTAATCACAATAATGGCTATTCCAACCACTAGTTATTCTTCTAAACAAAACAATAAAAATAGAAGATTTACTAGACGATCAGACCTTTGAAGAATTCTTTATCGTCACCAAACTCCTTGTCGTCAACAGCCATTGGAACATAAGATTCATTAAGGTAGGAGTTTATATCAATAAACCTTCTAGGTTGTTGTTGTCGAACCAGGTCCTTCTAAATCTCATGAGTCTTATACACAAAAGCCTTTATTTGTTGAATCTCCTTTCGCATCTCCTTCAACTCATCAAGAACATCAGAAAACTTCTGATAATTTGAAGGAACGAATCTTGGCTTCCTCGCATTCCTTTATTTACTTTTCAAAGTTGGAGCTAATGAAGATTTTTCTTTTTCCTTCATGATTGATGGCTTAACAATCAAATTAACATCATTTCCTTTAGAAGACTTTAGATGGTGGATTTTCGACAAAGGCTAAAATCGTAAACCCATAATTATACGAACCTCTGATCCAACAGTCAGACGCGAGTATTGAGGCACGAGTCTCTCATCGAATCCTATGACTGAGAATACCTTCTGTCAGAGTACATGTAGAAATGTAGTCTAACGGCCAGATAACAGCATATCTCGTGAATACTGAACACTTTAGTAATTATTTCTATATAGTATCACAAGATGGACGGCTCCTGGACAGCTTGCTCTGCTAATATAGAGCGATAACGTCCTTAGGATACAAAAAACGAGTTTACCCTGACTATATAAAGGATACGAAGCTCCAGCAAGCTCATATCGGAATAATTAATGCTCCTAGACAAGCTTGCTCTACTAGTATAGAGGCATAAGTTAATTATTCCTAAATTCTTGGATTCATCCACAGAATTTCCGAAAATATTCAAATATTTTCGCAGATATTTCATTACTGCAAACCATGGTTCTTCCCAGTAGAAATCCATGGGTTAGTAATAAATATTCAACGCACGGGCATCTGAGCTACCTCTGAGTAAGCCCTGTCTCAAAAGGTGCAAGTGTATTCAACGATGATGCATTAACAATCACCGCACGAACAAGTATTTCAAAATACGACGAAACGATGAACCTATGCAAAATAGGGAAAAATAATAAATAATCAAAATATTGACCAAGGCGTTGGGAGCATGGGCCACTGACTGGACGACCATGCCATGGCCAATCCCACGCCAGTTTTATATTTTATTACATTTTTATTATTTTCCTTGATCTGATGAAAATCCTTTCATTTGAACAAATATCCTTTGTTTTGAGGAAACTCCTCAATTTTGTGGTGCTTCCTTCGCACGAAGGAAATAATATAAAATTAGGGAAAACATTGTGGGGCCATGATCATTGGCCAACCGGCCATGCCTTGATCCCGGCCGGCCCCATGCCTTGTTATTCCTCATTATTTTATTATTATTTCCCTAGTTTCATGAAAACTCCTTCATCTCATGGTATTTCTAAAAAAATACATGAAAAATAATATAAAATTAGGGAAACCCGTGGGACCGGGCCCCAGGCGGTCCCATACCTCCCTTTATTTTATTATTATTTTTAGGATTTCCCTCATCCCATGAAACTCCTTGATTTCATGATATTTCCTTCAAATTATGAAAATCCCTTCAAATCATGAAATAATACATAAAATAAGGGAAAACTCACGGGACCGGGCCCTAGCCGTCCAACCATGCTCAAGCCGGTCCCACACGCCCTTATTTTATTATTATTAATATTTTGTTTTCTTGATCTCATGGAAACTCCTTGATTTCAACAAAACTCCTTGGTTTTATGATATTTCCCTAGAATCATGAAAACATAATAAAATTAGGAAAAATACCATGGGACCGGCCCCTTGAATTCTTCTTGAGTTTTACTCTCGGGATGTTTTCACCTCCCGGATGAGCTTAAAACCTAAATATTCCCGAGATGGGAGATGGGAAATTCTTTCCCGTACATAATGGAGGGGCGGACCATCAAAATCCGAGTCCGTATGAGAATTCTACATTGATTCTACTAAAGGGCGCTAATTAGGGTTTCAACAAATCTGGGGATTGCCCAAACGATCAATATTTGATCCCGTGACCAACCAGGGCCGGTTTCATGACCCCTTGGTCGGTCCCTCATCTCTTCGTAATCAATTAGGTTTTATCACCTAAGGTTCAGACGAGTATTTTCGAATAAATGATTAAACCAACATTTAATCATTCTTTCATCAACCAATCACCAACTCTTCAAGAGGCCTTGGTATTTGCTCACACGAGCATACGGGAGCTACATGATCGACCCACGGTCCCATGAAGCCGGTCTCTCCTTCATTCCATGGTTAATTTTCAAATAAACCATCAATTGATCAAATTAGGGTTTCTGAGTCCAAGGATCATAATTCCAGATTCAAACACTAATAATTTTATGACGGTCTCATGATCAGTATTATTATTAATTATACTCGGTTCAACTACCAGTATTTTAATTAATATTTTATTTGGTCACGGTACCAATAATTCATCAGATGAGCAATACTTGCTCAGATCAAGGAATATTGGTTCAACTATCAATATTCAACAAATCAGAGCAATACTTGCTCGCCTCGACTATCAACGTGAGAATCATGCCCACGTTCAATTCATGAGCTTCAGAACATTTTACAAAATCATGTTCAACTCAGTAAATACATGGACTCATCGTCCAATGAAATCATGAAGTCAACAACTGACTAAACTAACCACGAGACGTCAATCGTGTCACTTGGGGGGATATCAACTAGGGTTTTAGTCTGGTTGTCTAAGGCATGTGTGTTCAAACACACGATGGAATGTGAGAAAGTCATGCAATCAGTTGAAGGAGTTAACAAAGTAGTGGATGGAAAATCAACCAAGTCTCCGCACGATGAGCAACTGGTTCCAAACACGATTTCTATTTCCCCACTCTTTGATTCCATCAATTGTCACACTTCATGGGATCATGGTGTCTACAATTCTAGCAATATAAATAAGTCCCTGAATCATGATTGAAACAATAACAGAAACAACGATTTGACGTCTCAAAGATAATACGAAATCAACAACTCGTCAATTGAGCGATTACTCTCAACTGAGCGATTTCAATCATTCAGAACTTATCATATTCAGAATTCACAACACACCAAGAATCTTTGATTACCATTGATCCCACACATTTCTCAGCTTCCCTCCTACAGATCGACCCATCCTCTCTTGTGACTGAATTTACTCTGGAACGGCCATTGTCTTGGTTTAGGCCGTATTACTACAGATTGATCTCTCGAATTCAAAGCACCCCCTTCGCAGCGGTGCATCTGTGTGAGGTTGAACATTTCGCTTGGTTCAAGGAGCCTCCTCCGTACGTTCGTCTCCTCAATTCCTTAAAAACCAGCAAATCTTTTTTCCATGCTTAGAGTATCCACATACCTTTGTCTACCAAAACTATTTGACCATATTTTGGTCGGAGTTTATCCTTGGAAACTAACTTCTTAGACGAAGATAAAATCTTACATACCTCAGCGGTATTCTGAGCCAGTTTAAGCTTTCTTGTTAAATGATTTTCTTTTCGTTGAAGCTTGTTGACGTGCCTTTGTTGGTGTTTGAACTTATAACACTTTGAAAGTTCATGACCCTTTAATGAAAAATATGAACACTTGGATAAAAATCAAGCTTCTGAGATATGCAAGCAGCTAGTGATGGCACTGGCGCCATCAACAATCCACTCTTCGATTGATCTCCTGAAGAAACCAGAGAAAATAAGCCTACCATAGTTGATCTCATAAAGGTTCATACTGACGTATCTGCAGCACAGAAAGAGTTGTGTGCTTATCTCAAAACTCTCACATACAAGCTTGCGTTTGAACGAACTTAGCCTCAACGCGAGAAAGGAAAAGCTAAAGAAACATCTTCAACTGCTAATCTTGAAATACCTCCAATCCATGTTGTACATGATGAAGAATTCCATAAAGCTGCAGATGACTCTCCAGCAATGGAACCTGCAATTTTCATCACTCATGAAGACCTGGAGCACTTTTTGAGGATCGTGGAAAAGACAAGGCATCATATGTCCATCTTCACGAACCTTCATATCCTGCTGCCATACATAGGATTCCTCTTCCAAAAGGTTATACCGCTCCAACATTTATTCTTTATAATGGAACATGCAATACTCAAAAACATATTTCTCGGTTTCTAGAATTATTGGGCGAATAAGAGCACAACATGTCGTCCGTATGAAGGAATTTTCAAAGTCTCTGACAGGCAGAGCATACACCTGGTACAACAACATCGCACCGGGAAGTATCAACGATTAGAGAGAGATTATTAATGCTTTCTACATAAAATACTTCCTCATGTAAGAGCAAATCACTCTCTCTGATCTAGGAAGGATCTTTCAAAGGAGCAGCGAACATCCTGATGATTATGTGAAATGGTTCACATTTGAAGCCTTGGAATGCCACGACCCAAACGTCATATAGAAGCAACTTGTAGACTTGTGCATCAACAGAATGATCCCGGTCTGCAGAGCCTCACTGGAAAATCTCCGGTTCCATACTTTCTCAGAACTTCATGAAGTAGCCAAACGATCAACGACTAATACACCTGCTTTACTTAGAAAAGTCTACAAGGTCGAGGAACCTCGGAGCAACCGACGCCTGATCAACAAACAGTACAATGTCCAACCTTCCATGAACGTTGTTGCTCAAGGAGGCAAAGTGAAAGCTTCTGCTCAAACATGCGATATCCAACACCTCATCCTACAAAAGCATAATGGAAGGATAACTAATCTTTCACAAACCTCGACCCGGCGTCGAACGAGAAATTATCAGACAGACTCAAACTTCTCTCGTCTCATGAAACGTGATCGAGTTACTGGAAGTTTTGGTTCAAGATGGTGCGATCAAATTGTAGTTCATCAGGAGAGAGCCAGAATAAGAAATGGAGAATCCCAAGAGTACACAAGAATCCTCTCCAGTCAGAACCTTATGCTCTCTGAATTCAAAGAAGCAGTTCAATCGTTGCTCGAGCATATCTGTAGAATTGCTCTATCTGTCGAAGGCACAAAGGAGAGACATGTTCACAGCACTGAACCACATCGTGTCAAGAAGTGCATTCCGGAAATACGTCTTGAGCCTCTAGCCATAGACCAAGATATGAACGACTGAGGACTTCTTACCACAGTCAATATCAGAAGAAACGAATTTGGAAGAACGTTAATCGATGCTGGCACCGCCATCAACATCATTCCACTGAAAACCCTCATATCTGCATGCATCACTCGGCAAGAAACTACTCATGCTCCCATCTCAATCAGAGACCTTGAATGAGCGCTCGGAAATACTCATGGCTACATCACTCTCAATGTGAACATAAGTTCAACCTGACAGAAACCAAGTTTCGCATAATCAGGAAGATCCAGGACATGACATGTCCTTCAGAAAAGCGTGGATCCATTCTGAAAAGATGGGTACTTACAAAGCGCCTTTGGTTACACATCTCTCCAACGAATAAAGTTCTAATCCAGAAGATTTGTCGAACATTCCATCATTAGGGTACTTGGGGGAATTTCAAATTTTGACAATGTTGAAGCAAGAACCTGCAAAAGATGCATAGACATTCATCAAGGGGTTCCGCACTCAGGCAAGTCTCATTCCATGTCTATGTCATTTATTTCCTGACATGTTATCCTAGCATGAGGACTTAATTCTGCTAGCAACTCTGCAAAACGTTATGAATGGTAGCTTCACCGTATTAGTATTTTAACAAGTGGTTGAATCTGATATCTCTCCGAATCAAGCACTGAAACATTTATTACTGAGATAATGTCCAAACATGGCAAAGAACACTTTGGGCGTTTCCCCTGGAAGTCCATGTGTTCCTCAAAATCAGAAAGCTCTAAGGTCTGCACAAGTGTCGAATCCCACTACCGCAATGAAAGGATGCTTAATCAACATAAGAATCTCCAGGGCCGAGATAATCAAACCCCTAAGACATTCGATGCTTAAGGAATATACGCTTCAACACTCAAGCATCTAAGAAGCCATCAAATTGTACTCCCAATCAAATAGTACAGCTTCAGCACAAATATCTCGACGATGACACATTGATTCAACACCATCACGATCAAAGTGTTACTAAACTACAATCGATAAGTCTTCATTATCCCATGATAAGACTTCTGAAGCAGATGCAACATCATTCGTACATGGATGGCACTAACTCCCTCAACATACACTGGAAACTTGAGGTGATTCCATGAAACTTCATCAACGAGATTCCTCTACATCACAAGCCCCTGCATGATTGAGGAACTTTCTCTATTCACCAATCATATCCAATATGAAAACTTCTGATGCTACCTACCGCAACAACATCGACTCACTGACAAAGCCATTTCATGCTAAAGTTATGCTTTCAGGATCATTCAGGTTGAACTCTCAGTACACCTTCATCTTAGGGACGCTCAACTCATCAACTAGTTCGTGAATGTAAAAGTCTCACTGGATGAAGGAGCAAGGGTTATATCTATAATCATGGTTCTAGCCTTTTATGTCTTTGGAGAAACTCAACCATGGTATCAGCATCAACAATAATCTCTAGAGGAACACCATTCATGATCTCAGCGTCGACAAGGATCTATGTAGCGTGATCATTCATAGTTTCAACACCAACGACGGTCTCAAGAGCAACATCCTCATGGCTTCATCAACTAATCATTCTCTGAAGTGTTACACATGAAGCGGATTCCTCTAAGAACCAATGATTCATATCAAGATGTGTAGACCTGATAACATGCTCACATGAAAGTCTTCCCTAAGCTGGCACGACTGGTGGGAATAATCCAAAGTATTCTACAAGATGTTCTCATCACCTCTACAAATGAGATACAACATACTTCAGGTCATGGGTTTGCAAAAACGTGCCAATGGGTGAGGAATGGGACAATTCTTCCTCAACAAAAGATGTTCGTCTATGTCTCTTCTACAACATACCAAAAGGGCGCATCAATCGGACATACGAGCTGAAAGATATGGCCTCTACTGTCAGGTCTACGAAATCTGATTTTTTTTCTCTTAGCTTCAAAATTTGGGGTCAAGCATCGAATTCCAACGTCGTATAAGGTTCCTACAGCTTTCAGAGCATACAACATGCAAGCAGCAATTCTTGGACGGGATTCATCACTTCCACAGTCAATCGGTGTCCACCAAGTCTTTCCACTAAGTACTTCATCAAGTTACCTCTAACTTTGACCACCTAGGTCTTAACATTAATTTTTCTACCTGGGTCCTCTATCCAAGTCTTGCAAGAAAAAGAGAAAACGAAAAGGAGATATTTAACAAAATACTGGGGACTGACGGTCCACTGATCCTGACGATCATTTTCACAGTCCAAAGACCCGTGGCACAGACTCTCATGTGCTAATCGTTCATCATAAAAAGAATGCTACCACCGGGACATGAAACCATGGTCATTACATCACCCCCTCTTGAGAGCAACCTCAGCTATGGTCCCGTGACCAGGGTTTTAGAAGTGATGTTTCTACTACTGACAGAAGATGGCACTGCAAGCACCAGCATGCTCATGTATCAATCAAGGGTTCCTGATCTCAAATGAATCAATGACATCAAAATCCTTCACCAACCGTTCAAGACACAAGCGAATGGTCCAAAGACACAACAAGAGTGTTTTATAACAAGCTCGTCGGAGAAGATTTTTCACTGTCATGCACAAATAGGCGAGCTGGGAGTAATTGGTGAACAATATAGGGATGGGTCATATAACATTCTCTTCGTATGGATGTCTTCTACAACATATCCAAAATCCACATCAATTGGAGAAGCAAGCGAAGAGTTGTGGCCAAAATATTGGACCACATGCCAGCTGAAAATTTTCTGAAGGTCTCCTGGAAGTTTACTGTTTCATCGATTTCGACCCCTAAACGTTCTCAAAACTTAAAAGTCTTCTTTGATAAAGCTTGGAAATTTCCTGGGCATAAGGATACATAGGAAGACCGTGAAAATCCGACTTCAGACGAAGATTCTATAGCGTTTCTATTAAAGGCTGAAGTCTGAAATTTTTTGGCTCGACAATGCCGGAATCTCCATTGATAATGCCGCTATCTCCATTTGGTTCGGGATGTCTAGAATTCTCCATATTCCAATGCCTCAAAGAAGAGTGCACTTCATCAACATGTTGCTTATCTACAATGATTTCTTCCTGGACTCATCAACAATAATTATTATTATTTCATTCAAGGAGATGCCACGATCGCCTGCACGAAAGAGATGCTTACATCGACTTCTTCATCAGTGCTGGATTGTTTGACCGACAACAAGTTAAAGGCCGTCAATCGATAGAGAAAAAGTCTAAAATAAGTAACAAACCTTGGTATCGTGATCCTAATTGCACGGACAAGAAAAAGTCATGATGTAAGGAGCGCTAACAACTCACCTAGGAGATAGGGGACTTTACAGTGCTCGAACCTGGATAACGTTTTTCGGGTTTATATTGGACCAAGGAGAATTTGTCATTCGCATTTGTAGAACTCTTAGTCACCGCTTCTTCCTCTTCATCAACTAAAGGAGTCTCACAACTGACATATCTCTGCAAAGTAGTTGCGGTATCCATGTGATATTTCTACTTCAAAATGTCATTCAGAGGTGCAAATTTCATCAAAGCAGTGAAATTAAAGCATAACAAAGGTGCTCAAATCAGCGTCTACAAAAATTGTAACAATCCAACTCTTACCTATTTACAATTTCACTAGCTATAGTGATTATAATGTCAGAATTTCGAAAACTTGCTCGTTTCTTCAAACCTGCAAAGACGAGCAAAATTCATTATTCAAAATCATGACTTGATGTTCATAAAACCGTGAACGACTCACGTGAATTTTAACATCCACCGGTTTTTCAAAAATTGGACAGACGTCCATTCTACAATTGTGAAAGCTCACATACATACATTATTTCACCATGTATAATTGTCTACTTTCAACAGTTGTTCAAAATCAAAACATCGATTTTACAAAAAATATGTTTTAACGTGCATCTCACGTAAATTTGAAAAATATATCTATATATTTTGCTCCCTCGCATGAGCATTTGTCTTTGAAGCGAGAGTATATTTTCAAAATTTTGTGAACGCTCACATATCGAAAATAAGAAATTTCATGAAAGCTCATAGACAAAAAATTTATTAACAGACGCACGCCTTTTCAAAAAAAAAAAAAAAACTTTTCTCTCGTAGGAGCATTCACCTTTGGAACGAGAGTTTATTCCATCTCGAAGATAAAATTTTGGTTTTCGTGAAAGCTCATAGAAATTTTTTTATATCATTAGACTCAGGTCTATTTTGTTTGTTCCTTAAACTAATGAACAAACGAGCGTCTATTCCAAAAATAAGGATTTCCTTTTTGGGCCCGGCCCGCGAATCCTAAACGATCAAGGTCCCATCATCCAAATCAGCGGTTCAACACCAATCAATGCTCATTAGACGATGCTTTATCATGCCACTGGGATCTTCATTCAAGTTATGGTTTGATCGTACTATCAAAATCCAGTAACGTCTTAACTTACGACTAAGTTCAATTACTTATATTGTTTATGATCGCAAAATCACCATTTAATGCTGTCTGAGGAACACGGCTTTCCTCACTAAGCATGGGGCTTAATGTAGATGGTGGATTTTCGACAAAGGCTAAAATCGTAAACCCATAATTATACGAACCTCTGATCCAGCAATCAGACGCGAGTATTGAGACACGGGTCACTCATCGAATCCTATGACTGAGAATACCTTCTCTCAGAGTACATGTAGATATGTAGTCTCACGGCCAGATAACAGCATATCTCATGAATATTGAACACTTCAGTAATTATTTCTATATAGTATCACAAGATGGACGGCACCTGGACAACTTTCTCTGCTAGTATAGGGCGATAACGTCTTTATGTTACAAACAACGAGTTTACCCTGACTATATAAAGGATATGAATCTCCAGCAAGCTCATATCAGAATAATTAATGCTCCTAGACAGCTTTCTCTGCTAGTATAGAGCCATAAGTTAATTATTCCTAAATTCTTGGATTCATCCACAGAATTTCCGAAAATATTCAAATATTTTCGCAGATATTTCATTACTGCAAAATATTTAACGCACGGGCGTCTGAGCTACCTCTGAGCAAGCCCTGTCTCAAAAGGTGCAAGTGTATTCAACGATGATGCATTAACAATCACCGGTATTTCAAAATACGATGAAACAATGAACCTATGCAAAATAGGGAAAAAATAATAAATAATCAAAATATTGACCAAGGCGCTAGGAGCATGGGCCACTGACTGGGCGACCGTGCCATGTCCAATCCCACGGCAGTTTTATATTTTATTACATTTTTATTATTTTCCTTGATCTGATGAAAATCCTTTCATTTGAACAAATATCCTTCGTTTTGAGGAAACTCCTCAATTCCGTGGTGCTTCCTTCGCACGGAGGAAATAATATAAAATTAGGGAAAACATTGTGGGGCCGTGATCATTGGCCAACCGGCCATGCCTTGATCCAGGCCGGCCCCATGCTTTGTTATTCCTCATTATTTTATTATTATTTCCCTAGTTTCATGAAAATTCCTTCATCTCATGGTATTTTTCAAAAAATACATGAAAAATAATATAAAATTAGGGAAACATGTGGAACCGGGCCCCAGCCGGTCGGCCATGCACCAGGCGGTCCCACATGACCCTTTATTTTATTATTATTTTTAGGATTTGCTTCATCCCATGAAACTCCTTGATTTCATGATATTTCCTTCAAATTATGAAAATCCCTTCAAATCATGAAATGATACATAAAATAAGGGAAAACTCACGGGACCAGGCCATAGCCGGCCAACCATGCTCAAGCCGGTCCCACACCCCCTTATTTTATTATTATTAATATTTTGTTTCCTTCATCTCATGGAAACTCCTTGATTTCAACAAAACTCCTTGGTTTTATGATATTTCCCTAAAATCATGAAAACTTAATAAAATTAGGAAAAATACCATGGGACCGGCCCCTTGAATTCTTCCTGAGTTTTATTCTCGGGCAGTTTTCACCTCCCGAACGAGCTT
Source organism: Papaver bracteatum (assembly GCA_023529315.1). NCBI lineage: Eukaryota > Viridiplantae > Streptophyta > Magnoliopsida > Ranunculales > Papaveraceae > Papaver > Papaver bracteatum. The sequence goes on along the minus strand of JAJJWX010005078.1, from coordinate 5,338,067 downwards.
TAAACCTAAATATTCCCGCGATGGGAGATATGAAATTCTTTTCCGTACATAATCGTATGAGAATTCTACATCAAATTTTTTTTGACAATATCCGCGGCGGGATTCGAACCTCTGACCTAACAACTCAAGAGTTCGACCCTAGCCAACTGGGCTAGCCCCAGTTGGTTAATTCTACATCGATTCTACTAAAGGGCGCTAATTAGGGTTTCAACCAATTTGGGGATTGCTCAAACGATCAATATTTGATCCCGTGACCACCCAGGGCCGGTTTCATGACCCCTTGGTCGGTTCCTCACCTCTTCGTAATCAATTAGGTTTTATCACCTAAGGTTCACACGAGTATTTTCGAATAAATGATTAAACCAGCATTTAATCATTCTTTCATCAACCAATCACCAACTCTTCAAGAGGCCTTGGTATTTTCTCACATGAGAATTCGGGAGCTACATGATCGACCCACGGTCCCATGAAGTCGGTCCCTCCTTCATTCCATGGTTAATTTTCAAATAAACCACCAATTGATCAAATTAGGGTTTCTGAGTCCAAGGATCATAATTCCATATTCAAACACTAATAATTTTATGACGGTCTCATGATCAGTATTCTTATTAATTATACTCGGTTCAACTACCAGTATTTTAATAAATATATTATTTTGGTCACGGTACCAATAATTCATCAGATGAGCAATAATTGCTCAGATTAAGGAGTATTGGTTCAACTATCAATATTCAACAAATCAGAGCAATACTTGCTCGCCTCAACTATCAACGTGAGAATCATGCCCACGTTTAATTCATGAGTTTCAGAACATTTTACAAAATCATGTTCAACTCAGTAAATACATGGACTCATCGTCCCATGAAATCATGAAGTTAACAACTGACTAAACTAACCACGAGACGTCAATCGTGTCACTTGGGGGGATATCAACTAGGGTTTTGGTCTGGCGGTCTACGGCACGTGTGTTCAAACACACGATGGAATGTGATCAAGTGGTACAATCATTTGAAGGAGTTAACAAAGTAGTGGATGGAAAATCAACCAAGTCTCCGCACGATGAGCAACTGGTTTCAAACACGATTTCTATTTCCCCACTATTTGATTCCATCAACTATCACACTTCATGGGATCATGGTGTTTACAATTCCAGCAATAAAAATAAGTCTCTGAATCATGATTGAAACAACAACAGAAACAACGATTTCACATCTCAAAGACAATACGAGATCAACAACTCATCAATTGAGCAATTACTCTTAATTGAGCAATTTCAATCATTCAGAACTTATCATATTCAGAATTCACAACACACCAACAATCATTGATTACCATTGATCCCACACATTTCTTAGCTTCCCTCCTGAAGATCAACCCATCATATCTTGTGACCGAATTTGCTCTGGAACGGCCATTGTCTTGGTTTAGGCCGGAGTACTACAAATTTATCTCTCAAATTTAAAGCACCCCCTTTGCATTGGTGCATCTGGGTGAGGTTGAACATTTCGCTCGGTTCAAGGAGCCTCCTCCGTACGGTCGTCTCCTCAATTCCTTAAAAACTAGCAAATTATTTTTCCCCATCTACAAAGACATCATGCTTGGAGTATCCATAAACCTATGGGTTTGTGAGAGGAAATCATAATTTGCGCAACAAGTAGTCTTGAGATAAAAGGAGGTTACAAAGAAAGAAAAGGAATGTAGAGTTCGAAACCTTTAAACAGGTTCGTACATGACCAACTCTCAACCCTATGAAAAGTAGAATTGTCGATAATACCCTTTATTTTATTTGATAGACAAAAAGAAAAAAAAGAAAAAAAAATTTCCTAAAGCCTGAAGAATACAAAAGCATCGTCTCTTTTGATGAGGCACATGAGACAAGATTTCAAAAACAACACAATCAAGTTGCGTTGTGGTGAACAATAATTTATCCACCATTTTCCTCTTGAGAGTAATCTACAGACCTTTGTTTATTAAAACCATTTGACCATATTTTCTTTTGTAATGGTCGTAGTTTTTCCTTGGAAACTAACTTCTTAGACGAAGATAAAATCTTACATACCTCAGCGGTCTTTTGAGCCAGTTTAAGCTTTCTTGCTAAATGATTTGCTCTTCGTTGAAGTTTGTTGACGTGCCTTTGTTGGTGTTTGAACTTATAACACTTTGAAAGTTCATGACCCTTTAATGAACAATATGAACACGTCAAACTTGGATAAAAATCAGGCTTCTGAGATGTGCAAGCAGCTAGGCACATGGTGGAACCTGAAACATTATAAACAGACTTTCCAAAGCATGGGTCAACTTTTTCTTCCAGAATAGTTGGATTATCTTCTGAAAGAATATCAAGATTGATGTATGTATTGCTACAATGATCAAAATCAATTCTTTCACCAAGAAGTGCAACACTTGATATATCGTTTTCATTAGAATCATAATTGTCAGACATTTTATCAAGAGTTGCAGCAAGACCTTTATTCCCAGTGTGTTTTCTCCGATTTGGACACTCGTTTGAAAAATAACCAAACCCTTTACACTTAAAGCACTGAGGCATATCCTCGTCATCAGTTTCATCAATATCCCTATTTTTAGGAGGAACACGATTATGAGGTTTGACTGATGCCTTAGGCTTATCTCTGGAGAACCGTTTACTTCTCTTCAACAAAAGATCCCTAAACTATCTTGTGATCATCGAGAATGATTTGTCAAGATCTTCATATGATGAATCTATCTCAGAGTGATCATCTTCAGAGATATACACTTTTTTACTTTTATCAAGTAATTTAGTGTCCTTTAGTGCTTTGAACGCAACATCCTTAGATTTGGACGAATGTTCATGATCAAAGATCTTAAGCTTTCCAACCAGTGTATTTCTGGAGAGAGTATCAAGGTTAGATCCCTCAACGATGGCATGCTTCTTAGCATTGTATCTAGTTGGCAGCGATCTGAGAATTTTCATCATAATGTCCTTTTCAGGAATAGTCTCCCCCAATGCAAAAGATGCATTAACAATTTCAGACACTTTGTGATTAAACTCATCAAATGTTTCTTCATCTGCCATACGAAGGTTTTCCCAATCGGAATTAAGGTCTCGAAGCCTAGATTCATTTTCACTGGTATTACCTTCAAATACGGTTGCTAAGATATCCCAAGATTCTTGCGACTTACTGCAATTAGACACATGGTGCTGAAGATTTGGGGTAATGGAATGTATGATCGCATTCAAATCGTCGGAATTTTGCTTTGCAGAAAGTATCTTGGCAGGGGTGTATTCACCAATATTCTTGGGAACGTTTACATTTCCAACTGCCACAACGCGAGGATCATAGTCATTAACAACATATGCCCATGATTGAAAATCACGCGCTTGAAGAAAAGCTCGCATAATAATTTTCCACCATAAGTAATTAGATCCATCAAAGACTAGTGGTATGTTTATTGAGATAACACCTCTGTCCATAAAGTCAAATCACTACAAACACATACTTGTAAGGTCTTAAGCGTGTTTTTCCGCTCGGATACCAATTGAAAAAGCGGGGGTCTAACAACCACACCCAATATTTCGATTAGCAATATGTATGGACAAACTCCAATATACTTTCTAGAGAATCAACTAGACAGTCAGACTCAATCTAGATAAAAGTATATCAAAGAGTTTATATCTCTCTCACTTGATTTGATCTTTACTCAAGCAAATAGAAATCTGCGAGTCTTTATCAAATACAAGGAGATAACTTGGATGGTACCAAAGACCAATATCCAAGTGTCAATCAATTTAAATCAACAACCAAAAGGTCGGATATTCTAATTGATTGAACAATGCACAACATGTATTATTTAAATTATCTAACAAAATATAATGCGAAAAAGAAATAATACAGACACCAGAATTTTATTAACGAGGAAACCGCAAATGCAGAAAACCCCGGGACCTAGTCCAGATTAAACATACACTGTATTAAGCCGCTACAGACACTAGCCTACTCCAAGATAACTTCGGTCTGGACTGTAGTTGAACCCCAATCAATCTCACATTGATCAAAGGTACAATTATTCTCATACGTCTCTGATCCCAGTAGGATACTACGTACTTGATTCCCTTAGATGATCTCACCCACAACTAAGAGTTCTTACAACCCAAAGTCAAAGACTTTAATAAACCAATTTGTATCACAAAGAAAAGCCTATAGTAATAGATAAATCCGTCTCCCACGAATATACCTACGAGTTTTATTACGTCTTTTGATAAATCAAGGTGAACAAGAACCAATTGATAAAACCAGACTTATATTACCGAAGAACAGCTCAGCTTTATCAATCACCTCATAATAGTATTAATCGACGCAACGAAAAAAGATATTGTGGAATCACAAACGATGAGACGAAGTGTTTGTGACTACTTTTATATCTTGCCTATCGGAGATAGAAATCTCAAGCCAATTATTATAATTGTACTCGTATGATAGAAACAGCAAGATCAGATCACACAACTACGATAAAAGTAGTATCGGTCTGGCTTCACAATCCCAATGAAGTCTTTAAGTTGTTAACCTGGTTTTAGAAGAAGAAAACCAAAGGTTAAATGAGAATCGACTCTAGCTTAGCACAACTAGTATCACACCAAATGTGTGGGGATTAGGTTTCCCAGTTGATAGAGTTCTCCCTTATATAGTCTCTCAAATCAGGGTTTGCAATCAATGTTAGCTTACTAACAAAGCATTCAATATTCACCGTTAGATGAAAACCTGATTAGATTCAAGCTAATATTTATCAACCGTTAGATCGAAAACATAGCTTGTTACACACACATGTAATGCACGTTTCTAGGCTTGTGTAACCATACCCAAACTTGTACATTAGTTGGTTCAACAATAGTTAACCAAAAGGTTAGCCACATGATAACTTTCAAGTCAACCATATTCTTCTTCATCGTAACTAGTCCAAATGACTCAAATGAACTAGTTAGAGAGTTGTTCAATTGCTTAGATCTTTATGTACTACACAAGACACAATTGAAGCAAAAACAACGTGATTCACTCGAATCAATTCATGAACTATAAAGCCACGGTTTGCAATAGCATTCCTTAGTTTATTAAGATAAGTTCACAAGCATCATTTTTAGACATAACCTACTCAAGTTCGCGGACTTAAGTTCCCGGATGGAGTTCACAAACTCCAACAGAAATTCTCGAGTTCGAGAACTTCGCCAGCTCGCAGACTGAAGTTCATGTACTACTACGGTTTCACTTAATCAACAGAGTTCGCAAACTTTGGTTCAAGGAACAAGGACTTATACATATATGTGTTTCCATAACAATGCTTATATCCTCCAATGGTTATATTGTCTAAACTCTCATTTCAATCATTGAAACATTCTCAGAGGGCATTATATAGTTGTTATTCACAAACTATTTTTCGTCAGAGAAATTTTCAAAATGATTGAAACATAACTTGACTTTCGTCACTAGGTGAAGATGAACTTGGCTAAAGCGAAAGATTTACCAACACATATTTCGAGAAATAGATAAGCGAGATATACTCAGCTCGAAATACCACATGTGTATAATCTTAGTCTATATAATAATACGACTTTTGTCTCAAGATAGGAGATAGAGTAGATAGACTTTTGAGTGATAGATAAGTTCAAGTCTCCACATACCTTTTAGTTGGTGAAGATCCACTGGTTCCTTAAGTAGTCATTCGTCTTGTATGATGATCTCCATGGAGTTCTTGAGCTCAACTACACTTTATATCCTAGTCCGAGACCTTAGCTATAGTAGACTATAAATAAAGATTTTACAGTTTTGATCACTAACATTGACAAACATGCTTGAGATAGCAACGCATGCAAGTTCGACCGAGCAATGCTCTATCACTAAAATAACCAAGTCAATATTTTCAATAGTTGTTATACAATAACATTGTATTGATACATTCCTCAAAGATCAATTGCACCGCGACTTTGAAGCAATATTACGGTGATATGTTCTCCCCCCTTAGTCAATACTTACATCTTTTACAAAATAGGTAAAACCTATAGATCAAAATCCAATCCCCCTTACATAATGCTTTGAAAATCCATATGTTGTGGTAAGATGCTACTTAATAATTCTCCCCCTTTTTGTCAACAAAATTGGCAAAGGCGACATCATAATGAATTAAACAAAAGAGTGTCAAGACAAGAGAACACATATCAACTTTTTGCTTAGGCTATTTCACCAAGAAAACTTGGAATTTTCATCAAGGATATATATAGGTACAAGCATCTCCTACAATTTCATATCCCCACTCCCCACAAAGATATGACGTTTAAGCACAAGTTCAAAAGCCCATTTGATGTAATTCTCGAAAGAAAAACATGAGCGACCTTGACTATTGATATGATGGTGATAGTGGTAAATAAAGATTTGATTCTCAGACTTGTAAATATTTTGATTTTAAAATAATTTTTTAAAACGAAATAAAGAAATCTCAATTGAAAGTTGACACCAAGATTATAAAAAGCACTTAGACTCGGGATTCCACCACTGACCAATAAAGTGATTCAATCTAATCAAGATTCATGCAATTCATTACGATCAAAGTGATTTTAATATATTGTCTATAGTAGATTTTCGAAGTAACAATTATAAATCTCAAGTGTAGAACATCAAAAGTCTAGAGCTAAGCATGATCCATAAAAATAAATCACAATCATTCAATAAAAATTAATTATTTAATATTATTTCAATGCAAATAATCATAAAAAAAAATTCAAAAATTAAATTAAATAAAAATATAACACTTTTATTGAAATAATGGTTTCCTCTGTTGCTTCAACAAACGGATTTAGCTCCTCATATTGATCACTTTCTCAAAATATGTGTTCTTAGATCAAAAAGTGTATAAGGAGATGAAAATATAATAAAACAAAAAATCGCAATGTAGTATAGGCGTTGTAGATTATTGTATTACAAGATACAATTGTTAAAGATAATTCGTTGTCGTTAAGTTTTTCACAAGCAAGAGAAATTATGAGAGCTTTATTTCCTTGATAGTTTGTATATGTCCAAATCGCGGCATTCAAAGCACTGGAGAGGCTTTTCATCTTGAGAAGAAGATTTATCCTGAAAGTTTGATCTAAAGATCTGTTTTTCAGAACTTTTTTCTCTACGTCCCGTGATAAGATTTCTAACAATTTGTGTGATCATAGACATGGCGGTGTCTAATTCATCATGATCATCACAACATTCAGGGGCCTTAGACAAGCTAACATTAGGAAGAGGAGATCTTGATTTGGATCGCAACATCTAGAGCGGAAGTATTCTCATTAGCTGTAAATTGCTCATGATCAAAGATCATTGAATTTCCAACAAGGGTGCTTCAGGAAAGTGTGGTAAGATTGTTTCCTTCAATGATGTCATGCTTGTTAGACATATATTGAGCTGGTAAAGATTTCATAATTTTTATCACAATATCTATTTCAGGAATGGTCATTCCTAGTGCATAGCAAACATTCTGTAGTTGCAGGAAATCCCACAACTACACCCTCATGAGATTCTATTAATTTGATTTGATGATCTAATTTATTTGATATTAAAATAAATATTAAAGTACTAAAATTGTGAAAGAGACACAAGAATTTTTACATGGTTCGATCATTGTGATATACATCCATGGTTCTTCACTAATGATTGTATGTAATTATATGATTTTACAATTGAGACTCCATTAAAGAATATTTGGAGCTCTAGATTTTTGGGGAATAATATCATCAAGAAAATAAGTCCCTCTCTCTCTTATGCCTAAATGGCTATTTATATGATTTTACATAAAAGATGATAGTTGTGTTGTCCCACAATTTCGGATCTAAAATATGTCATGCGAGTCTTCACAGCCTTGCTCGCAAGATATCTTTTCTCTCCACAATTTCGCAAGCTATCATTTGTTGCGTCGTTAATTATTTGCAAGCATAATAATGCTGTGAGATTCTGCTCCTACATTTTGCCTCTTTTTTCTTGAATATTGCTTGAAGAGCGATCTTCAGGAAAAAACTAGTTGTTGTAGCTGTTGGAGTAGTCTTTGATCTTTGTTGATGAAGGAACGACCGAAAGAATACTGGACTTGAAAAGTATATACTTGCCTCTATTCTTTTGCGAAGTCCCGGAATGTTGCGAAGTAAATAAGAAGTCTCACCCTTGAAGTATAAGAAGTATGAAATATCCTTGATGAAGTATAAGAAATATAAAATATCCTTGAAGAAGTATAAGAAGTACTCAATCCTCGAAGTATGAAGTATCCGTCCTTGATTGCGAATAAAATTGCCTCTGTTCTTGCAAAGTTATTATTCCATTTTTGGTGAGAATTCTTGTCGAGAAGATAAAGAACATAAAATATTTTCTTGGGTATCCATAGTTGCCTCTGTTCTTTATCTATGAGGGTAGAATCCTTGGATGTATGAATTGTTTCCTTGTTCTTATTTTGCCTCTGTCTATTATCCCTTCAAGTTGTATATAATTGTGCGAAATAATCTTATCCTGCGAAATAATCACGTGTTGCGAAATTCTGACATGTTCTGCGAAATCTGAATAATCCCGTGAGATATTGAATGATTCTGCGAGATACTGAATAATATTGTGAAATTACGTAAAGTTTTGTAAAGTACTAGTGTGAATTTAATGCTTATGTAATGATTATGTTATGAAATGTGTATGTGATGCTTTATGCCATGAAATGCTTATGCAATGCTTTTATGATGCAAGAATGATGCTTGTATGATGAGAATGCTTATCTATTATGATGCATGGCTAATGTTTGTATTACTTAGCTTATTTTGTACGCAAGAATTGATGTAGCTTTAAATTGCCTCTAGTAATTGCATTCTTCTTCGCGTACTTATTTTTCCTCGCAAATTAATTTGTTTGTGCCTCATTGTTTTACCGTCTCCATTGCTTTTTCCTGTGCTATTAGTATTGCATAATATAATATAATTGAAATATCAAAGATACATCATTGTTATAATATAATATAATCAAATGTTCGCAAGCCTATTTGCCTTTGTTCGCAGATAAGAGATGTTGTCTCAGTTTTGTATATCCTGCGAGAATTCACAAAGAGAAAGTAATATTTGGATAAAATGTTAGTTGCGTAATATTTTATTTTGTGTGGTCTTATTTTGCCTTCCTAATTAAAGGTCTTATTTTGCCATCTTTTGTTGCGACAAAATCGCAGGACGTTCTTACACTTTCATGCAAAAACCCATTGATCTTGCCTTAACTTTTTTGTATAGTATTTTAGACTCTTCAAGAAGTGTTGCGACAATATGATAGGCCTAAATAATCTTGCGAAAATAAAGCCCCGTGACATTGCCGTCTTGCGATGAAATCGCAGGACGTCTCTACACTTTCATGTAGCGACCCATTGATTTCATCTTAACTTCTTTATTATGTTCTGCGAGTTCTTTTTTTTTTTTTTTTTTTTTTAGAAGGCTCGCAGAAATACGATTGTTGTACAAATATGACAAGCCTTTACGTTCTTGCGAACAAAAAGCCTCGTGACATTTGCGTCTTATAGCACGTATCAGCTCCCTAATGGAGGGTGCTGCCCTTTATCTTCCCCTTGGTTGCCCCTTCAAGGAAGCGTACATCGACCATACAAGGTTAGATCTTCCCATCCGGTTTTGCCAACAATCAGCTTTTGTTCGCAACCTCTTATCATTTTTTCCTATAGGGCTTATAGTTACGAGGTTTCACCCTATGGGGTATCTTTGGGCCAAGTGCATCATTTGCCAAGACTTGTCAAGAATGGCAGATGTGCTTCAAACCCATCCGGAATTCTTGACTCAACCGTGTACCTCGGCGCCTTGATCGTTTTCTGCACTTCTTGGGAAAGACAGTATGCCTTAGTCGCCCAACCTAAATCATGTTACATCGCAAGATTAGGTTGAGAATCCAAGGTGTCTTACCCGGATAGGTACCCCGTTTTGGGGTTATGTACCCCGTAATGTCCATGTACTCAGGTTCCGTGGTGGTGTTCCGTTTCCCCTGAGCCATGCTTATAGGTACCCCCTTAAATGACGTACTTTAGGACTTTGCCTCTTGCGAAATGTTGCTTCGCGAACTAGGGTGTACGTCACAAAGGTTTGCATGTGTAAAATTTTTGCGGCTTTCTTTCTTTTTTGAAAGCTGATCGCAAATAAATTTTTGCGTCTTTCTTTAATGAAAGCTGATCGCAATAAAATAGTTTTGCGGCTTTCTTTGATGAAAGCTGGTCGCAATAAAATAGTTTTGCGGATTTCTTTGATGAGAGCTGATCGCAATGAAATAGTTTTGAAGTTTCCTGCGATTGTATCGCATTTTGTAAATCATGTCAAAAATTCTTATATTTTGAATAAAAATAATCTAAAAACATATAAATTGGATTTTCTCAATATTTATAATTTTGAAATCTCAAAGTCTTTGAAATTTTGAAATTTTTGTAATCTTGAAATTTTAGTAATCTTTGAAATTTTTGTAAACGTGCGATTGAATCGCGTTTTGTAAACCAAATTAAAAAATATTATCTTTCATGCGAGTATAAAATAAAGTAAAATGTTCAAGGAAGTGGTACTTATCTTTCGTGTTAATCGTTGTTGTTGTCCAGGAAGGGAATAGATGCCTTGAAATGTATGAAACTCGCGCATCAAAAAGAAGTGTGAGAAATGAGACTTGAACCCTTGACCTGCTTCTTGGATTTTCTCGCGACATACCAACTGTGCTGAGCTTCTCTTGCAAAGTAATCATGTATAAGAAGTATTTGTCTATGCTGAGAATGTTCGCAAAGTAAATATCAGAAGTATTTGTTTGTGCTGTGAATGTTCGCAAAGTAAACATCCGCGAGTAACAAAAACTTTGTGCATTGGGGGAGATTCGAACCCACGTCTTCAATCTTCATGTTCGTTGACTACACACATGACCATCTGTTCTAACGTTAAGTTTTGATAGAAAGTCCTCAATCAGCGAACTTACTATGATCTACTTCTTAACAATTGTCCTTCATTCGCGAAAAAATATTAAAAGTGTTGTGAGAAGAGAGACTTGAACACGCGATGCTGAGTTCCCTCGCTTTGCTCATGACCATCTGTGCTGGCTGCTGTTTGTGTTGAGGTTGTGAGATTCATATAAGTTATTCTCATTTAATTGCTCTGTGTATATCAAAAATCTGCGAAAAAGATTCATGTGTGGGGAGACTCGAACATGCGATGTTAAACTTCTCCTCTTCGTAGCTGACCACTTGTGCTAACTTCTGTTTGCGAAATAATGAAGTAATATTGCGAACTAATTTTTTTTTTTTTTTTTTTTTTTTTTTTGCTCTCTGTAAAAAAGAAGAAAATTATGCTCTCAGACAAATTCGAACCTGCGACCTCTCTGTTACTCATTTAGCCTTAAACCATCTTTGCGAACTTCTGTTCGTGACAGAAATCGTTGCATCTGCGTATTATCTTCTTCTTCTGAACACATAATTCCTCAACTAAAACTTCCATTTTTCCCTTGAATTTCACCACAACAACTAATCTTTCCTCTCATTCTCTTCATGTATTTGAATTCTCATTCTCTTCATTTTTCGCAGAAGTGTATTATCAGCAGGAAACTGTTTTCTTTACTTGCGAAGTAAATACTAAACTTGCGAAGTGGAATACTCATCATTCGTAAACAATCATTAGTAAGCTTGCGAAGTTTCAATTCTCTTAGATTAAATCCGATCAACTCCTCTTCATGTAAGCTTGCACCATCTTGGTAACCCGTAGTCTCTTCTAACTGTTTATTTTTATTCTTCTTTTGGTGCGAAAAATAAAAATGTTTGCGAAGTAAATACTAAAAGTCTTGTTCACCTGTATTTCTTTATCCCTGCGAAGTTGAGTTACCTTTTGCTAACATGCTAACTTCTCTTCGCTGATTGCCTCTGAAACTTTTTTGTCAGATGTTTTGATTGTTCATTGTCGAGGATTCTGGCTACTTTCATTTTGTTGATGATTTTCTTTTTTTGATTTCACGAACACAACTTTCATTTTGAATCTATTTAATTTCTCCAAACTTCCAATATCACCCGTTGTCTACTGATAGAATTCTTTCATTGGAATTTCCATTTTCACTCTTCAAATTTAACGATCCACTGAGATCTAATTCCAACTATAGCTAATTTGATGTTATCTATTGTTAATTTGAAGATGAAGATCCTTCACTGGAATTTCCGTTTTCACCCCTGAACCTTATAGATCCAGATTCACAATAATTAATTTCTTTGAATCTTCTTGGAACTAACAAGCAGTAGGTAATTTTTTTAGATCTTTCAATTTCGCCCCTAAAACATGAAAGAGAGAAGTTGTTGATGATGTTTACTCCCTAAAAGTGTAACTTCTTCCACGAATAGCATTCAACCCATCAAAGTTGTAAGATCTTCAGGTTTTGAAGCCTTGCTCTCTTTTTTTTTGCGGAATTCCCCTCAAATACGGTTCTAAGATATCCCAAGTATCTTTCGATCTAGTGCATGCACACACATGATGTTGAAGATCTTGTCTTATGACATGGATAATAGTATTCAACCCATCAAAGTTGTGTTTAACATCACTGATTTCGACTTTACTATATGTAGCTATATCTTTTGGAACAACAACTGCCCATTCTCCAACCATTGGAGTATTGTATCCTCTTACAACAAGAACCCATGTCTTGAAATCATGAGCTTGTAAGAAAGACCGCATAACTATTTTCCACCATAATTCATCGAAGACTGGTGGTATGATAATCGAGATTGCACTCTTGTCCATAATTCATATTCCAAAAACACAGACTTGTTAGGTCTAAATATGTTTGCCTGCTCTGATGCCAATTGAAAATGAGAGGGTACCAAGTACACCACCAATTTTTTATTAAGAAACATGTATGGACAAAACCTAACATAATTGCATGCAGACCAATTTAATAATGCTTGACAATATGTATGTAGAGTTTATATCTCTATCTCTTCTCAAGTACATATAGACTAAAAAAGTCTGTGAACCTGATTGTTAAAAAGAGTACTCAGACGATATCTAAGATCAATCTAGTCGTATCCAAATAATCAAATCGGAATTCTGCCAAGTAATACACTTATTATCTATCTTTCAAGATACGCATTCTACAAGAAACAAGTCTCGTAATCAATCACAATTAGATGGACGCATATACTAAGATTGAATACGTACAACTAGCGTAAATCCAATTATAAGAGTTAATTAGTGTTTGTGTCGTAGATTTTGGTACCCTATAGTGTATGGGTCCTAAGTTTGTCCGTTATAGTGTTTGGGTCGTTGACCCCGTTAGTCAACATGGTCAAACCGTTACTGTCAGTATACTTAAAAAAAAAAATATTCTTTGAAGGTTCAGTACTTCAGTTAGACCTAAATTCTACAAAGGAATTTCTTCTTTCTTTATCATTTTTAGGAATCTATACTCTGAAAGTTTGTATAACAGATATCTAATTTTAGAGTCAATAGAGATATATGTGTACTTCATATATTTTTCTACTTCAGATAGTTTTTGAACTTCCATTACCCAACAAACCTTTATCTTGTTCTCATATGGGACTTGAAGAAGTAGGTTTGTAGTCATAGTCGAATAGGTAGCAAAAAGATAGAGTATCGAACCTGAAAAACAACTAAGAATGAGGTGATTGATCATTGATTTTTGATGAAAAATGCAGGACATTAAGATGTGGTTTTGAATCTGTGAAAGGAAATATGGGTTTGTAACTCAAGTTTTAAGAGGTGTTGTGACCGATGATTTCATGGATGACTGCCTGAGATGTTGAAATCTTTAAGGTCCTATATTGATTTGAATTAATGAGTCATGTATGGAATCAAATTTGCAGGGATGAATTAAGAAATAAAAGGGGGTATTATATCAACAACAAAGAATCTCTTCGTCACCAGTTTTATGGCCTCCAACTGTTCAAGAAAACTCTACACAGGGGACCCATTCATGACAGCCACCACCTATTCCATCTTAACAACCAATACCCATGTATGGTTTGATTCTGCATAATGGATATCCATTCCCATGTGATCCTTTAAATAGATTTTTTTGGTTTGATGATGAGCAGGAATCTAACCATAACTAACACTTTGACCAAAAACACTAACGGGGTCAACGACCCAAACACTATAACAGACAAAATTAAGACCCAAATACTAAAGGGTACCAAAATCCACGACCCAAATACTAATTAACTCCAATTATAAAGATCAGTCAAGAATATAAAGCACAGTTTGGATAACTTTTCCTATGTAAGTGGCGGTTCGGATTTGTCCTCACTAGAGATAAATCTAGGGATGCAATCGTTTGCCATGATGATTGTGATTGAGATTAGAAAGGCATCTAACAAACAAAATTTATCATGTAATTAAGGTTCCATAATTCTTCATAATAAATACTCTATTAATTTGTCATGATAATAATTTATTAAATGTTAAATTAAAAATGATAATATATAAAATATTCTACTAATCATGATAAAAAATATTTTTTTATTAGCTAATACTTAAGATTAGTTTGATATTGCTGCAAGCTTTAATAAAGTGTTTTCCCATGTTTACTGTGCCGAGCTATGTAAAAAAAGCAATTGAATGGTTGCCGATGTATGTTACTGTGCCGAGCTCTGTAAAAAAAAAGCAATTGAATGGTTGCAAATTATATATTAAAGCTAAAACTATCTAAAAAAGCAATCAAATTGTGTCTGGGAAAATATCAAGTTCAACTATAGTTAGTGAGAAAATGACAAAAGCAGACATATCTCTGAAAATTGTTTATTTTATTTTATTGTGCTTTAAATAAATTAATTGTTCTACTATTAGAGTACATATATATGTAATATAATATTTAGTATTATTACTAAAAAGTAATATTTTTCTTAACCAATTTTTAAAAATCAATAATTGTTTAATATTTATTGTTGATAAATTAAAGTTATGCAACCCGAAAATCAAAATATCGGGTTGCATAACTGTGAAAAACTTATATAAAAATATAGTTTGAAAATAAAAAATAATTATCTTCAAATAATAAAATATAATGAATAAAAATTGGTGATATATAGATTCAAGGATAATTTTTGTCAGTTATAAAAAAAGATGGGATATAATTGGAAAAAAAAATGAAATTATGGTGAACTATATCATTTGATTTTGAAGCTTTTAAAAGCTCCTTCTCCCTCACTTTTAAAATCGATAAATTTTGCAAGTGTTTTGCATAAAAAACACTTTATGAAATATTTACCAAATACTAGGATGAAAAAATACTGCTATAAATATATTTTCAAAGTACTTTTTTTTTTCTTGAAAGAAAAAAAGCAACACCAAACTTAGTTAGATTGGCTAACAATTATAAAAGTGGACCGTAGTGACGGTGGCAAGTATTGGTGCCCAATGAGTAATTTTGCATCGTCTCACGTATTTCTTGATAAATGGTTGAACGTTATTTTTATTCAATGATGATGAATAACAGAGTTTATTGTTAGTATAGCATATTGTTATTAGGTTAAGTACTTAACTATTTGACTTACTAACTAATCATGGTTTCATTATTTTTATGTAACAAATAATCTCACATTTGGAAGCGTAATGTCGTAGAATGTAACGGCCACTGCGGTCATCTAACAGTATGGGGTTTCCAATGGTCATCTAACAGTATGGGGTTTCCAATGGTCACCGTTGCGGTCATCCAGCAACAATTTCTCAGGAGGTCACCCATCTCAAGATTACTCAATACCAAGCATGCTTAACTATAGAGAGTTTTCACCAACTATGAAGCCAATTATGGTGGAAAGGTCTTGGTGTTAGGAAATGATAAACCGTTACCTATATTCCATTTGACGAATCCTACCTGTCGATTCGGAGTACTATAATACCGCCAACTTAATTTGGAGCCGTCCTCGACTCCAGAATATGTTCAATCTAGACTCTGGCATTTTTTCTCACTCATGAGACCTTTTCCCACACAATCCGTCAAGCACACTCTTTTACCCTTGACAGGTAACCTATGGTCGACTATAATACTATTTGTAAGGACCTGATCCTCCGTCAATCCTGTCCCTACTTAGCCATTGTCGTTGTCTGACAGTGTGGGATTTTGAACTGACACTGATGCGGTCATTAATCAGCAGTTTTCTGGGAGGTTAGCCCATCCCTAGATTACTCTCGCCCGAGAACGCATAAATACAATATTTTTTTACCAACTTTGGATCCAACTATGTTGAACATGCCACAATGTTACGAAAGGACAAGTCATTACCTATATTCAATTCGGTAAACTCTCCTGTTGAATTTATGTACATAATATATTTTGGAATTTTGAAAAGCTAGAAATACATCGAATGTGAGTAAATGGTTTTCATCAGAAATGACTTCACATTTTAAAATATAATAACTTAAGTGAATGAATTAGCTTTTCATTATGATATTGAAATAGTAAGAACATACAATACGATATGTATTGTTGAGTCAACTCTGAGTTTTACTCTTTCTAGACTATTCTTAAAGGGTAAAAAAGCAACAAGGATCCGAACACTGTTAATATCTACATAATTATTCTTGAGAGGAATGAGTTCAGGTGTTGTAATTTTTTTACAGCTTACATAGTTTAATTTTTTGGTTTTGCTCGGTTGTTGGAGTATGTGGCGCGATAAACCACATGTGTATAGCTAGGGATAGTCCCCCATAGAATAAAGAGGAATACATGTAGAGGTTAATAAGCTTGGGCATATCCATACATATCACCGAGGACTTTTAGTTAAAAACCCACACCTCTTATCCCAATGTGGTCAAGTGGGGTTCGAGGTTATGTGGTCGGGCCCTAAGTAGTATCTGATGGTCCGTGAGATCCTAATAATTGGTATCAGTGCCCATGGTTGGGGCGACTGTCCGAATATAGAAGTGGTTGTGGATGTCACCCGATTTAGGGCACAAGTGGAGTCAGACCCAAGGACCAAATTTGAACTGGCTCTCAAGGTGGAGTTAGTGTCTCACATATTAACTCAGGTGGAGCAGTGTTCTAGATCGGCAATGCAATGCTCAAAGTTGAACTGGCGCTCAAGGTGGAGTTAGTGTCTCACACATTAACTCTTAAGTGGATCGGGGTTCTAGGTGGGCAAGGAAATGCTCAAGGTGGAGTTAGTGCTTACCTTCTCATTAACTCAACGTGGAATAGGATTCCAAGGCGCATAGTGATAATAATCATGATCGACGGGTAGCATATACAGATAGTAATCATATGGTGTGGAGTATGATTGGACTGGTGAAGTGGTTTAATCTCGCCTAAGTGAAGATTGTTGGAGTATGTGGCGCGATAAACCACATATGTATAGCTAGGGATAGTCCCACATGGAAGAAAGAGGAGTACATGTGGAGCTTAATAATCTTGGGGATCTCCTCACGTAACACCGAGGCCTTTTAGATTAAAACCGCACACCTATTATCCCAAGGTAGTCAAGTAGGGACAACATTGGGGATATGTGGTCGGGCCCATAGTAGGTTCCCATGGTCCATGTAGATCCTAACATTGTTCACCGAAATAAGGAAGATGCAGAAAGGTAATACCATTTCAAAGGATCGATGAGATATCTTTGTAAACTAAAAAACATATCAAATAATATTTTTCTAGGGGGAAAATATGTAAAAATCAATTATGATATTATTTCATGTCTGACTTGAGGATACAACTCGAGAAAGGAGAGGAATAGTATGAGAGAATGTCAAGGCGAAAAATGCTACTAAAGATTTGTGGAGTAAAGAATAAAAATATCTATCGGGTTTTCCTTTACTTTTGTAATGATAAGAAGGGTAAACTTGATATTAATGAATATTATATTTAATATTCGTATGTCGTAAAATGCATAACTAAATAAAAATTATGTCCATGCTGTTACGACACAAGTTAAGTCCTAGTAAACAATGTAACGCGGAAAGTGAAAAGCACAAGACACCAGAAGTTTTGTTAACGAGGAAACCACAATAGTAGAAAAACCCCAAGACCTCGTCCAAATTTGAACACCAAATTGTATTAAGCTGTTACAGACACTAACCTACTATCAGACTTCAGACTAGAATGCAGTTGAGACCGAATCCATACTTCAAGCGATTCAGTGACTGACACACTCCTTACGTCCCCTGAACTTCGCAAGGCTCTAAGCAATTGATTTCCTTAGCTGACGTCCATTTTGGACTGGATAAGAGTAGATTTCTTCACTATTCTTGCTTTCTAGATTAGTTAGTAGTTTTAGCTTAGTTATTATTATGTTTATTTTTTACTTTATCTACACCATTATGGTGGTTTTATCTACTCTTTTGAAGTTTATCTTCGCTTTAATGGCGATTATTGGTTATTGGGTTGAGTTTTAATATCAATAGTGGTGCTGTCTAACGACAAAATTTTTATCTTTGTTGTCTCCGGTGACGAGATCTTCATAATCAACTTATCCGACAAAGGAATCTTCATCCATGATCTTTTTTACGACAAGCTTCATCACTAGTTAGAAGAGATTTGAACTAGAGCTGGAAAACGGGCGGGCCGGGGCTGGCCCGTTGCGGATTACCCGGGTTCGGGTTAACACGGGTCAAAACCCGCAGGTTTAATTTCTTCACGGGTGGTCATTTATTCAACCCGTGCCCGTAACGGGTTAAACTTGCGGGTTCACGGGTTAGTCCGCCCGTTCGCCAGCTCAAAATTTGACAGAGTTTCCCCTGATTTCTGGTATATTTCCGGCCACATTCAGGCCATCTAAAGGTCATTCTCTGCAACCTAACATTCATCTAATTCATTCACTGCAAATTATGCAATCACACATTCAATAACAACAACATCAGTTCAACCACAAACTTATACTCGTTTGAAATTCAACTAAAACATGAAAACAAAGAAATTTCATCTTCTATCAAAGATTTCCAAAAAGATCTGAATTATTAGGCATTGATTTTCGAATTTCGCTAGGAATTGGACTTGTTTTCTTTGCCTGTAATTCATCACCATCTTCAATTGACAACACTGAACTCAACATCACAACACCAAATCAAAAATAAACAAATTCAACCTAAACCCCAAATTCGACATTACCGTAGAATCCTGCGATGCAATTCGTACACCATTAGGTAACGTTGTCATCTTAGTCACAGATGTTTTGACATAATCAGGTAAGGGAGATGGATTGATAACCCCAGGTAAAGGGAAATTAAGAGGAGGTAGGGTTTTAGAGTTTTCTCCAGTAAGCCAGTTGAAGAAACTTCCTGAAGAAGGTGTTGAAGCTACAGAAGCAGATGTCGCGAACCTATTCTGACCGTAACCCTACATTTTTAATCAATCAATCAAAAAAATTAATTAGGAACCTAGATCGATCAACGTAGAGTTAAACATAAATGAAGTGAGATTGTTGTTGAGGATTACCTTGAGAGCTCCTCGGAGCCGAGAACTTGAAGCTCTGTACATGATTGTTGGTTTGTGATGGTGAAATCAGAAACCCTAGAGGGGAATTTTTTTTTTGAGGGTTTTTGAGTTTTTTGAGACAAGTAATTCATCACCATCTTCAATTAACTGAAGCAGAAACAATACCCATCTTCTGATTCTTGATAAACTCTCAATTTCAACTTGATTTCATCCTTGATTCCTTGATTTATTGCAATCAACTAATTTCTGGGATTAAATCAAACTTGAACTTTGATTTCTCACCATATTCATCCCTGTTTCACTATTTAATCGCAACAACAGCTTCCTCCTAATTCTCCTCTAACCCATCTAAGACTCGTACACACGAATACGATCAACATCTAAAATTCCCGATTCTTTCCCATCTTCAATTTCAACCATTGACGTAAGAGATGATGAAGGATAGACTAATAAATATAGGGTTTTGTAAGGATTGAAACTTCAATTCAATGATTCAATCCATGTTCTAGGGTTTTAAATTATCAGTAGAAGAGAAGAAAGAAAAGAAGAGAGTTAAGAGACGAACAGAAACAATACCCATCTCATCTCTTTCTACTGTAATGAGAGAAAATAAGAGACGAAGAGACAAGTGCGGGTATTTGGAGGGACACGTGTGGGGGTTAACGGGTTCACGGTTTGTACCCTCGGATTTACAAGCCGAGTCGGGTTAACCCGTTTTCCCACAAGCCGGCATTTCTCCAACCCGAACCCGGCTTGTTAGACAACCAGCCGAGTCGGGTGCGGGTTTTTCACGGGTCGGGCCGGGCAAACCCGCGGGTTTTGGCTTGTTTGCCAGCTCTAATTTGAACAATTGCACATCTTTCTAAAGAAGAAAAACAAAATAAATGGTTGAAATTTAATTCCGAGAAAAACCATTCAATCAGATTTTATTCTTACTTCGGTAATCGTTCTCTTTCTCTTATCAGTTTTATCGGTATTGCACTTTTACAATATGTTCTTGTTACTTTGTTTATGTTATTTTCGATCCTAATTTCATTGTAATCCTAAAGTGACAGCGTTTTCCTGATCAAGAAAAAGAAAAGAAAAAAGGGTTACGAAGGATCTTCCGCTTGCAGGGGATTAGCTCTATGAATGAAATCTTTTGTTTGGATGGAAAAGAAAAGAAACCAAAGTTATATTCCACTGAATTCAGTTATTTATCAATTACACTTATGCGGTCAACTCCACATTCACATCTATTTCTATCCATGTCGATTAATAAAACTCCACCTTCCCATTAAATTCCAAAAAGAAAAAAAAAATTAGAACATTTAGGGGCAACTCAGTCACAATTAGGGACGACACTAAAAAACAAAAAAGGTCACCCAAATGTAAAATTGAGCTACCCCTTATCCGCGATTTTTCAAAATGGCAACTATGCTCTTATATAATCGGTAGCCAAAACCACAATCGGTAGGTTACAAACAATCGGTAGTTTAAAATGAATCATTAGCTACCGATTAATGTATGGATATTTCGGCTAATGTTCCCTTTTATAATCGGAAGGTTAACTGGTTACATTACCTTCCGATTATAGGTTGCTCCAAAATGAGTTTTTTTCTAAAATCCATTTTCTCCAAAATTTTGAAATCTTCCATAATCGGTAGGATATTTGGCTACCGATTATAAGTAGCCCCACATCGGACCTTTGCCAAATTTCCACTTGGCTCAGGGTGCAGAGCCACACCTAACCATTTGGTTTGTGTTTGAGACGTAGCCATAATCGGAAGTTTAACTGTTTACATTACCTTCCGATTATAATAATCGGAAGGTTAACTGGTTACATTACCTTCCGATTATAGGTTGCCCCAAAATGAGTTTTTTTCTAAAATCCATTTTCTCCAAAATTTTGAAATCTTCTATAATCGGTAAGATATTTGGCTACCGATTATAAGTAGCTCCACATCGGACCATTGCCAAATTTCCATTCGGCTCTGGGTGCAGAGCCACCCTTAACCATTTGGTTCGTGTTTGAGACATAGCCATAATCGGAAGTTTAACTGGTTACATTACCTTCCGATTATAGATTGCCCTAAAATGAGTTTTTTTCTAAAATCCTTTTAAATCGGTAGGCAAAGGTGTTACAAAGCTTCCGATTAGGTTTTAACAATCGGGCAAAAAATACCTCCCGATTATAAAAGGACATATAAGTATTTTCAACATATTTTGTCTTTTATTGTCGCCCCTTATTGCGATTGAGTCGCCCTAAAAGTGATAGGAAAAAAAACTTAGAAAATACCGTTTTACTGGGATTTGTTTCTTCAACTAGTTTATTAATATCAATTAGACAACACTAACCCTCATTATTTCGTCATATCCCTCCGTACTTACATTGAGACGGATCAAAAAGTTACACTGAGAGGGCAATTCCGACTAAAGTCTATCTCAAAGTCTTAATTAATAACGTTGAGAAAAAAGATTTTTTTTTTTTTATACTATATTTTATTTTCCAAACTAAAAAATAATGAACATGAGGCGTTGGTGGGTGAGAAGATGATTTGTCGGCTCTTACGAGAACTCGAGGGTTTCTCTCTCTATTCAATTCTTCTTCTGTCTGAGTTTTCTTCTTCTTCTTCTTCTTCTTCTTCTTCTTCTTCTTCTTTCTCTCTCTAGATCGCTCCCTGCATATCTTCTAATTTACCGGTAAGTTGATAGATTTGGATTACAATCATGATCCTGTTTTGTTCAATTTGATTTTTTTTTTGGGGTTTGATTTATGTTTTTATTGTTGTACTAGGATTCGGAAAACCTTAGATCTTACTTACTTGTTACGATCCGCTTGTTATTGGAATATAAGATCTTTTTTTTTTTCTGGATTTGTAGGTAACGTATAGGAGAGTATATATATTTGGGGAATTTGATTTTATAATTGCGAAATAGTTTTTAAGGTTCAATTTAGGTTGCAAATTGGAGCTGTGTGGAGTTAATTAAGGTGAATTTCGTTGAGAAATTGTAAAGTTAGGGTTATATACAATCCATGGCATTTCCTCCATCTCAACTGGAGGAAGCAGATGATGATTTTTTTGATAAGCTTGTGGATGATGATGAATTTGGTGTTACGTCAACTACAGTGACATATGTTGTTGGTTCTAGCGGTATGGATGGTGGTTCAGATTCTGATGAGGTGAGAGCATTTGCAAATTTAAGTATGGATGAGGTTCCTACTGTGGCAGCAGATACAGCCAGTGGTGCTGGAATTGGGGTTTCTGCAGAAGAGGAAAAGAAATCAGAGGACGGGGTCGTTGCATTGTCTTTTGATGATAAGACTGAAAAGGAAAGTGTGGATCAAGAGGAGAGTGTCTCACATGTTGGTTCCACTTCAGCTGTTCTTGATAACAATTTTGAGACTAGTGATGTATCGAAAACGGCTGAAGTTTCATTAGACACGTCAACGAGCAATAATAGTGGATCTAAGAGTACATGCATTAAAGAATTTCAGTGGAGTTCCTTTTATGCTGATGGTGATGAGAAGGGTGGCAGTGGTTTTGGGTCATACTCGGATTTATTAACCGATCCTTTTGAAAATATCGGGAATAATACTATAGTTGATTCCAACAACTCAGTTGATCCTTATGCAGATATCGGGAATAATGCACTAGTTGATTCCAACCATAGATCTGGCACAGTAGAAAATGAAGTTTATGGTTCCACATCATCACCAAGTACAAAGCAGAACAGTGATGCTAGAACATATACATCAGGAAGTGAACAGACAAATAATGAGCAAGATGCCTATGTTGCCCAACCTGTTCAGTATCCTGGTTGGGAATATGGCGTAACTACTGGTACATCAATTCCTGACTCAACAATAGATAACCAAGCAAATTACGAAGATACAGCTCGGGCAACAAGTGCTGATGTTGTTTCGACCCAGTGCTCAGAAGCTTCAT
This sequence comes from Papaver bracteatum, assembly GCA_023529315.1. NCBI lineage: Eukaryota > Viridiplantae > Streptophyta > Magnoliopsida > Ranunculales > Papaveraceae > Papaver > Papaver bracteatum. The sequence continues at coordinate 5,314,717 of JAJJWX010005078.1, read as the reverse complement.
TTTTACAGCAAACGACTCAATCTGTTGGGGGTACCCTAGACGAGGGTTGTACGACTGGCAGTGTTACGAACTGGAATCAGGCTTCCCAGGGAACCACGGAGTATCCAGCACATATGATTTTTTATCCACAATATCCGGAATGGATTTATGATAGTATCGCCGGCCTCTGGTATCCATTGGCATCCTGTACTCAGGCTAGTCAGTGGGGGTCTTATGCTCAGGCTGGTCAGTCGGAATCTTATATGCAGGCTGATCAGTCAGGATCTTATACCCATGCCGGTCAATCAGGAGCTTATAAGCATGACGGTCAGTCGGGATCTTATACCCATGACGGTTCTTATACGGAGGCTAGTCAGCCTGGATCTGATACCCAGGCTGGTCATTTAGAATCTCATACCCAGGCTGGTCAGTTGGAATCGTATACCCAGGCTGGTCAGTTGGGAAGTTATACCCAAGCTGGTCAGGCGGGATCTTATGATCAGGCTGGTCAGTCAGAATCTTATGGTCTGGCTGCTCAGTCAGAATCTTATAGTCAGGCTGGTCTATCGACACCTTCAACTGAAGACCAGATATTTCAGAACGGTAATGCTTTTGTTAGTAGTTTCACCCCTGTGAGAGACCAAGGGACATTTAATGACTATGGAAAAGTTGAAGCCTATGAATCGCAAGGTAATCGGAGTGAAGCCCATGGTGGTGACCAGCCTGGTAATTACGTTCAACAGAATACCAATATGTGGCAACCTAAGACGATGGTTAAGAGTAATTCTCTCGCCAGTTACACTGAAAACCAGCATTCAGAGAGTCTATACAATTCAAGGGTTTATTCAAGCAATTCCCTGGATCAACATATTAGTTTCAAACCTGTCCTAACCACTTCATATGAGCAGCAACAGACTAGTCGTAGTTATGGTGGGAATGAAAGGGTGGGTGCATTCCGGAGCTTTGTTCCCACTGACAATTTTTCACATCGGATGAACCAGCCAATGGTGGAGCAGAATAACCAGATGACTGCTTCACATGGTTTTTATGGCAATCATAATACAGGAAGGTATACCCAACAAACCTTTCCTAGTGGCACTCAAACATCACATACCCCACAAGATGAGAGGTCTCCCCATGGTCGTCCTCCTCATGCCCTGGTTACTTTTGGTTTTGGTGGAAAACTCGTAGTTGTGAAAGATAGCAGTGCTCTTGGTTCAAGCACGGCGTATGCAAGCAAGGTTAGGCCCTGAGCTTTCACTTTTGACTGTCTTCAACTTGTAATTTCAGTTGTTAACTGATTTTGGAAAATATATTATTGTTAAAATCTGAATATATGTTTTTGAAATATGCGAAGGACTGCATAGGAGGTTCCATTTCAGTTCTTGACTTGATGGATGCTGTCACCAACAAAAATGGCGCATCAAACATTGATTTTGGTGGTTCAGGTTATTTCCGTACTCTGTGCCACCAATCCTTTCCTGGGCCGCTGGTTGGTGGAAATAGTGGAAATAAAGAATTAAATACTTGGATTGATGAGAGGATTACGGAGTGTGCATCATTGAATGTGGACTATAGGAATGGAGAACTTTTGAGGTTGCTTCTTTCTTTGTTAAAAATAGCTTGCCAACATTATGGTAAACTTCGGTCTCCTTTTGGTACGGATCCATCGTTGAAGGTAAAAATGTTGTATTTATGGTTTTGTGTTCTTGTTTACTAAAATTTGTTTTTATAATTTTTTCTTGTTATTTTATATTGAAACCCACATATATGTTTTGAGTAGCATTTACTCAAATTATTCTCGAAGATTTTCTTAAGGTTTTTATTACCAACATTGCGAATTGTAGGCTGCTAAAGTTTCTCTCTTTTGTTCCATTATTCAGTATTGTCAATAATTGTCCTTATGTACTTAAGACACAAATTCACAGCATATTAGCCTCGGACTTTTGCCAAAAACGAAAAAGTTGGAGTTTGTCTGTACTGGATGAATTGTTAGATTACAAAAACTAAATTGTTGGTTTTTGTTTTTCTTTCCTTGTAGGAAACTGATCGTCCCGAGTCAGCTGTTGCGAAACTTTTTGCTTCGGCTAAAAGTAGTAGTTCTCAGCTAAGTGGGCACATCTCCCAAAGGCACTGCTTAACAAATGTGCCTTCCGAAGGACAACTGCGGGTATGTTTTGTTTTTCTTAAACAATTTGTTTATTACCTTTTATTTCTTTCTTTATCTGTAGTTTCATAAAATTGCAAATGCTGTTTTATGTAGGCAACCGCTGCTGAGGTTCAAAACCTTCTTGTTTCTGGTAGAACAAAAGAGGCTCTACAATGTGCACAGGAAGGTCAGTTGTGGGGACCTGCTCTTATTCTTGCAGCACAACTTGGTGATCAGGTCAGACTGTCTTTTTTCTACCCTTTCTCTTTCATATCCACATGATTGGGTTTGTCTAGAGGTTGATTGAGATGGCTGTATCTAACAATCTGAAATTTAGCTTACCGACTCTCACTTTGCTTTGTGTATGCATGCAGCATTATATTGAATCCGTGAGACAGATGGCTCATTGCCAGTTAGTAGCTGGTTCACCTTTGCGTACATTGTGCTTGCTGATTGCGGGGCAACCAGCAGATGTGTTTTCTGCTGATAGCACAAGTAAAAGCAGTGGTTCTCCCGATGCTTTACGTATATCTCAACAGCATGCACAGGTGGATATGTTTACCAGATTAGTTTCTACTGAAATAGGCTTCTAAGTTTCAATTGTTATGTGTTAATAATGCTCCTTGCATGACTTTTATGCGGACATGAACAACATGCTCAGTATGTGAATCATGCATTGGTCATGATTTTCACATAGGCAGGTTAATATATATAACCTCATGTCATCCTTTCTTCAGTATGCCTATAAAGTAACAAATTGCTTCCATACCTGGATTTGCTGGGCTTTTGGACATAGTTTTATCTTACCATTTGCAAATAATGAATCTTTGCACATCGCATCAGTGAACTCAAACCGATTCTCTTAATATTTTTTTTTTTTGTCTTTTTTTTTTTAATTTCTATGGCTAAAGGGCGGTGCCAACGGAATGCTAGATGATTGGGAAGAGAATTTGGCCATCATAGCTGCAAACAGAACAAAAGGTGATGAACTTGTAGTACTTCATCTTGGGGATTGTCTCTGGAAGGAGAGAGGCGAGGTCTGTCTTTTTTTCTTTTTGTTTCTTTTTGAAATTTTCTACATGGGGTTTATTGGATTAGTATGTTGCTCTTGGAGTCCGGATCTTATTATTTATGGAACAGATTACTGCTGCACACATCTGCTACTTAGTTGCGGAAGCAAACTTCGAGTCGTTTTCTGACAGTGCAAGGTTGTGTCTAATTGGTGCTGACCACTGGAGATGCCCTCGAACATATGCGAGCCCTGAGGCTATACAGGTTCTACTCTTCCTATTTTTGTACCCTTATTACATTCTCTGAAGTTGGTGTTTGGCTTTACATACCAATCTGCCATTTTAATGCTTATGTCGCATGACAAGCGATGATGCTTCCCAGTTAATCAGTTTTCCCCAGTTGAATTTAAAAAGAATGTTATAGGAGAAGTGTTCATCCTTTTCGTTTAACAATAAGGCCAAATATTTATCTTGTCAATTCATCTTTGTTATCGCCATTACCACCACCCCTATTGCTGTCACTAGTACTACCATCCTCTAATCCCCGTAAGCAGCTGTACCACCCAATCACGATCAAATCTCAATTTTTTGTTGGACAGTTTTTCGAGGATTGAATTGCGAAACATTACTCTAGGGATTGGATTTGTGGGGTTAATGATGTTTGATAAAAATAGAGGCTAGAATGATAGGTTTGTTCATGTATCTGCACATAGTTTAAGTGGTTAGGTAGGGAATTGGAGCAACTTTGATATCCCACATCTCATCTTTTACCATCTTTATGTTCTTAAATGTTTTTCCATTTAATTATGCCTTTATTCACTTAATTACTCAATCAATGTGATGCACTTTTTGATCTTTGTGTATTTTCTTTTACCTTCTAAAGATTCATCATGCATATTCATTTATGGAATAACTGACTCGATCCACCAATATCTGGGCAGAGGACAGAATTCTATGAATATACGACGGTGCTCGGGAATTCTCAATCCGTCTTGCTACCATTTCAGCCGTATAAACTTGTATATGCCCATATGCTGGCTGAAGTGGGCAAAGTTTCAGAATCTTTGAAGTAAGTAAATTTTAGTTTCTTTGCTTGATTTTGTTTTGCACATGCTTCCCACTTTCTTAATGGTGATATCTTTCAGGTATTGTCAAGCAATAACAAAATCTCTGAAAAATGGCCGAGCACCAGAAGTGGAGACATGGAAACAATTGGTCTCATCACTGGAGGAGCGAGTTAGGACTCATCAGCAGGTATGTAGGATTGTAATTTCAATTGCGAACGTATTCTCCACTGGATCAGTTTTAAGTATTGATAACTGTATGCTCTTTTATAGGGAGGATTCGGTATCAACTTGGCTCCAGGAAAACTTGTTAGTAAATTCCTCCCATTTATTGATAGATCTATTCACCGAATGATTGGACCCCCACCACCATCGGCCTCGTCGACTAAAAGTAATGACCAGGATAACCGTCCACCAATACCCCGTGTACCAGCTAGTCAATCGACAATGGCCATGTCATCTTTAATGCCTTCGGCCTCAGTGGAAACTATTAGTGAATGGGCAGGTGATAGTAATAGGAGGAGTATGCCCAATAGGAGCGTTTCAGAGCCGGATTTTGGTAGACAGGTTTATTTCTTCTCCATCTAATGATTTCCCAGTTAATTTATATGGGTTGTATCAGATTGTTGAGCCTGGCTGACTTTACATAGGCTAATTCATCGAAGGGTGGAGCTTCTGCTGATGGACAAAGCAAAGCATCAGGTGCAGGTGGGTCATCTCGCTTTGGTCTTTTGGGGTCAACATTTTTCCAAAAGACCATAGGGTGGGTCGGAAGATCTAGGTCAGATAAACAGGTATATTCCAGCGGCTAGATTTGTCAATTCCTTCATGATTTTCTTTTATTTGAATGATTTAACTTTCTTTTGCCAATCTTTTTCTGTATTTTGCATGATACAAAAGGCGAAGTTGGGTGAATCAAATAAATTTTACTATGACGACAAACTCAAGAGATGGGTAGAGGAAGGTGCTAACGTTACTGCTGAGGAATCAGCGCCACCTCCACCTCCAACAAATGCAGTTTTTCAGAATGGAACAACAGATTACAACATGCAGCATTCATTTAGAAATGACAGTCCTCCTGCTAATAATGGAGTTGCTGAAAGCAGAAGCCCAACTCATTCAGAACGAAGTTCAGGGATACCTCCAATTCCATCGAGCTCTAACCAATTCTCTTCCCGTGGCCGAATGGGTGTTAGATCAAGGTATCCAACTTTGGATTTTTCCTCATACTTAGCTTTTCCTTAGGTTTGCACTGAGACTAGGAAAGCTCAACTTCATCCAAAATTAGACAGTACGATATGGCGATAACCCCATTAAGCTATTACATCCTTACCAATATCTAGACCGATAGAAGTTGACCAAAGGGAAAAAAATCATGTCACTGATGAGATCAATGCTTGGTCTGTCTTTGGTTGGGAATGGAGAATCCTAATAATTAGGTTGTTTTAGTGAAGTGTACGTCGTAGATATTTCCAGTGGAAGGTACTTTGGATTTTTATTAATGTCATTTCAGAGGCATAACCCCCTTGTTCTCGACTTTCTGCAGGTACGTTGACACCTTCAATAAAGGTGGCGGGGTCTCAGCAAACTTATTCCAGTCCCCTCCTGCTCCAGTTGCAAATCCAATTGGCGCTAGCAATGCGAAGTTTTTTGTTCCTGCTCCTGCACCTGCACGTACACCCTCATCATTTGGGGAACAACCAATAGCGGCAACAGGTGAAATTATGCAAGAAAGTACTGGCCCTAGTGAAGATATCTCATCCGTCATGACTAATGATTCATTTTATTCATCTCAACAACCAACACCACCACCATCATCATCATCATCATCGCCATCCATGCAACGTTTCGCAAGCATGAGCAACATCCCCACTGCGAGCAGAGTAGCTGGTAATGGTAATTCCACTGCTCAATCTCGTTCGCGGAGAACAGCGTCATGGAGCGGAAGCATTAATGATGCAAATAGCTCTTTTCCGTATACAAACGGACCGAGACCTTTAGGAGAGGCTTTAGGGTATTCGCCAACATCTTCGATTCCCAATGATCCTTCATCCATTCATCTGACGAGGAATGGTTCAAGTTTTGGGTCAGACCTCCAAGAGGTAGAGCTCTGAATCGAAGTGGCTCGAGGAATCAACACTTTGCTTCTCATGAGGGTCATTGGTCTAGGTCAGCTCTTTCCCCTTATTTCCCGGCCTCTCTATCCAAGAAAAAGAATAGGTTTCATGAGTTGCAGAATATTATGGTTTTGTACGGGGAATCTAGAATGAGAAGATAAAGCTATTAGATGGAATGCAGATAGAGTTCAAAACAAGGACAACAGTTTCCTGTATTCTAAGACCTGGGTTGGATATAAATCTTCCATGGTCTGAAATGCTAGATAGTTTGGGATATGGTGTCCTTTTTTCACCAATACAAAACACAACATCCATGGGCACCATTTGTACAGTTCATTTGTTGATTTATTTGGCTGAATGTGGGAGAGATGGTAAAACTAGCTGAGCGTAAGAAAAGAAACAACCCCCTTCTTCAAGTTTTCAGCAGGGGTAAAAAAAGAAAGCTTACGAAAAATAAGATTTCTCTTCGGTTCTTTTGTATGGCTTTCCAAAGTATCTTTATTTATACATACAAGACGACCTGTACTGGAATGCCGAAATTTTGTATTTGCTGTTCTTTTTTTTTTTTTTTACAGGTGGAATTCTGTTAACTCAACTAGTGGTGAAATTTGGCTCTTAACATGTGAGAACTTCTCACCACTCCAATTTTCACTTTGATGCTTCCTCCTTGGCCTTTTAATTATATATATTCTTTTATATATTTTGTTTGAAGCATTTCTTTTTGTTTCTTGATTGTCCAGTTATATTTGTCGCCCTATTACTAGAATTTTTCTTAGAAAAGAAATGGCTTCAGGTGTTGTTTGGCATCTTAGAGATTTGTCATCATTTGTTTCGTAATTCCTCATGGGGTTTCTATCTATATACATACATCCACAGTTGTTACTCGCAGCTTCAGTATTAGAATGATCGTAAGATTTGCTTCACTTAGTCTTTCCACCCTGTTAGCAGCATTTTTGGCCAATATTTTGGTTACCTTGATTCAAGCACACAGCAACATAAATTAGTTTACATTCCTCTAACAATAAGGTGATTAAGAGAAACTATCCCTAGACACATCCATCTCTTATCTGTTAAACTTGCAGAAACACTAGTACAACCACCTGTTCCAACAGGGATATACACACACATATAACACGGTGTACTATAAAGCCTATGGTACAGCATGCTAAAGTAGGAATTACCTATAGGTACTAGTTTAGTGATACTAGTTAGTGGCAGGTCTACCCATCAAAGCCCAGTAATCGGAGGTCCATAATTAAAAGAAAGAAGAAAAATGGACCCAATTTTTTATCACTTGGTCGTGTACACGTGCGAAACTAGGAAGATATTTTCGGTAAATGTCTAGATTCCCCTTCATACATAATAATGATAAGACTAAATCAGCCACAGACGTTTTCATTTTTATTTTCATCTTCTCTTTCCACGACTCGAGCTTTGCGTCGTAGATCGAAGAAACTCCATTTGAAAGCATCACCGACGAGTTTTATTGAATGAATCATCAATAAAATCCAACAAATAAGATAAGTTATTGGTTAGATCGGTCATTTCTGTTTGTTTTTATGAATCTTGTTCGTATTTATTCAATTATTGGTTAGATTATTAAGTTTTTAGCTTATTTTAGCTTTCGATTGGATTGTTTTTCTGTTTTCATTTCAAAATCAGGTTTGTTTGCACTTTCAGATCGTATTATCCAGCAGTACATATATGACATACTCATTTTCGATTGGATTTTATTCAATTATTGGTTAGATTATTAAGTTTTTAGCTTATTTTAGCTTTCGATTGGATTGTTTTTCTGTTTTCTTTTCAAAATCAGGTTTGTTCGCACTTTCAGATCGTATTATCCAGCAGTACATATATGACATACTCATTTATTCTGCTACAGTTTTTGAATCATGTTTAAGATTTCAATTTTGGATCATGGAGATCGGTCGTTTCTGTTTGTTTTTATGAATCTTGTTCGTATTTATTCAGTTATTGGTTAGATTATTAAGTTTTTAGCTTATTTTAGCTTTCGATTGGATTGTTTTTCTGTTTTCTTTTCAAAATCAGGTTTGTTTCACTTTCAGATCGTATAATCCAGCAGTACATATATGACATACTCATTTTGCACTTTCAGATCGTATTATCCAGCAGTACATATATGGCATACTCATAGAAACTTCTCTTAGATTCTGTTTCTTTCATAGTTTTCTCACTTTTTTTAGTTTGATCCATCAGTACGTATATGAAATACCGTATTATGTGCTTCGATTCTGCTGTTTCTCATAGATCCTTAATTATTCTTGTCATGCAGTTGATTTGTAGTTCATGAATCTGCAGTACATATATGAAATACTCATTGAAACTGCTCTTAGATTCTGTTTCTTTCATAGTTTTCTCACTTTTTTTTAGTTTGATCCATCAGTACGTATATGAAATACCGTATTATGTGCTTCGATTCTGCTGTTTCTCATAGATCCTTAATTATTCTTGTCATGCAGTTGATTTGTAGTTCATGAATCTGCTGTACATATATGAAATACTCATTGAAACTGCTCTTAGATTATTCTTTCATAGTCTTCTCACTTGTTTTAGTTTGATCCATCAGTACGTATGTGAAATACTGTGTTTTAATACAGTTACATCTTTGTCACATTTGCAGGTTCAAAAAAACGAATACATACTCTATATGTAAGCGGTCGAGTAAGATATATACTCAGATTTGTAAGTAGTGCAACGATATGTACTCGATTTATAAGCGATTAGCAGATATGTACTCGAATTTATAATCAGTGTAATAGATATGTACTCGATATAATGAACGTGTAAACACACACGTTTGGTAACAATGGGTACTATGGTCATTTCCATGTTTTAATTAATTTTAGACCTCAAGATAAATAAAAAATACGGTTGGACCCTACTATAAATAAACTTGTGGTCTTAGGACCAAACAAGAAATTTTCCAATTGGTAACGGTTCCAGAGGCCATGTTTGACGCACTTGAATACAACTGGTCAACTGCCGACACCCCACACCGCATAGCTACTCCACAGTGTGAAAGACGAATCAGACGGTCGGGAATAGAGCTGCACAAGACCCGGTTGGGAACCGGTGACCCGGTCAGGAACCGGAAAACCCGCACCAAAACCGTACCGGACCGGAGTAGACGGGACAGGTACCGGTTCCTAAAGTAGAGAACCGGTGTAGGCCGGGACAGGTACCGGTTCTGGGGTGATTCCCGGCCTGTCCCGGACCATATGTTCCGGTTAATTATAGCCATAGATATCTTCTGTGATATTAGATCCTAGTCGTCCCCCTAGGTTTAGTCTATCTAACTATAACTTCCCTTATTCACTTGCTCAATCTCTCGTTCTTTCCTCCTCCTCCTCCTTCTTTCTTATGTTCTTATACTTCTTAACGATCCATAACTTCATCTTCTTCGGAAAAACCACAAGAACCAAATCACATCATCACAATCACAGCGACATGGACACCTCTCCATCACGGCGACATCGACACCCCTCTATCACAGCGACCATGACCTTCTTCTTCACTTTTTCTTCAATTATTTCAAAAGCTAACATCAAGTCAACAACAATTAAATTAATTCATCAGATTAATTTGGGTAGCTACAAATTGACTTTGGGTTTTTGTTAATTTCAGATTTGATTAATTTTTTAGGTTTTTATTGATTGCATGTTTAATTTAGGGTTCACAGGATTCACTGGGAGGAATAAGATGGAGGAATTGGTGAAGAACAATTGAAGTTGGGGTTTGAAGATTTGAAGCTCAACAGGTGTGTAAGAAGACGATGATTATGTGTGTTTTGAGCTAATTATATTAATTTCAATTTCAATTTCAATTTCAATTTCAATTTCAATTTCTGAAATTCTAATTGATTTTTTTTTTTATTTAATTTCAGGTTCATAGATCTTGAGGTGGTGATATTAGGTTTCACAGGTTATGCAAATCTGGGATAAAAAAATTTTAGTCAATCATGATTAATTGTTGGTTTGATTAAAAACACTACCAGTTCTCTAAATATTGAACTGTGTATTGAGTTTCAATAAAATATCTCTTGAATCTCATAAACTTCTTTCTAGATTCGTTCTGTTATTGTGTACTAGTAGAGGGCATGTGCTAACGCACGTGTTAGGTTGGTTACATTTCGTACTTTTTCTTTGCTTTCCAGAAAACTTGGAATGTATAATACAGAAAGTATGTTTACAAAGTAGTTGAACATTAGATTGCTCATGATGCCAAGCTTATTTAAAACACGGAGTTGCAACATAAAAAAAAGGATACCAAGCGTTGTAGCTTTGCTTTCCATTAACCAAACTTAGATTCATTTTGACAATGATAGATCAGAGAAGAGTTTTTGTATAATCAATCCACAGCTTGTAATAGCAAGGTGGCATACAATTAACTCAAGTGCAAGATTCAATTCTTTCTTCTGCAATATCTGGTTCTACACCACCAACCTTTGGTCTCTTGCAGATACATGTAACCCATGCCCGCATCATGAAATGAAAAAATCAAAAAAATTACCAATCCATGAAGGCCTAAAAAAAAACAAATGTCAATGGAAACATCCCACAGGCCTGAAATGATACGATCTAACACAACACCTAAAAATTCTAAACACAATTTATACCATTGAAAAACTAAACAATCCCACAGGCCACAACGAATCACAAATCATCGAAAGAAAATAGCTTATAAAAATTCAACAACTGAATTGAAAGAAAAGGTGAAGCACCACCCTGGCTAGTGTATCATAAATCTTAGTCTAGACTTTGTTTAAACCAATAATGATGGCATCAGATTCATCATTCATAGGCATTAATTTTTTGTCAGGCACTTGGGATGGTAAACTACATTATTTCATCCCATGTAATATTCATGAGCATCAGTCCATATATAACTTCCGAGGCATATATCGACACTTCATTAAAAAATTGAAATCAAAAGTATGCTTGATACCTCCGTTTCTACAATTTTTTTATCGTGGTAGCCTGGTAGAAGAAGAACACATTGTTAACTTCTGCTGATATTTTGCTCCACCTACGTTTGTCGCAAATGAATCCTGTAAGTCTGAAACATCCAGTAAACAGTGTGGAGTCAGCTTACAATAGAATGTCAAGCTTTTATGTACTGTTAATTTCGTTTTGACCGGATTTTCATTTTTCAATCCGCAATACTCAAAAAATCCCAAACCAAATTAAGCATGTTAGTCATGGGGTGGTTTCCAAGTAATCATACCATCGACTATGCCTAAAATGTTGATTTTGTACATACTATATCATTATGAAATTTTTACAAACTGAGTACCATAATTTTTTGATCAAAAATGATGAGATAGTATAGGAGGCAGTACCCATGACAAACGCAAAGAAACTCAGTTTGGCATAATTACAACACACCAATTAAGAATGAAAACAGAACCAATAACAGATACACATGTAGTTTTTCAAAACCAAGTGAAAAATAAACACCTTTTTTTTTTTTTTTTTTTTGGAACAATGCATTTCCCCCACGATACTACAAAAGAGTCAGAGAATCAACCATGACTAACCCCAAAGGCGAAAAGAATTCCTTCAGAAAAACAATAGTGAATCCCTGACCCAGAATACACACAAACATAAAAATTAAAGGAAAAAAAAATGATCAAGCAACAAACCACATATTGTAATTTTAAACACTCTCAATGCAACACCAACAGCCGCAGATAGCTGAGATTTTGGTCTGCACCTATAAATAAAACAAACAAATTAGTCGGTCACCTGTGATTTATCCGAAAATATCAAATATGAACATCATAAATGTAATTTAGAGCCCAATAACTATACCTATAGAGAAGTTAACAGTAATTACAAAATTGATGGACACCATTTTATTCACTTCTGCCGTTCATTTTTGTCTATGACTCTAAAGCATATTTTAGCAACCAAAAAGAAGGATAATGAAAAATCAAATCAAATGGTACCTATTTTTCCCTAGCGAATCCATACTTCTGCAACGATATTACATGTTTATTCTTTTACCTGCAAAACAGAAATTGAGAATGCAAAAGACAAAGCACATAAGCATGAATGTGAGAAATACCAAATGCTTGAGATAATTGGCTTAAGATTAATTATGTCCAACTCACTTTAGGTGCAGCAGCAATTAAACCATTGAATTCCTACAAAGTCTTCAATTTCACCTCTTTCTTTGTTTTCTTTTAGATCCTGAGAACAAAGGTAAAACTTAATCAGATTTGTTCTTCCTTTTTCAAATCAGTCACAAAACCCTTTAGTAAAAGTTGATTTAAAGATCAAAAATCAGATAGATGTTTGTTTTTTTCTCAGTAAGAAAATTAAGCGGAAGGATTTGCTAAAGATGGTGAGTTTTGTAAGGGAAAAAGTAAAACTGAGAAGGCGAGAGACATTGATACCATAGTTTGATGGAACATCAGATGTGAAAAGGCTTTACTTTTATGCTCTTTGCAACACGAAATCAAAGAAGAAAACCATAGATCTAGAACTTTACTACGAAGGCGAGAGGCATCAGAGGTAGAGAGAGCCAAATTGAGATTGAGAGGAGAATTCGAAATCTGAAATTGCTTCTCGAAATGTGAGGAAAAGAGAATTCCCAATTTTGTCCTTGGCTAATGTATTTGACGAATATATCCTCGAATTATTTTTACTTTGGTTTTGTATGTGGGGTAAATCAAGTAAAAAGGCCTTATTTAGCATCTTTGCTTTATAATAGTAAAGATTGTAATTGCAGGTGGACTAACACTAGTTAGATTCTACATAATTTTTGTTTAATATGCAAATTTGTGATTATATGATTTATGCAAATCAGTTGATGATAAATTTGATATTTATTCAGTGTAATTTGGTCTATTATATTTGTTTGATCTGAATTGTAAAGTGAGTTGTATATATATCAATGAAGATATGAGAAAAGAGACCGGGTAAAACCAGGTACCGGAGTGGAACCGGCCAGTTTACCGGTACCGGTACAAGTCCAGGTACAGGTACCGGTCCTCAAAATGAGGAAACGGTCAACACCAGGTACATATACCGGTTCTGTGAGAAACCCGGACTGTACCGGCTCATGTGCAGCTCTAGTCGGGAATGAAACAAAGCAATAAGGTGAGGTGAGCCCATTATCCTGAATATCTAGTCGAGCATAATACTTGCCTTCGAACGAAGTTTCAAACAAATACAAAATCCAACGCACAGTCCAAAGAAAGAGAGGGGAGAAGATTTCTACACAGAGAAGAAGAGCAATGGCGGAAGATCATGACGATTTAGACGAACTCCTTGATAGTGCTTTGGATGATTTTCATAACCTAAATCTAACTTCATCACTAAGGAGTGAACATATTGGGGAGAAGAGCGAAGATAAGTCTTTTCCATCATCATCATCATCGGGAGCAGTACAAGGATTATTAGGTGGTTTACCTGATTTAAAAAGTAAGAAGAAAGGGAAACAACCACCAAAAAAGAAAGAAGATCATGTTACTGAGGCGTTTGAGAAATTGAGGGAACAAACTAGAGAGGCAGTTCGTGGGTTAGATTCGACTACTGCGGCATCATCTAAGGTGCCGAATTTGGGTGTAGATGGGTTAGGGAAGGAGGACGGAATGATGGATGATTGGGTTAAGCAATTTGAAGAGATGGCTGGGTCTCAGGTAAATATATATTTTCTTACATTTTGGAATTAGGGTTTTCAGTATTTGGGTGTTGAATTTTATAGGAGAATTGTCATAGGTTTTATTTTGCTTTGAAATTCTGAATTGTTCTGCTGCTTAACTAGTCGTGGTTGAGTTACTGTTATCCTCAAATCAATTATGCCGCATAGGGTTATAAAAATTTCTAGAATCTAAGCAACCCCGATACCTAATTAGATGTAGCATATTTGATAGGAGAAGAGCATACTTAAACTTTGGGTACTCACTTTTGACGTTTTAAACATTTTGAATTTGACTGAAAAATGTTTCAAAAGAAAGCTATGCAAAAGTTTCGTTTTAATTTGTGAGTTTGTAGAAAGATAAAGAATGGGAGATATTAAGAAACGAAAAGGAGTATTATTTGAGGTGCTTAAGAAAGTGAATTGTGTAAGAGTTCATAGCATAGGCATTCTAAGTGTTATCTAATTTAGGTTCTGATTATGCATCACTTAATGTCCCATCCGTAGCCATACTTTTAACACATTATCCCATGGACATGATACAGTGATCTACTAACACAGACGGCAAATGATGAGTTAAGAAAACCATTAATTCGAAGGTTATTATTGTTGGTTTAAACTGATTCCTAGTTACAGAAGTTTATCTTATAAGAGGGTTGTAGTATACACACATAAAGTTGTAGTGTTACTGTGAAGGACACATGAATAACCTTCGATATGGTTGAGTAAGAGCTTGTTACTAGTACTGTTTTGTTTTATCAGAGTTGGCTCAACCCTGTTTTGCTAACAAGGATCGATTTTGGTATTTGGTGACAAAGATTTCGTTGTTTGACCTAAGGTTTATTAATGTTCTATTAGACTAATAACATTCTTAGTGGCCACACCTCCTTCCGGGTGGACAGATATGAGATATTACATTAATTTGCTGGCTGGTCATTTTAGTTAGAAAAAGTGAAAAACTGTTTGGTGCTCTGTGTGATATGTTGAAACTTGAAAGTAAAATAAATAAATCAGAATTACCAGATTTTATGCAAGTTGAATACGTTAAACCATACCACAATCACCTTGAAATCCCATTCTAAATCTGAAAACAACCAGATTAGGAATGCTTTCTTAAGCAGAGAAACAAGGAAAGAAGTGGTGATCTATGGAAATTTAACGTGCATTATCACATTAGAACTTTGACCAGCTGCCTAACCTTGATTTGTTGACGTATATAATATTAATTTGCATTGACAAATATTATTAACCTTATCTTGTTAATGTAGCTATTATTGTGAATGATACAGTTAACTAGTTCCATCTACTTTACTGCTGATGCCTTTTTCTCTCTCTTTTTCCAAGTTTTCAGTGCTTAGTTTTCCCCCCGAGAGTCCTAATCTGGCTGTGTAACAATCTCAGAACTCATTGCTCGTTTTCTTTTTCTAGGACATGGAATCTATAGTAGAGACAATGATGCAGCAGCTTCTATCTAAGGAGATTCTTCATGAACCCATGAAGGAAATAGGCACGAGATATCCAAAATGGTTGGAAGAACACAAATCCAGCTTAAGCAAAGAAGATTATGATCGTTACAGTCACCAATACGAGCTTATAAAGGAACTGAATCAAGTTTATGATAGAGATCCTGGTAACTTCACCAAGATTGTCGAACTTATGCAGAAAATGCAAGAATGTGGTCAGCCTCCTAGTGATATTGTGCAAGAGCTTGCTCCAGATCTTGATTTTTCCAACCTTGGCCAGTTGTAAGTGTACATGGACATTATTTTCATCCAGCATAGCAATCTTTTAAGAGTTGTTTAGAAATTTATGGTATTGATTCTTAGTCAAATGTAGCTGCTAGTGCTTTAATGCCAACGGTTCAGTATTATAATTGGATTTTAGCTCTTGATAATGCACGCATATTAGCCTCATTATGTTCGGTTTGCGTTATTGGAATTTAGAACTAGATCCATCCACTTGAAAGGTTAAATAGATACAGTGGTTTTACTGAAACCTTGTAAAATTCCTCCGCTGGACAAAATGCCTTACTTAGCAAATGGTTGGCTGATAGAAGTTTACGGTCCTAGTTTTGTGCACTGTAGCATTAATTTTTCCATTTTCGTTGACTTAATAATTTATGATTCTAGTTTCACACCATGGCTTTTACCTTTTCCTTCGTATGTAACTTCTTAATTTTCCAAGAGTACTTTTTTAGGCAGGATTATTTATTCTTTTCTAATTTTTTACCATTATCTTTGATAATTGAAATAGAGGGTGGCTCTCCTAGTACTAGCAGTTCCTTTCAAATGAAGAGATGACCATTATATGTTCTCCTCAAGGACTAATACATTAAGTGTTTCTAGAATTAGTGTGTTTAGAAAGGTCCTTTATGGCTTTATCCAGATAAATTGCCAGGATTAACTGATATCAAGATATGCTCGTGGCTATTAAAAGACTAGTCTTTTGATAATTCAACCGTGTGATATTTGCTGGGTTATTTTCATATCTTTATGAACTGTCTGACCTTGCCTCCTTTCTGTTTATTATTCTGCAGATCTCCTGAGATGCTTGACCCCCAGCAAGGTTGTTCTATAATGTGAGGCAGACTCTCTTGTACTTCTCTCCCCCTTGTTGTTTCTTTTTTTCTTTTTACTTTTTCTCTTTCAATGATGTAGAAAATAAGGGCAATTGTGCATGAGCCAAATTTTAATATATTTTTCTTTAGTTTTACAAATGAGTTAGATGCTTCAGTTTAATGCCTGTTCTTATGCTTGTATGCGTATGAAGTTAGCTGCATATATACACTATCGATTTTAGCAGCTAACAAATGAGTTAGATGCTTCAGTTTAATGCCTGTTCTTTCAATGATGTTGCTTCTGTTGCCTCATTTGAAACTCAATAGGTCAAAATTTTAGCAGCATCAGAAGCAACAGAAACTATGAAAAAAATGCCGGAGCATGTGAAAGCAGGTGGTCAGAAATTGCCAACAATATTGGAACTCTCATCAAATATATATACCCTTTTGAGGAGCATATGATTTTGAGGGATTTCGAGGGTCAATGAGAGAACTTGTTGTTTAGTCAAATAGTCGAAGTACTCCAAGAGATAAAAATCCAGCGATATACAAATGCAGGTGACAGAGAGGTATCGTGTTTTTTAACACGATGTGACCAAACCCACAACTTCATGGGGTTGACTTTGATTGTGGTCTTAGTTCATGGCAGAATTCAGAACCAAAGATTAAGTCTGTAGGTTTTGTTATATGTGTGCTTTTTTTTTCACATAAGGGAAATCAGTACATTTTCCTTTTATAGAACTCTACAGATAAGAGTTAAAGGTAACAATGCCTTATCTTTGATCAAAGAAAGGAAGAAGCTTTTGATGAATTTGATCTAGTTCATATAAGAAATGGTTGAACAGTAATTTGACATTATACGAATCTATCTGGGCAGTGTTCACACACAGCTCATTAACACTGACGAAGAACATCCATTTTGTTCATTACTGTGACAAGTCGAGTGCACGTGCGTTGCACGTCAGCAAATAAATTTTTTCTACATTTTCTAATTTTTTTAATACGAATTTGGATAATATTTATCTTCTTTTTAACTTGTTTTTTTTCTACCGTTCTCTTAAAACAGACTAAATAATTATTGTAACCAAGCTCTTATGTATGATTCGGTTGGAGTTGTATTACAATTTTATTGGACTTCAAACGCATTCAATCGTGAAAATTTCTTTTCTTTACTATATTTTGGCCTTTTATTTTCTTTCCTTTTATTGGTTGTTTAGATATTTTATGGAACTCCAATTTTTTTGTGAAACATAATTATAGACGACTACCGCAGTGGGGGTGACGAAAAAAGTTGAACTCCAAGTTGTTGGGTTTGATTGTAATAGGGTGGGAAATTAAAATGTGTTCTTCAAAGAGAAGAGCGTGCAAAACGAATGTCATATGTATGGTCCGATTAGTTGGTTTCCGGTGGTGGAAATCATCTCCTCTTTTTCCCCGGTAGCCATTTCCCACTCAGCAAAAAGGTTAAGAAGTTGAGATAAAAATTGCTCACCAAAATTTATTAGACTTACAGTGTGCGCATGCGCCACACGTGGGTTAGGTAGTCAACTTTTAATTCAACGCTTTATTTGTTTGTCTTTCAATTTCTGCTCACCACTCTCCTCTGTAGCATAACTTATGTCGACGGATCAAGCACCTCCAACCTAAATAGCTTTCTTAATTACTGAATTTATGCCTAATTTCTCTTATTCTTTATTGTTCTTCCAACAGCAAAGGTAGCCAAATCTCTTACTCTCAACTTTGATTTGATGGAAGAGTTAAAGATCAAACGGGTTAATTTACTCGAAGGCTTGTTGGGCCGACCGACCGGAGGACCCGTAGAGAGGGAGTCCCTTTTATGGCCACTTTTTTGTTAAATGAAGAGTAACGTAAATGTTCAATTTCATAAAAAGATTGAGAAAGAATATTCCTTGCAGATTCCCGTCATATTTTCACTAGACAAGATTATCCCTCTCTTTTAGTCCAATTACTATAACTCTTTGTGTATCCTACTTTTCAGTGGTATAATTGGAAAGCCAACTTTAATATAACATATATAAAAATCCGTGCCTTAGAATTTTACAAATTTTATCTCGTTGGAAAGGTTGTAAAAAAATCTACGCAACGAGCACAAACAACAATATCAAATTTAAACTCCATCTTCAGATTCTTTTTCGGTCGGCCCTTCCACCGTGGCAACGGTTATACTAGTTTAGTCTCTCTCTTCTTTTCATTTTATCTAAGCAAACAGTTAAATCAATCGGAATCGATGAGATTTAATTTAATTTTGTATGTTATTTTTTTGTTCCGACATGACTGATTTTGTATGTTGATTTGATCCAGTAGAGGAAATTTTGATTATGTTATTATTTTTCAATTCATCTCATGTGATTTATGTAAAATACATAACTCAAACACGTAAAATGATCATAAGGGTTTGATCTTGGAATAAATTTTAGGAAAGATATTTGTTCGTGTTGGTAATGGTGGCGGCGACGGTGCCGGTAGTGGTTATGGTGGTGGTGTTGGTGGATAAATAGAGGCTATGTGGATGACGTTGTGGTAGGTTATGCTAGTGGTGGTGACAGTGGCGCTGGTTATGCTGGTGGTGGTAGTGGTGGTGCTGCTGATGCTGATGGGGGCGGCGGTTGTGCTGATAAGAAAAGAGGGCTAAGTTTTTGTTATTATATCTAAATGAGCTAGTGGGCTAATCTGAAATATCAGGTGGGCTATTTTGTTTTCTTCCAATAATTAGCAATTCACCATGGTTTTGTTATTGTATCATGGTTTTGTGTCGTTGAATTTGCAATTCACCATCATCGTCTGTTTGGTTATGATTTGATGGTGGTGGTGATGGAATAGTCATTACAAAAACGTTGTCCAAGGAAGAGAGTATTGTGCAAAATTGAATTTTGTTAAGTGAAAAAACGGATGACGGAAGTGGTTCAGTTCCATATGGAGGGCATGTTTCAATCGCAGCCCGAAAATGAGAAATGAAAGTAGTTGTCAGAGCAGAATTTAGGAAGAAAGTTATTACGATAGGGGTATTTTGGTCGAGTAACCAAAAAAGTCACACGGAATGTGACGGGAATCTTATAGGGAATATTCTTTTATCTAATGGTCCAGATTTCAAAGAAAAAAGATCTAACGGCTACTGTCACTTAACAATTAGACTTTTGGTTATTCTTTCTCTCATTAAAGGGGGAGATTCTTTCTCTCATTAAAGGGGGAGATAGGTTCTGGAGTTCCATACTATTCTCTCCGTTCTTAAATAATAGGTTTGAGAGTTGATATAGTATCCTGTCCTAGATAAACCCTCCGCACATTTTCATGTCACAACTAGCATATTCTGATTTCTGATCTGGAATAAGCTTACTGGGACAAGATTGAGTTCCAAACGGAAGTGATTAGATAAAAAACACAGAATTAGGATTGCGAGTAAACTGCTAAAGGGCGAGCATGGAAAGGGTGTGAAAATTTTCTTCATCTGACGCTTGCATAGTTGGTGATGTTTGCCTGTTTATATTCCTTCCCCATTCCACCAGCCAAGCAAGTGTTCTCTGCCTTCTTCCACGGTTGTTGCTGATTACATTTTCAAAAACTATTTGACATATTTGAGAAAGAGAAACCAATGTCGAACCGATCATGTCCATGAAGAAACATAAATCGGACGGCAAGTAAAAAGGCATTTCCAGCTAGTAGCCAAAAACTGAACTGTAAGGGAGAGAAAGAAATGCTGAATATATTGAAGTTTGGAAGATACGTATATGACTTTCCTTGAATACTTTAATAGTAACACCAGAATCTTGGCCAAGAAAGTTAGTTGGTTCATTATTGATAATTAATAGTGATTGCAAATTGCTAATATTTTTCACATTTCCGTTTCCAGATATAAAACCAACTGATTTTCTTGGACCAGTTTGGACTTTCTTTAACTCCATCAACACTATAGATGGATACAGTTAATCAATGGTTGCGTACTCTCGCGTGAAAATGTTCCGCACTCATCACTATTCAAGATTCTCCTTGGTTGCTCGAAGATTTGGATCTCTACCTTACCACGCTATTAGAGCTAGCACTATGGTGCATCATTTCCCTTCCCTATCCCTCCATTTCCCTTAAAATGCTAAAAATCCAACCACTATGGTCTTCCATATCCCAACATGAGTAGGGATAGAGACCACCATCCCTACACGGGCGAACAGATCTGTTCAGCCTTGTAGGGAAGGGAAATCACACGAGGACTCAGTCCGCGTATGCTTTTTCACTTTACGCGGACTCAGTTCCCGTTTCGACAAATAATATTTTTTAACCTTTTTGGTTTACACCTCTCTCACACCCAAACCTAACCATCCATCACTAATAACGGCTCTATTTTGTACGCCGTCGGATCTCAACGGCCATTTTTTCAAAATCCCATATAAATACCAATCTAATTCTTTACTCAAACCACACCAAATCAATTGATTTTTTTTTATTCTCCCTCTTCCTCTTACATCAATTGATTTCTTCTTTCTCTGCATCTTTATTACAATTCGTTTTTTGTATTTAGATTTAGATTTATTGTAGTAGTTATTTATTTGTTATCTTAGTTTCATTAAAAATGGTACTTAATTTTGTCACACAAGAAGAGGTTGATCTTACCACTGCTTTTATTTATGTGAGTATGGACGAAATTGTGGGTTTGGGGCAAAAAAACGCTTTGTTTTGGAAACGCATTCACGAAATTTTTGTACAACGAAATGGCAATCCATACGGAAGAGATTGGGATGCTTTAAAGAGCAAGATGAGAGCTATTAAAAAGGATGTCAAAGAATTCATGTCCATTCTGAACGCTATATATCGCCAAACCAAAAGCGGTGCAAGCCACGAAGATTTGGTAAGTTTATTAAATTTGTAAGTTTTTCCATACAGGTTGTGATAATAGTAATAAACCTAATGTTTCTTATATAATTTTTCAGACAAAAGATGGTCGCCTTCAATATCAGGAACAAAGAGGACAACCTTTCAAGTATGATGCATGTTATGAATTATTTAGAGAAAAGATCCCTGGATATAATTATGAATTGACTGTGAGCCAAAACAGTGAGGTGTTTGAATCTCATCGTAACTTTTTATCGGTCGAAGATGGTAATGAAGTTCTTCCCAATGGAGAAACTCGTTGGAAATACAAGGAAAATGCACGTCCTATAGGAACAAAGAAAGCCAAAAAATTGCTAGACAGAAGAAGGATCGTGAGCAAGGTATATATAGAGAAGATGATGGTGATACATCTTCGGTTAAGATGGAAGAAGCTATGATACTTGAACAAAGTTCAAGTATTTTGGAGTATCTTAAGGAAACCCGATCAAGGAAGGAATAAATGAGAATGGAACGAGAATCCCAATACCAAAGTAAATGAATTTGCAAATGCTTCAACAACAGACTAATCAAATGCATGGACAACAAATGCATTTTAATCAAGACAATGCAATAATGTTGATGGACCTTAGTTGTTTAGCTCCCAACGAAAAAAAATACTATCAACGCAAGCAAAAGGAGATTTTGAAGGGGAAGGGTATAATCAGAGTTGAAGATTCTGAAGATGAAGATGTAATCCAACTCTAATTGTTTTATCTTTAATTGTGTTTAGTTTTTTAATTTGTAGTACATGTTTAGATTAAAAGTGTTATCTTAAATTTGTAGTTGGTAATGTTGTTAACTTTATTTAAATGTGTTTGAATTAATTAAATTTGTCAATTTGTTGTAACCACTCGATTTTCAAATCTAAATTCAAATAAATTACTTCATTTTTTCACTTCATCAAACTAATGTTCATAAATAACTTTAAAACATACCTCTAACATATCATTCGATAAGTTTACATGTTATTTTTGTTGTTGTCAGATTCAACAATCAATGCCGCTACGAAATGGAAAAACGGTTCTTTTCTCCATGCTGTGTATGCATCTGGTGCAGCGAAACGGTCACCTCTGTACCTATTGAGAAACTCATTGTACCTGATGCATAATTTCCTAACATGATATGTCCTTGAAAAAATGTAGGATGGTAGATAATTATGTCGTGGTTTCTTGCCCGTCTCTTTAACGAAAGATCCCCAACCAACATTAGTCCAGAATATTGTTTGATCCTTAGGATTTTCTGGAAAATCATCCTTGAAACGGTAATAGTTTCTAATCCATTCAGTCTCTTCTTCGACATCCTTTAACCTTTCTCTCAGTTGGAATTGTTGTTGACCACGTTCTTTTGCCTTGGAATTTTCTTCGTGTTCCTTGAGTTTGTGTTGGTATTCTGTCGAAAACCCAGATGAATATTTGGTATGTTTTGTGGACTTTCCTTTGCTTAACACTTCATCCAAAAATTGTGTTAGCTTGGTAGGTGATGAAGACGTCATTGCGTTCGCAGTAGCTTGATGACCTCTTTTGCATATCTCCTTTTCCATTGCAGCAATTGATGTAGTGGGTCGCTTGCATCTTCTAATTATGTCTTCGACTGAGTTGGTAGTTGCTGACTTATTTTCCATTGAATAGATGTTTTGCTTTGATGTTGCAAAGAAATATAGGTAGATTGATGTTGAAAATAAGAATGGGTTATCTTTCTTGTATATAGGATTCCTTCCCAATGGCTCTATTTTTAAGAACTCGTGCCCAACGGATTGTTTTTCCCAACGGATATTTTTCTAACAACTCGTGCCCAACGACTCTTTTCCAACGGCTATGTTTCCTAACGGGTCTATATCACAACGAATCAATTTCGTTATATATATACTATCAGCATTTTTTGGTTCTTACAACCAACAATCTCAATACATTCTTACAAACCATCAACCTAAATTATGTATTCTAACAGTTCGAGTAGAAATGGAAAACAAATAGTATGTGTAGAAGCAAAAGAGGTTTGTCCATGTTGTTTCATGGATACACACAATTTTCTTCAATGCCCATGGATATATACAAAATGTCCACAACCAGGATGCAGCGGCACTATGAAGGTAAAAGAGTCGATACCAGAGAAGATAAGGTATTTGGAATGTGAGTATGCTAAATGTCCGGGAGAAGCACAATGTTTGGAGGATGCAATGAAATATGCAATCAAACAACAAAAAGTTGAAGAACTCGGCAAAAACTTGAAACTAAAAGGTAAGGTGGAGTTTGAATGTACCAAGGGGATTCCGTGTGAAACTGAGGGTTGTTATTTCTTGATGGAAATGCACCGTTCAGTAGCCAAAAAAACATATGGAAAGCGTTACTGGAGATGCCTTGAGTGTGGAACGGTGGCATGGGCTGAATAAGTGTTGTTTTACTTGGATCTAATATCAATTGATGTAATGTGAAATTTTATAATTAGTATGTGTGAGTTTTTTAATTAGTCAGTTGCGTTTAGCAATATGCGTCTACAATAAATAATAATGGTAATTTTATTATTCAGATTAACGATTACATTAAGTACGTTCAACCAGCATTTAAACCAATAGGCGACCCTATTGGACGAGTTATGTCTCGTGAGGGTTTACAGAGAGATATACCCACAAAACCTATCTTCATTTTAATTATTTACTCTTCATATGATGATTCAGATGATGAATATTCAAAGGGTGAAGGGTCATAATCTGAGAAGTTATTTCTCAACATGACATAGCAGTTAAAAAATCTAAATGGTTTCCCCTTTTTTTTCTCGTAACTTTCCAAAGCACGTTGCTCCTACAACAAAATAAAACAATGTCAATTTACAATAAAATAATTAAACTATTCAGTACACATACTCAAAAGATTGTTTGATGGGTAACCACTGAATTTCTTACGATTTACGATGGTACTCCAGCCCAAAGTAGTCAATTTCGGCCATTTCGGCCGAAATTTCGGATTTCGGGTTTTGGAAAACGAAAATCGAAATTTCGGCCAAACGAAAAGTCGCCGGTTTTTTCGGCCGGAATCAATAAATTCCGGTCAAAATCGGTGTATTTCGGCCGGAATTGTTCTTTTATATTATTTTATTCCCTATTTCATATCCAACGTGTAATTTTCACCATAAATATAATATTAATGTAAAATTTCAATCCGAAATTACACCGAAATTTGGAAACGAAATTCCCCGATACAAAGTTGTACCAGTGTCTCGGCCCCGGCCGAGACACTCCGAAATCCGAAATTAACTACCTTGCTCCAGCCCTCCATAAATATAACGATCTCTGTGTCGTTACATATACTTTCACGTCTGAAGTAATTATGTTTAACCTTGTTTTTAGATACTTAACCGTGCGTTGATTCGGATTCCCGTTATGTATAGTCAACCTTTGTAGCAACTCCTCCAAAAGGTTGGTGTTATTGAGTTGTTCATCTTCTACTTCATTCTCTTGATGAACTTGAACCCATAAACTAACTATCATTTCGTCTTCCTCCGGATTATAACCCACCATAATTAAGAAATAGCAATGCAGTGGATAATAAGTTTTTTTTTTTAAGGTGGAGAACAGATTTGGTCGAACTAATGTGTTTATTGCTAAAGAGATTGTGAGTCCTTTATACATGCACCATATACATATCCATAAACTGTTGAATGAGATCTCCCGGATGAATATCCTAATCCATATACTGTACTGGTAGATTTCCCTGATATGTATACATATCCATATACTATGTAAATGATTTCGCTGAATCCTTTATACATGCACCATATACATATCCATAAACGGTTGCATGAGATTTCCCGGATGAATATCCTAATCCATATACTGTACTGGTAGATTTACCTGATATGTATACAGGTCCATGTACTGTGTAAATGATTTCGCGGATTATCGTAATTGTAAACCATATGCCACCAAATATAAACTTCATAATTTGCAAACATAAAGTGAATCCAAAATAATATCTAAAGTTTGTTATTACAAGAGCGTTTAACATTCGAAAACTTAAAATAGAAAAGTGAAATACATCCTATGCCTCATCATCATCATCATCATCATCATCATCATCATCATCATCATCATCATACATACCAGCATCATCATCATCGTCAACCTCAACATCGTCCTCCTCATCCTCATCGTCATACTCAGAATCCTCCCCTTCATTGTCATAATCCTCCCCATCACCAGAATCCTCCTCGTCATCTCCATCATGTTGATATTCGTCTCCTACATATCCATGTGCATCTCCATGAGGGAAGTCATCTGGGATGTGATTATTGTAATCTCCATAATACTCAAATGCCCCATCCTCGTTTTGTCCTGGGATAACTTCTTATTCTAAGTATGTATCATCATAATCTCCTTCTGACGATGGAAGTACCACGTATTCCATATCTGAACCCTCCAGACTGGACAAGTCCCCTGCATGGCCTCCTCTACCAGGGCGCGCAGCAATGTGCTTGACAAGATCATTTCTCAGTTGTAGGTGGAGTTCTAGGTTTTTCAGAGATAACATAAATACACGACCATTAACAGTAGGTTCGGGAAGGGGAACAAGAACAACCCTTCCCCAATTTGTATCCCGACGCTCATGCTCGATAATGATGTTGTGTAAAATAAGACAATATTTCATAATTAGATTCATGTCTGATTGGTGCCAATACTTACAAGGAGATCCGAAAATTTTGAATTTACCTTGAAGCACTTTAAAAGCACGCTCGACATCCTTTCTTTTAGCCATTTGATACTTGTTAAACCTAACATAGTCGGGAATATCCAATGTTTGAGAAAAAGCTTGTACAACTGTAGTCAACTTTGGATAGATACCATCGTCTAATAAATAACCCATATTTTATTGGTGAACGTTGATGACATAATTGCATGGAGGTGCTACACCCTTTAGCATGTTATCAAAAAGGTGTGAGTGTTCCAACACATTCAAATCGTTGTTTGATCCAGGCATTCCAAAAAAGACATGCCAAAACCACAAATCATATGATGCCACCGCCTCTAATACCAAACTACTCTCTTTATCTTTACCCCTGTAAGTTCCTTGCCAATCTACCGGACAATTCTTCCATGGCCATTGCATACAATCAACACTACCAAGCATTCCAGGAAAACCTCGGTCGGCATTCTCAGCTAGCAACCTCTGAACATCTTCAGGAGTGGGTTCACACAAATATCTGGCTCCAAAAGTCATGCAAATGGTGTGGCAAAAACTTTTTAGATACTTGTATATTGTAGTTGCATCCATACGAGTGTAATCATCAATACTATTAGCAGGCATACTTTTGCATAAACATTTCATCATGGCAACTAATTTCATATACGGAGAATTCCCCATAGTACCAGTTGCATCCGGACGTTGATGCCAATCCGGATCAACTTCAAGCAATTTTCCTAACAATTTCTCGAATAACTCTTCCCTCATGCCTAGACGCTATTTGAATTGTCTGGAGGTATAATCGATTCCAGGCGTAAAATAATCATTCATCATTTTTGCATCATGCCACACTCGATCACGCGTTGTTACACTACGTATCTGTACCTCCTGTGGTACAGGTTGTCTAATAATACACAACCGTTCATCCAAACATAGTTGTGTAAACATAATCAAAGCTTTCTCTTCTTCATCACTATCACTAGAGGTATCCAAATACATTCCATATTTGTGTCTCACATAAGAACGCATTAGACTCATTGTGCACCCTAGCAAACCAAAAATACACTATCAATTTGGGTATAGCATACATAAACACAAGTATATCAAAATTCTACATTAATATGCATATACATGGAACATTAAATTCTACATAAATCAAGACACACAACAATTAATCATATATTTTTCACTTAATATATGTGTTCATAACGTTATTGAATTGCATACTACATATCCAACCAACCTAGCATCAATAATTTCATCAAAAATGAAATCAAATTAACTTAAAAACCCAAACATTAGAATCACTCACCTTATATGATTTTTTGGATGAAATTCAAAATTGAAGAACGGATTTGCTTCACCTTGTGCTAACCATCAAACCCTTTTAATCCAAGCTCACGAATCGCCTTGAATCGACATGAAAATGGAAAGGGGGTAAATGGGGTTTTGAGAGGAGGAAAATTAGTGAAGAAGATGAAATGGGAGGAAGAACCGGGTTCTGTGAACTTAAACCTATCAAACGGGGACTCAGTCCGCGTATTTGGTCAAGTCAACGAGTTGACTAATACGCGGACTTGGTTCCCGTCCTGCACTATTCATACGCGGACTGAGTCCGCGTATAGTGTAGGGAATGGATAGCTAGGCAACATAACAGAGTTTACTTTCGTGTGCCATCCCTTCCCTTTATTTAAGGGATAGGGAAGGGATAGCTAGCATCATAGTGCTATCTCTTAGAGGTTTTGAATCTTTTGACACGGTTAACAATTGTCAGGTCGCAAATACTAGTATATAAACACTTCTGTTTCAGGAAAAATGTTACTCCAAATAAATTTTGTCCCACTATTAGATGGCCTAGTTGAAATTTAATTTTGTCCCACTATTAGATGACCTATTTCAAATAAAAGGATGAATTTCCAAAATTATCCTTCTCATTAAATCTCACGCATTTTTTCCTCGGTCCCACTCTCCGTTTCTCCCTTCATTTTTCATTTCCTCAGTATCACTCTCACTCTCCATTTCTCGGATCATACCAAGGTTTGAAAAACGGGTCACGGCTCAGGTCACGGACACTAGGCGTGACCGTTATAATGAGTTTTCACAAGTGTGAGCACGTTTTTGGCAAAAAAAAGCGTTAGATAGTAAAAAAAACGCGTTTTTTGAAAATAACGGGCGTTGTAACGGTTAGATAGGAAAAAATAATAATTTATGATCTGAAATTCCTATGCAACGGTTATAACGTACGTGAAAACGTTTTAACAACTCTAAAAAACGTTGTTACTAGGTATTTTTATTTTTTAATACTCCCTACGTCCCTAAATAGATGACCTATTAATTTTTAAATGTTGTCCAACTAATAGATGACCTATATCATTAAGAAATTCTAATACTACCATTTTATTTGATTATTGTTAATATAAGAAATGTGTATAATTTGATAGTCATGTTTATATTCTTTACATAGGTGTTTTAGAATGCTTTTCACTATACAATTTACGAAAGTTTGATAAAATTCGTGTCGGTAAATTATAGCTACTAAAATTTCGTCGGCAATAATTAGCTGGGTGACTAGGTCTACTTATCCCTTTATTAGAGTCAGAATTTCCATCAAATGCCAAGAAGTTGGCAGGGTTTTAACAAGTCTATATGGTACTAGACTACAAGTCTATATCAAATAATTATTACGTCCAAATCATGTACCCACCACCATTGCATGATGATGCATATATTTTTTTTGTTTTTTTGTTTCATTTTAAGTTTTCACAAAGAAGTGAAGAACTAAAGCATAGAACGTTGGTTGATGAATTGAAGATTCAAGTTGGTCCCTCACGGTTGGGGGAAACAACGAATTGAAGATTCAAGTTGGTCCCTCACGGTTGGTGTCTGTTCAACGACATTACTGGAGAGAATATGGTTGTACACTCATGTCTGATGGTTGGAAAAGCAAAAAAAACCATACGATTGTAAACTTTCTAGTTTACAGTGGTAGTGGAATTACGTTTTTGAAAAGTGTCGACATAGAACATAATTGGTTGACAACAGAGTATTTAATTACTTTGTTCAATCCCGTTATAGATGATGTCGGTCCGAGAAATATTGTTCAATTAGTAACAGATCAAGGATCCCAATTCAAAGCTGCAAGTAACTAAGAATAACTTCATTAATCATTAACTTATTTTTATTTTTGTTTGAATAGGTAAGATATTGGCATCAGAATATGACACATTTTTCTGGGTTCCTTGTGCTGCTCACGTATTGGACTTGATGTTGGAAGATATGGAAAAATTCCCCTTTGTTAAAAATGTGATCGGAGAAGCAAGACAAATTAGAAAATTTATTTACAATCATAGTTGGGTTCTTGCTAGATTTCGACAACATTCTGCAGGACGCAATCTATTGCGCCCTGTCTTAACAAGGTTTTCAACGAATTTTATTGCAATCAAAAGCATCATTGATCAACGTAATGCTATCGAGAGCCTATTTCTGGACAAGGAATTTCTGAAATCGGATGAGACAAAAACTAAACAAGCTAGACAAGTGAAGAATATTATTTCAAATGAGATGTTCTGGACGACGTGTCAAAATGCATGCATAATGGTTGGTCCTTTGTTGAAAATGATTCGTTTCTTGGATTCAGACAAATCCACCATGGGATATTTGTTCCATGCACTTGCTACATGTGTGGAAACTATACAAATGAGTTTGGGATCAAATCGAAATGCTTCTATCGTGGGTGTAATAAAGAAACGATGGAAAAGTCAGTTGAGTTCTCCTCTTCAAGCTGCATCGTATTTTCTCAATCCTTATTACATCTTTAACCCAACAACTAATCTCATCAATAATGAAATTTCTGAGCCGCAAATTTGTCTTACTGAAATTATATCAAAAATGTTTAGTGGCCTGCAAGAACAAGCACAATGCATGCTAGAGGTACAAAGTTACTAATACTATCTCCAAATATGTATAATTAAGTAATTTGAATTTCTAGTAACAATTGTACTTTTCTTTGTAGGCAGGAAGAATGCGAATGATGCAAGGTCAATTTGCAGCACCATCAGCACGTATTGCAGCTCAACATGGTGATCCTATAAGTTGGTGGTTATCTTATGGTGCTGAGTATCCATCACTCCAAAAGATTACAGTAAAGATATTAAGTCAAACAAATTAATACATCGTCTGGATCAGAGAGGAATTGGAGTGTGTTTGAAAGAATCCACACCAAACTACGCAATTGTTTACTTTCATCGAGATTAAATGATCTGGTGTATGTCCAGTACAATTTGAAGTTGGAGCAACAAAGAATTAAAGGTAAAGCAAGGAGACATAACATTGATGTTCACGACGTTCATAGTTTACTGAGGGATGACAATATGCTTGACTGGATAGCGGGGGAAGATGAAACATCGGTTTTACCTCGATAAAAACAGTGGTTAAATATGCTAGAAGAGGAGGCCGTTAATAATCCATAGCATGTCCCTCTACCATACAATTGGCATGATCCTGAAGTTCAAATCCCATACGAAAGGTTACCGGTGAGTGACTTTGTTTATGACTTTGATAATATTTCATTTGGAGACAATACACAATATTATGAGAATGTGAATCCAACATATGATTCTCGTTACACTTCTGATCGCTCTGACCATGGTGTTCAACATATGAACGAAGTATATAATTCTAATATTGATAATAATAATGAAGTAGGTAACAATAATGATGATACTGAAGGAGGTTATGATAGCGATAATGATGGTTATTATGATGATGATACTTATGCAAACGAAGATAGCCAGTACCCCGAAAACGATGACTATGATGTGGAAAGGAACCGTCGAGAAAATAAAGAATACTTGAAAAAAGGTGGTGCTCGTAGTTGGTTCGCGTAGCTTTTTAAATGATGAATACTAGTTTAACAATTCTATGTTTTTTAAATTTGAAGTTTTTAATGCTTTAGTTAGTTTCCTTGTATCATTTAAAAAAATTTAATTCGAAGTTTTCAGCTTTCAATCCAGAGAAGAAAAAAAATCAAAAGAAATGGTAAGAAAGTTATTTACACGGTTATAATGTGCGTGATAAAGGGAAAACAGTTCTAAAAAACGCACGTTAAAATGTTATTTAGAAGAAAAAAACATTCAAACTAATTTTAGAAAAACGGTTATAACGTGTATGAAAACTGAAAAACGGTACTATAAAACTGCCGTTTTTTCCTATTTATCGGCATAATAAAGGCACATGGTTCGAGGACCCTCACGGCCATGGTATATGGGTGTGACTGTTTTAACGGTCATTTTTTTCGGTAAAAACTGACATTTTTAAAGAACGCGCAATTGGGGGATACATTTATTAATTGGGGGTTATAGCTACATGACAAAAATGGTGTCCCAATAGCAATTCTGGGTGACCCCCTATGTAATTATTTTTTTAATTTCTAATCTAGCCCTCACTAATCATGTTTAGTGGTTAATAATAATTAGTAAATTCTTAAGTATTTGGGGAATAGATTAGTGTGTGTTTTTATTTTAATTTGTGTGAGTGAGGAGTAGAATGAGAAGAAAAAAAAAATGAGTTCCATTTTTTTTTTGAAAATGGAAGATGATTGTGATGAGAGAATTGCAGCAGCTGAATCTTTAGCTCAACTACAACAATAATCATATCTTCAATCTTCGGTGTATGATAACAACTCACAATTGGAGTTATATGATGAACCAACACCCTTGGATCATGATATTCGTGAGCATGAAGTGTTTTGTGAAGAACCAACCCAAGAAAGTAAACATGTTCAGCATACAAGCAACCCCAACACACAGGTAATGCTTCAAAGAGGTCGAAAATTTGATTTCTCTTTTTCAAACCGCCATTTTTTTCACTGAAAAAGCTTAGTACCAGCATGCTCGTTGTATGAATACTACGCTGGAACTAGTGATACCGGCTTGGTATTCATACAACACGAATGCCGGTACAATATATCCCCCATTTTAAACACTTTCCCGGCGTGGTATTCATACTCCATTCAATGCCGATACAATATATACCCCATTTTAAAAACTTTCCCGGCGTGGTATTCATACTTCTTTCCATGCCAGTACAATATATCCCCCATTTTAAAAACTTTCCCGGCGTTGTATTGAAACCAACTATGCATGCCGGTATGCACTTATGATTTTTACCTAACACCGAATATTCCATAAAATATTCCAACTGGCATGGTTCACTACTAACTGACGATGCCGGTACTTACAGAAAAGCATCCAGGAGTTTAAGATTTTTGAACTCCAATACCGGCGTGGTATATAAAATATCTGGAACGCCGGTAGTTGTTCCCGACATTCTTTAAAAATTACCTCAATGCCGGCACTTGAATCCGGCTGGAAAACTCACATGTCGAGAATGTCGGCTCCTGTTACCAGCTTGTACCTTGTTTATCGAGAATACCGGTATTGACTCTTCCGGCCTTTGTGTTCAAGAACATTCAATGCCGGAACTGTGGTCGAGCACGCCGGAAATGGTACCTGGCATGGTAATTTTTTTATTTTCTTTGAACTAATTCAATTTTCTTTTCATTTATTCCTTAGATTGTGACATACATTGATCCAAAAAATTCCAAACCGCTTGATCCGGATACGTCCAAATACTATAAGATGCCTCCGGTATGTTACCAAACAATACATTTCACCTAGTTTTTAGAACGTTATGTGGGGATTTCTTGTAATGAACCTTATAATCTTCCATTGTTGTCCTAATGTAGGGAATTAAATCTCCATCGGAAGCAATTGCTTGGGAAAAAGAGACGGGTCTGAAGAACAAGTGTGTGTTGGTGAGGAATACCCAAGTGGATGTAACCATTCCAAATAATCACGAATGTAGGATGGGTCAGCTTCATCACCGTTGTTCGCAACCTCCCAATTAGTAGTATCTACCAAACGACGTGGTTCCCTATCCCTCCAGTGTGTTGGTTCGGGAGTTGGATCATACTCTACCCTCAACCTTGTGGAAATTGAAATGCAACGAGAATAACCAAGAAGGTACCTTTCAGAAGAGGCTGTCATGAAACTAGGTAATTGATTGAATCCAATTTTCCGCATCACATGTCGAGGATCATCCATAACGTATCCCTTTGGGTGGAACAAAGGACCATGGTATAATGCAACGTTATAAAACCAAGTGTATTGACGGTTCTCTCTAGCCTCCTTTTAGGGGTCAAACACAACATCCTTGGTAGTCATCGCGTCAAGAGCCACTCTCATTTCTATCATTTGACCATTGTTACCGGTCTTTGGATGGGCGTTGAACTCGTATTTATTTGCTCTAGGCTCCCGGGGGTCAACAACGAGCTTAAACTTCAACATGGGGTTGTCCTTGAACAATGTTGGGAAATGTTCATAAGCCCACACCTATACAAATTTGAAATGATACATATAAAAGTCAGTAAATTTGTTTCTAAATACATAGTAAGGATGCACGTAAACAATATAAACAAGAACATAAGTTTAAAAACAAAAGTACTTGGAGTAGAGTGAAATTCCCAACAAATTGGTTTGTAACCGCCTTAGAGGCCCTTCTCATCTCCCCCATAAAGTGTGCCATTGCCACGGTACCCCATGAATAGGTAAAGACCTCGTCCAAAGGATCCAATTACTGAAGGAATTTTGCACTAACCCTATTGATACTAGTATCAGGGAATACCCGAGTGCCCAAGATGTATAACAGGTACGCAGCGACGGTATAACGAATCTGTGCGGGGTCTCATCCATCCTGCACACTTCTTTTCTTTATGTTTTGAAACTTCTTCTTAAGCAGAGTCAGTTTGAATGTCTTTGTCCTACTAACCTTTGATATATAGAAGCTTTACACAGACTCTTTTTAGTCCCAACCAAACAACTTGTTAGTAAGCTCGTGCAACTTCTTCCATTCTAGCTCAAATTCACCTCGTTCTGCAATTGATTTGCCGATAACGTTCAAGCCTAGAATGTTCTGAGCATCATCAGGGATCAAGGTCATCTCTCCAATCGGGAAGTGCATTGTATCAGTTTCACCATGATACCTTTCGACGAAGGAATTGACGGTGACAATATCGGGCTTCACATAATTTTCAACTAAAGGATATAAACCTGATTCCTTTACTATTTCTTGGACATCATCATGCTCTAGAAATAAATCCCAATCAGCCGCAGCTTGGTTTCGGCAAACACGCACAGCCTTCTTATGATCCTACAATTAAGAGATTTTGCATAAATATAGTACATATGCACGATATAGAAATTCTTACATAGGCCTGATATATAGTACGAGCCCATGAGTGCGTGTAGCCAAATAGAACCCGCTGATCAAAATCGGCTGCTCCCCAAATTTTACCATATTTAAGGTCGGGTATCATGTCATCAACATGAGGAAGGTGCGAACCTTTAACTTTTACTTTGCCTTTGCGTTTGCCTTTCCCCTTGCCTTGTGTGGGTTGTTGAATTGGACCACCTTGTTCAACTACTCCTTGGCTTTGGTTTGCTAATTGAGTTGGATCAATCTCATTGTCTTCCTCCTCACTTTCCTCTTCATCTTGATCATCTTGCTTATCTTCCTCATCTTCCTCCTCAACATCTGCAGTAGGTTCACGGATTACAAGAATACTACGATCACGACCACTCTCCCAAATATCCCCTCTTGTCTCAAAACCCAAACGCTTTTTGTTATTCCCTCGAGGAGGCATATACTGAGGATTATCAAGACCATCCTTCCTTTTTTTCTTAGTCGCAGGAGCTATAGCTTTTCCTTTGTTAGCCTCCTTTGCTTTGGCTTCCTTTGCTTTAGATCTATTTCAAAAGAAGCACGAAATTAATGTATAAGACAACCACTAACTTTCATTTCTAATACCGGCATACAATAACAAAGAACATACCAAGCCGTGAGCTAGTTCCAGCATACACGTATAACAAAGTTTAACGCCGGGTTAAAGTGACGGCATACATAAATAAATGTCGAGAACGCCGATATAGTAAAGGAATGTTCCTGGATAACTAAACACCACTACCGTCATTCACATATAATAAAAATTTATGCCAGATTAAGGAACCGGCATACAAAAATAAATTTAAAAAATGCCGGTACAGCCTTTAAAATTCCTGGAAACTTAACACGATTACCGGCATACCCGCATAAAAAAATCAATGCCGGGTTCAAGTACCGGCCTGCAAAATAAAATTTCGAAGATGCCGGAAGAAATTATAAAATTCCTGGATACCAAAACTAGAGTTCCGGCATGAATTCTAAAATAAAGTTTATGCCGATACAACTCACTAAATCCTAGTTCATTATTTTCTGTATATTAGAATTTAAATACCGGCGTGGTCTTTAACCTAGATTGAGTGCCGATACCTATTTACGGTGTGGTATTCATACTAAATCGACTGCCAATACTTCTACCGGCGTGGTATTCATCCTAGATCGCATGCCGATTTCAACTACCGGTGCGGTATTCATACTAAATTGAATGTCGGAACTTCAGAAACTAAAAATTTGCAGTTAGGATTTTGCGATTTTGACCTAAACCCATAGCTACAAATCGAGTGAAACACTAATTAAACAGTTCAAAATGATTAACCTTCTCACAGAAGCCATCTTTGCTAGTAGTTCATCGTCCGATAGCTCTGCTTTTTTGTCTTCTTCCTCTTGAACAATCAAAACAAGATTTTTTTTTCAATTTCTGTTGTGCAATCGTTCTTGGGTTCGATTGACTTGGGTTCGATTGGGAAGTTATTTTCTTACGTGGAGGCATGGTTATGATTTGGGTAGGTTAATCGACGAAGGAATTTTTTATTTAACGATTAATCGTCGATGAAGAACGATGAAGAAGATGAATTTTTTTTCGGAACCCTAACCCTCACACGACTATGCCGGTACACAAATGGGGGATAACTGATTTTGTGTGTTTGGTTTTGATTTTAAATTTTTTATTTTCTGGGGAGGGTATAACAGTCTTTTCATAATGTTTTTTAATTAACCAAAGGGTGTTTTAGTATTTTCATACCCAAAAAACACCCCTTAACAAGCACCTAAGGTTGGGGGAAGTAATTCATATCCCCCAATTAGTTTTGATATCCCCCAATTGCACGTTCTTTTTAAAACCTTGGATCGTATCTCCACCACCACCACCACCTCCACCATCAACGTCAAACTAAATCTCTTCTTCTACTACGATGACCACCTTAATCATCTTGATCTTCATCTTCTCCATTGTCAGTTTTTCTATCTTTAATTTTAATTGGATCTGATAAAAAGATTACATTTTTGGTATGAACTTAACATATTCTGCGTGGGTTTTTGATTTTATGAATAAATCTTCCAAAATTTGAAGTTGAATCTAATATAGGGTTTAGATCAAATTTTATTGAATCGGTATTAAATGGGGATATGGATTTGATTATTGAATTGGGTAGGATTTTATGAATTTGTCAAATTTAGGATATGTTCTAATTTGTGTAATTTGTTCTTTTCTGGTTAAAATTAACTGACCCAACTCAATGGATGAATCAAACCCTTTGGTAATGTGTTTTATCATCTTTAATTCCTTGTTGTTGCCATTGATTGAGTGACTGTTTTGTGTATGCATGTCTGAGAGAGAGACATGGAGGGAAAGCTTCAGGCTGTAGTTATGTTTAGATTAATTGATTGAAGTGTTGTATGGGTTCTTTTTCCTAAACTTAGTAGTTGAAGTGGAATGGAAGTATAGTTCCATTCCACAACAATAAATCCTTGTGACTGTAGCTGCATTGGTATACGTTAGAGTGGCAGTAATATTTTTTGATTTCTTTTTTGATTTCTACGAAGACTAATTGAAGTGTTGTATGTACCCCCTGGCAAGAAGGGGCGTACATACATTTTAGAGAGATCTGAATTATGTTGAGAGTTGAGACTCGCTCAGTAGCTTAACTATTTGTTGCATTTGTGTTGTTCTTTCATCTGTTAGACGTGTTTTTTAATATTATTGCTATTTATTTGGATTGAGTTTTGCATCTTAGATTCCAAAGTACTCCATCTTTTATATCAAATTTGAAATCCATCTTTTGAGAAATTCAATTTACAATGACTAGGTTTGATGATGACGGAGAAGAATATGCTGATATAAAATGGGTTGAACTTGGTTTTGGACTGGTACAAACTGATTACATGTACATTATGAAATGCTCAAAAGAAGGGGAGGTTTTCACTCGCGGTGAACTCAACCCTTACGGAAACATTGAAATGAGCCCTTGTTCTGGTGTCATGAACTACATCCAGGTACTGTTATTATTGACAACAACATTAATCAATTTCTTTAGCTTCACCCTTTTCATAGATAAATAAATTACAATAGTCCATTATCCAAAATATCAGGGACTATTTGAGGGATTGAAGGCTTACAGGAAAAGAGATGGGAATATCCTACTATTCTGTCTAGTGCAGAATGCAATGCGTCTGCAAATGGATGCTGAGAGAATGTGTATGCAATCACCCTCCATAGACCAATTCATCGATGATTTCAAGCAAACAGTTCATGCTAACAAACTCTGGGTAATCATAACTTTTCCTTGCATTTGTTTTTTCTGTCCCTGGCAGAGCACCTAATTTGGCTTGTGCCGTAGTGAGATTTCAGACAATTTGATTTATTATTTACTCAATGGCCCGATTTATATTGAATCAAATTAGACATGTGGCACAAGAGTTTCATAAAAAAACCTATGACTTGGTGGCACAAAAAAGTTAGAAAGAAGTTTTATGTTGATGCCTTTTGTTTTAATGAGATTTTCAAATTGGATACAGGTTCCTCCTCCAGGGAAAGGGTCTCTGTACATTAGACCGCTTCTCTTAGGAACTGGACCTATTCTAGGAATATCTCCTGCACGAGAATGTACGTTCATCACTTACGCTTCACCAGTGGGTAACTAATTCAAGGTAAGTTTTTGTGCTCGATATATATTATGGTTTTCTTATTCATCTTAAAAGAGGTTATGGTTCTTGCTCGTGTATTAGGAAGGAATAGCACCATTGAATTTGGTTATTGAAGAAACGATGCATAGAGCTAATCCTTGTGGAACTGGAGGAGTCAAAACCATCACCAATTATGCACCTGTAAGCAATTACATAATTGAACTTATGCGAAATTCTTAAATGCTGCCACCCACTGCTGCATTGGTATACCCACACTGCCGCAACATGATTTAGTCTTCGTAGAAATCTTAGTTTCCAAGGCGGAGATTCTTGTTGTTTATACCTTCAGAGTTTCAAATGTATGTACGCCCCTTCTTTCCAGGGGGTGGCAGATCATTAGAGTGATGATAGACATGCATTTTAAATGTGAATTAGGTGGTGGTTTTTTGTGTATAAATCGGTATGGTTTCTTTCAATTTTCAGTACTCATTGGAGTTTGCATTAGTCACCCTGAAGGTAGATAAGTTGGTTCATTCTGTAAAGAAGAAATTGAAGCTAGAATGGTCTTGAAATTTAAGTTGTTATTATCTTATTTGTTGCATGGTGAGGTCTGGAGATGTATGTCAGAAGCGTTGGAGACAAATGGTAAATCACATTGGTGAGCATGGGATTAAATCCTTTATGCAACAAGTAGAAGTGCTGGTAAAATTATGTTGTCCGGAGCTACTTGAAACCAGAGAATCCTTTGAAAACACGTCTTGCGTTTCTTGAGGGTGTAGATGTGAGTTAAGTATTTTTGCTGTAGAATTTCATTTAAAATAAAAAAATTATTGATACTTTAAGAACACTTGGAAAGTCAATGCTGTCTAATGTGGGCTATAAAGATCCGCAGAGATGCGATAATGCTGGATGAGCCTGGGTAAACATTTTGCATCGATTAATTTTTACCTCTTTGCATGTTTACTAGTATCCCTCTTTACTATATCTGGTTGCACATGAGTTCGGCATAACTTAAGTCTAAATTTAGGTTCATTTGATCCATGAGGATATAAAATTTGTCATTTGATCAGTGGAGAATGAAACTTATGACTTATGAGTATATGAATAGAGTTACGCAACCTTCCTCTAAACTTGTTTGTCAGATGAATGAAACTATGTCATGTTCACATTCTATCACATAAAGATTACAGGCTGAGTGAAATGAAACCATGTAAATTTCATGAAAATACCAACAGTGTACTTTTCTTGTCCAGCTTATTGTGACTGTTTGTCTCTGTAGATAAAAGTCATTCGAGGTTTTCTTGCTGGAGAAACCATGTTAGCAGCTGGAAGGCTTGTTGCAGAAACTACATAATCTTTTTATTGCCATGTACTTTGCCAGCAGTATTCTCATCCTTGCAGAAATATCTTAAACATGAGAGGTAATGAGTTGCTTCCTTCACCAGATTCTTATCAACTTCGATTTGAGTAGGAAGCTCCCCAATACGTGCAAGTTTCTTTTTACCTATATGCCGCAATTTATAATTGTTTCCTCCACGAAGCTTTTGAACCTCTACCATGCATAGTTGCAACGATAAGAATACGTCATTCAGAGTTTGTGCCGATAATTCATTAAATGCTTTATCCACAGCTGATAAAAGTTTGTTAACAGTAGTGGGCACCTCTCTGTGCTGTAACGATTGTATAGCCCTGAA
This sequence comes from Papaver bracteatum, assembly GCA_023529315.1. Lineage (NCBI taxonomy): Eukaryota > Viridiplantae > Streptophyta > Magnoliopsida > Ranunculales > Papaveraceae > Papaver > Papaver bracteatum. Next base: position 5,275,027 of record JAJJWX010005078.1, on the reverse strand, counting down.
AAATCCAAGATCAAGAACGTTCATGTTGGGACTTTGTGAAGGTTGGAATCTCAACCTAATATCAGATCCTTCTTTTGCCGCTTCTTTCAAGAATTCTTCATCATCCACTTTAACATGTGGTTTCGCATTATCTTGTTGGATGTATATAGTTTCCCCATTGTAGTTTGGCCACTTTTCCTGAATGGCTGGTAAAAATTTCTTAATCAAACAATCTCTTGTAACGTCTTTGTTCACTGATTCAATTGGTTTATCTTCAAGTGTTCCAGCCGGACGATTCTTGCTCGTTCGCTTTGCTTCCTCCTTTACTACAAAAGGAAATATACCTATTTTTCCATTAAAAACTTCATTCCCAAACTCATCAAACCTAGGACGAGCTATTGCTGCCAAAAACATCACTTTTTTAATGTATCTTTTACTTTGACATGTACGATATGGTTCGGTTTCTTCCGGATGAAGGTAGTAATTCTCTGTTGTTTATGTCATAAAAAACCACTTCTCATCTATATGGATAACATCATACATGGGCTTGATCATCATATTATCCTTGTAAGGTATAAGCTCAAGCATTCCTAAACATAATTTTAACCGTGTTTTCTTCGTGTCCACTGTGAAGGCTGGTTTTATTGCATTCGTGTGTTTTTTAATTCCTTATTTCTTGACATATCTATGCACAGTTGACTTGGGCATGTTCAGAGCTTCGGCCATGGACCTTATGCTGGTGCATCTTCGCAATGGTATTTCCATAATCTTTCTGAAATCAACCTTCTTGGGTTTAGGACCAACTCTGGTGGGTTTTTGTGAAGACACGTCAAAAGGTAAATCCTCGATTATCTCCATCACCTTAATTAATTTAAAAAGTATTCCTAATTAGTGCAACCTTCTTACAGTTGAAGACCTAATGATAACTAAGATGCACTGCTTAGATTAATGTATGTGCAGTTTCTATAACTATTGGATAATGATTAGTAATTTGTTATTCAACTCAATCTTAGTTATTAACCTGAAGGCATGTTAGTTTTTTCAAATCTAGCGGAGTGTAAATATCAAACCTATTTGGATGCCTTTCAACTGCTGGATTATTCTGTAATATATCCATAGTGTTGTGTCTGACATCGTTAATGTTTACACAGCTTCTTAGCTCAAATTTTCTACGGAGTTTGGTGTTTTGAATCCAGAAATGGAAGGTATAAATGCAACTTTGCTGGCACTTGGAAAAGCAAAGGGAAGTCCTAATAGAATCCTACGGATCAAGTTACTAATCTGAAAAATCATGTTGGATTATGGGGTTGAAAAAGCATATGCATTGACACCAATACTGAGAAGATAAAAATTTGCAGGTAAAATATGTTTTGCCTTTTTGGAGGTCTAAGTCTCCAGCTCTTTATTTGGTTTTTAGTTTGTGGAAAAGGTGTATTGGGTTGAAACGATGAAAAGGTCTTCTTTGAAACTGTGAGGGGAATCTATAACTCGACAATGGTTTCAGATGATTCTACTTTGGTTATCTAAGACAGTCCGAATGCCTTTAGCAATTTGAAAGGTTACAAACTGCAGAGATGTGAATTTTACAAGAAAATATGACTGGTTATTCGTACTGGCTAACAAAATACACAGTTATGGACAAAGTACAACTAGGTATGGTATGCAAAGTACTGAACAACTCCAATGCTCACCACCTTACAGATGCAATTTTCGTGAAAATAACACCACACAACAGCTGTGTAACACGTATCACAGCTCAGGAGTCGATTAACAAGGAGATATAACTGAGATGAGGACAAGTCAGTTTTGCAGGTTTAATGTTCAGTCAGGCAAATAACTCACTCAGAAATCACGGAATTAAGCTCATGGATACCAGGGTTTGATTTTCACTAATGAGAACTTATTTCAGCAATCACAGAAGATATTCAATCTGTTATGTAGGGGCAGAATATTGTCACAACAATATTCCTGCGAAATAAACAACTGTTTTGCGATGCATCGATAATAAACGAATTACTCTGCGGCACATCAGTGATATTCTGCGACACATCCAAAGATGATTTAAACAATGACGTAATGACTGAAAACGACAGAAGCACGAAGAAAGTATGACATGTTTGCGGTATATCAATAAAACCTGCGAAAGATAAAAGGCGGTTCCAGCTGCGATTTATCGCAAGAACTCAAATCCAAAATTGAAGGGAATCTTAGCTGTAAATGAGCTGTCATGAGCTGTAATCCACTATGTAAATACCTATATAAAGGAGGTGAATAGTTCCAGAGAGGGGATGAATTTTTTGAGGGTGAGGAAAGTTTTTAGGAGAGAGAAAAATCTTTGTTAAGTGTTACTGTGTTCTTGATTTCTGTAATTCCTTAAGGTCATATTAATGAAAAAATGTTCTTAATCTTCAAATTATGTCATAAATATTGATAGATTCTTGAGTAGGGTGTAGTGTGGGAATTCCTGCAACTACATTTTGGTGCCCAGAAACAGGGAGAATCAAGCTTGAGAAATTTCAAATTGCAGTTTGAAGATTTGAAGAAATTATTAGAATTGAAGATAAATGGCTAGAAGGAGGAGAAATACATCAGAACCACCAACAACAGTGAGAAGAAGTAAAAGAATTGCAGGGGAAGGAACGTGTGAATTGGAAGGATCTTTAAGGAACAGATCTGGAAGAAGTAGAATGAGAAATAGAGCAGAAAATTCGAACCAACCACCAAATCAACAAACACGAGCACAAGATAGAAACATGGATCATGATAGAGTAAGTGTGCATACTTGGAGGTCGGATTCGATAGAAGAGGCGGAAAGTCAAGAAGAGGAAAGAAATCAAGAAATGGAGGAAGGATTAATTCATGAAGGACGTGAAGTGGAAGATGGTTTGAGACAAAGGATACAGGAAGAAAGAAGGTTAGAGGCAGAAGAACGTGCTAATATTACAAGACAAAATCATGAATTAAGAATGGAAAATTTGAGGTTACAAAACAGAAGATCAAGAAGCAGCATGAGATCAAATTCAAGATCATATAGAGAAGAAGCAAGGCAAAATATTCCTATACAAAATATTGACGAAAATTTGATAAATGATCGTTATGCTCCACGCGATGAAACTTTAGACATTAGACATAATCAGATAGAAGGAGAAAATCAAGAAGAGAGAAGGATAATGTTACGTGATGAAGAGATTCGAAGAAATCGCAGGATTATCGAAGATGATATTGAGAGACATTATATTGAGCAAGTACGTTTAGCAGGAGAAAGAGAGAGATTGCGAGCAGAAGTAGAAGAGCAAGAAATTCTAGTAGCGTTGCGTCAGAATAATCATGACAATCGAGAAAGACGATGTGCGCAAAATCGTAATAATGATAATCTCAATGAGGAATATGAGAGAATTCGTAGAGACATAGAAAGGCAACGAAGATAAACAGTAAGGGATGAGGAAATTCATGGAGAAGAGAATGAAAGACAGATTAACTTACAAGAAGAAGAAAGTCGCAGAAGAAGGCAAAACCAAGATGTTGAGGAAGAAGCGAGAAATATCGCAAGACGAGAAAGGCATGAACACAGACGAAGAGAAGCTGTGTTGAAAAGACCAATTGAGCAAAATTCTGATAGGAATGAACAAATCTTACGAGAATTGGCAGAAATGAGAGGAATAATAAATAACAGAAGAGAAGGATGAAGAAGACAACTTGATGAGGCAATCGAAGAGGCTGCGAAAACTCCATTTACTCAAGAGGTACAATTAGGAGGGATACCTCCAAAATGTAATTTACCGGTGTTGACCAGTATATTTTATGGAACTACGTGTGCTGTCCAACATATCAAAGCTTATATTCGATGTATGCTACAATGGGAGAACCATGATGTCGTTTTGTGCAAATATTTTGCATCAAGTTTAACTGGCGAAGCATTGAAGTGGTTCGAAAGTCTTCCCAAGAATACAATAACTTCATTTATGCACTTGCAAACCACTTTCTTAGGAGCCTACATCAGCAATAATTCTGCGCGACCTGGAATTGAAGATGTGTTTGGATTAAAACAGAGAGTTGGTGAGAGTTTGAAACACTTAACCATAAGGTGGAGGACAATGTAGTGAAATGGCAGGAAGAGTAGATGAAAGATATCTTATTTTGTCCTTCATAAATGCTATGTTTGCGACAAATCTATTATACATCCAGGTCTTCAGAGTCAAAAACACAATCACTATGACAGAGTTGCGAGAATTGCAAGAGGAATATATTGCTTTAGAGGAAAAACAAAATGAAATGGAATCTTATCCAACTCTTGTAGGCACAAGTTTAGCCGCAGCAAATGGAAGTTTGTTAACAAGGATGATTAATACAGTAGCAAGTACTTCCCAAAATCCGCGAGAGAAAATGGAGACTTATAATCAACTTAAGATAGTAGCAATGGGGAGTAGAGATCAAGAGGAATTAGAAAAAGAGAGAAATTTTTATAATCGCAATAACAATAATAAGGTCCCACGGTTTGATCAACCGCAGGAAACTTATGGTGGACAGAGGCAGAATTATTCAAGAGAGCAAAGAGGTCAAAGGAATATGTGGGAAGATATCAAATTGCCGCCTTTAAATACTGGAATATATAAGATTTGGGAAGCGATTATTTTAATGGAGAACATACCCTCACCCTGGAACATGGGGAAGAAACCACATCCCAACAATCACAATCAAGAATTTTGTCCTTATCATCATTTTCATGGTCATTCTGTGAATAATTGTAGGAATGTGAAAAGAATCATCTTGCGAATGATCGAACAAGGAAAATTAAATCATTTTTTAGCAAGATATTTACAACCGCAACAATTGCCGCAAGCACCAGAAATTCGCAGAGTTAATGTTGCGAAAGAAGCAAAAACATTTGTCATTGAAGTAGGAGCTACAGCAAAAAATCTATTTTGCAATTCAATTGTACATTCACAAAAAACGATAGAGGATTTCCATGATAATGTGCTAAGCAGAGTATTTGCAAGGGATATAGAGGGAAGAGAGGTGATGAATATTGCGAAGATTTCTCCGTTAGAAGAATGGCAGAAACAAGTTATCTCTTTTACTGCAGAAGAGATACCAGAGCCTGGGAAGATGCATGACAATCCATTGGTGGTGAAGTTAGAGATAAATCCAAAATATATAGGAGAAGAAGATGATGATGCAGCAAGTGATTCCTGGGCAATAGATAAAGTTCTAATTGACACTGGTTGCTCGGTGGAATTTTTTTTTTATCATACTTATCGCACAATGGGTGGAAGAGATGATGAGCTAATCCCTTCAACTTACAAGATCTATGGATTTAATGGCACTGCAAACAAGCCAAAAGGAGAAATTACTATGGAAATTCCATTGAACAAGATATCTTCAAAAATCAAGTTTTGTGTAGTGGATATAGAATCTCCTTACAATGCCTTAATTGGAAGGCCATGGCTCCATGGGATCTTGGGCATAGCATCAACATATCATCAATGCATAAAATTTCCACATCCTCATGGTATTGGGATAATTAAAGGTGATTGGTTTGAAGGCAAAAAGTGTTATGAAGTTGACATTAAAACTTGCGAAGAAAGGAATGCTCGAAATCGTAATTGGAAACATAACAGGAAGCAAAATCAGAGAGCTGAGAAATTGATGGTGGATAATATATAATTGCGGGGAAAGGATATACTTCAAGAATAGTTTGTCTCAAAACATTCAATGGCGATAAATCATACAAAAATGGGGAAAAGTTGAAATTGTAGTACCAGAATATCGCCACAACGATATTCTCATGATAAGAACAACGCTTTCACGAGAAGGTCAAATATTCCTATAAGTATAAATGACATTATTCACGAGAGTGTCGTGAGGATTCTTCAGCAACATTTGGCGAGCATCACGGGGAAGCATCATAATAGCTGACGATTGAAGAGACATGTTATGAGAGTGTTGTTTCACGAGGATTACAAAAGTTGGCGAAGATTAATATTGCAAATACCACGATGAGATCGCAGAATATATCCGAAAGAAGGGGAAAACTTAGCTATCACCCACTATATAATTTCCTAAATAAAGGGTTCAAGTAAGTCCAGATGATGATGATGTATTTTTTAGAGTTGAGAAAATCTTGAGGAGAGAGAAACTCCAGAAAAGAAAGTTGTAATTCTGAGTTTGAATATTTTCTGTAAACATTTCTGAGATCTAAATAATAAAAGTGTCGTTTAATCCTTTAATCTTCAACTAGTTTCACTTAGATTTTTATAGGATCTTAATAGGGGTGTAGTGTGGGAAATCCTGCTACTACATTTTGGCACCGACTAAGGGGAATCAAGATCCAAAATCTCTAATTACAATTTGAAGATTTGGAGAAATTGAAGAAATGGCTGGAAGAAGGAGAAGAAATACATCAGAACCACCAACAATAGTGAGAAGAAGTAAAAGACTTGCAGGTGAAGAAATAAGTGTATTAGGAGAATATTCAAGGATGAGAACTAGGAGGACTAGAACAAGGAATGAAAGGGAAAATTCAATTCAACAACCAAACCAATCAACATCGGTACAAAATGGAAGAGTGGATTATGATAGAGTAAGCGTGCATACGTGGAGATCAGATTCAATGGGAGAAGAAACAAATCGACAATTAAGAGAATAAAATGGAGTAGGAAGAAATCAGGAGGTAGAAGAAGGGTCGATTCATCAAGATGAAGATGAAACAGCAGAGGAATTAGGGCAAAGAATACAAGAAGAAAGAAGGTTAGAGGCGGTGGAACGTGCAAATTTAACAAGACAAAATCATGAGTTGAGAATAGAGAACTTAAGGTTACAAAGAAGAAGATCAAGAAGTACAACTAGATCAAGTTCAAGGTCACTTAGAGAAATACCAAGGCGAAATTACCTCATAAGAAATGATCGAGAAAATGTACAAGAAGAAACGCAAAATCCAAATAGAGGGCAATGCCAGGGAGAAGAGAGAGTAAATAATGATTATAACAATCCACAGGGGGAAACTTTAAATGGAAGACGAAATATTAAAAATCAAAGAAATGAAGATAATCAAGATGGTGAAGAAAATCACGAAGAAGGTAGAAGAATATTACATGGACGCGAGCACGTCAGAAATCAAAGAATTATTGAGAATGAAATAGAGAGACATTATGCTAAACATGCACGTCTAGCTTGCGAGAGAGAAAGACTGAGGGCATAAATGGAAGAACAGGAGTTTCAAGAGGCAATAAGGCAAAACAATCATGATAATCGAGAAAGAAGACGTACACAAAATCGTGAAAATGGCAATATTCGGGAAGAATATGACAGAATACAGAGAAGGATGGAAAGAAAACAAAGAGAATTGGTGAGAAATGAAGAAGTTGGTGGAGAAGAAATTAGGAGACAAAATCAACTGCGAATTTTAGATAGAAATGAAGAGGAAAATCGCAGGAGAAGAGAAAGTGCGTTAAAAAGGCCAATAGAACAAAGCCCAACTGCAAATGAGCAAATTTTTAGGGAATTAGCAGAAATGAGAGGGATGATAAATAATAGAAGAGAAGGTGGAAGAATGCAACTTGATGAAGCAATCGAAGAAGCAGCTAGAACTCCCTTCACACAGGAAGTACAACTAAGAGGAATTCCTCCAAAATGCAATTTGCCAAAGACTAAACAAGTATTTTCGATGGGACTACTTGTGCTATTCAACATGTTAAAGCTTATGTTAGGTGTATCTTTGCAGTGGGAGAATCATGATGTTGTTTTATGCAAGTACTTTGCATCCAGTTTGACTGGCGAGGCGCTAAAATGGTTTGAGGGATTGCCGAAAAATGCTATTACTTCTTTTGATCACTTACAAGCTACATTTTTGGGTGCATACATAAGAAACAACTCTTCACGACCAGGTATCGAAGATGTGTTTGGATTAAAACATAGAATTGGCGAGAGTCTAAAACATCTAACCATAAGATGGAAGTTAATGTGTAGTGAGATGGCGGGAAGAGTAGATGAGAGATATCTTATTTTATCCTTCATTAATGCAATGTTTGCGACCAATTTGCTCTACATACAAATTTTCAGAATCAAAAACACCATCACAATGACTGAACTAAGAGAACTACAAGAAGAGTACATTGATTTGGAAGAAAAACAAAACGAAATGGAGTCATACCCAATTGCAAACACCAGTTCTGTAGTGGCTAATGGAAGTTTGCTTCCCAAAATGATTAATAACGTGGAGAGCACCTCGCAAGTTCAAGCAGGGAAAGTGGCGAATAATAACAAACAAAATCTAGTTGCTATGGGAAGTCGTGATCAAGAAGAATTTGAAAGAGAGAAGAATTATTACAACCGTGGAGGAAATAGTCAAATCCAAAGGCTTGACCAACCCCAAGAAACTTATGGTGGACAAAAGCAAAATAATTTCAGAAATCAGGGGAGCATGAGAACCATATGGGAGGAGATTAAGATGCCACCCTTGAATGCTAGTGTAGAAAAAATATGGGAAGCTATCATTTTAATGGAAAATATACCCTCGCCATGGAACATGGGGAAGGAACCACATCCTAACACTCGTAATCAAGAATTCTGTCCTTATCATCATTTTCATGGGCATTCGATAAATAATTGCAGAAATGTAAAAAGAATAATCTTAAGAATGATCGATCAGGGGAAGCTAAATCATTTTCTAAAAGGGCATCAACAATCGCAACAATTTCCACCACCACCAGACGATCGCAGAATGACTAATGTAAAAGGAGCAAAAACTTTTGTTATAGAGGTTGGAACTAAAGCAAATAATTTATTTTGTAATTCTATTGTGCATTCTTTCAGAACCATCGAAGATTTCCACGATAATGTCTTAAGTAGAGTCTTTGCCAGAGATATGGATGGAAAAGAAATAATGAATATAGAGAGAATCTCGCCATTAGAAGAGTGGCAGAAACAAATCCTTTCTTTTACAGCACAAGAAATACCAGAGCCTAGCGAGCTGCATGATAACCCATTGGTGGTAAGGTTGGAAATAAAACCAGAACAAGCAGAAGAAGAAGAAGAAGAAGAAGGTAAAGAAAACAATAACCAAATGGAAGAGTCTTGGGCCATTGATAGAATCCTAATTGATACCGGCAGTTCCGTAGATATCTTTTTCTACCACACCTACAGAACCATGGGTGGGAAAGATGAAGATTTGATACCATTCACATACATAATCTATGGTTTTAATGGAACTGCCAACAAGCCTAAAGGGGAGATCACAATGAGAATTCCGTTAAGAGGAATGACTACCAAAATTTTATTCTGTGTTGTCGATATTGAATCACCATATAACGCCTTGATTGGTCGACCTTGGTTACACAAGATATTGGGTGTTGCATCTACCTTTCATCAGTGTATTAAATTCCTTCATCCAAATGGTGTTGGAGTAATTAAAGGAGATTGGGGAGAAAGTAAGAAATGTTATGAGATAGATATCAAGTCTTGTGAAGAAAGAGCAGGGAAGAACAACAATTGGAAATACAGAATTAAGCAACAACAGATAAGTGACAAATTAATGGTTGATTCAATAGAAAAGAATGAAGAAGTAACTAACGAGTCCCTCGCAGATATCAAGCAAGTAATAAAACGCAGCAAAGGTACAGGTATAAAAAGCATAAAAGGAAGAAATGATAAGCAACTTGCGGTAAAACACTAAGTAAAAGAACAGATGATTAGGAAGATGAGAAGAATGAAGTGATAGAAAGATGAAATATGACGAGCAGATCGCTAGAAGTGGAAAGGTAAAGTTGTTTTTTCTGTTTGAGTGAAGAAAATGAAATTGAAAAGTTAATCAAAAAAAAATATTATTGAGATGTGAAACTCGCAAGAAATTTTAATAAACGCGAATATAATTTCGCAGAGATTAAGAGAACGGGACAAACCTTTATGGCGTGCACCTTAGTTCGTGAATACAATTTCGTAAGAGGCAAATGTAAGACCTACAAGCACGTCATAAAGGGGGTATCTCTTTATATGATTCAGGGATAAGGTTATACCGCTACTGGAATCTGAGTCATACAGACGTAGGGGTTAAAGAAAACCTATCCGGGAGAGAGATCTTGGATTTCCATCTTTATAAGGTTATACCCTGGTTGGACGACTGAGAATCTCTTCTAAGAAGTGCAGAGTATGATCAAGGCGCCGAGGTACACGGTTTAGCCAAGGATGCCCGGGACGGACGAACCTACCCTGGCCATATTTGGTAAGTCTTGGCTACAATGCACTTGGCCTGAAGAAAACCCCACCTAGGGTGCAGTCTTGTAACTATAAGCCATATATGCATAAAGGACAAGAGGCTGCGAAAACAACTGGTTGTTGGTAAATCTGCATGGGAGGAGCTAGTCTTGTATGGCCGATGTGCCCTCCTTGAAGGGGAAACCAGGGGGAAGATAAGGGCGGCACCCTCCATTAGGGAACTGATAAGTGTCTTAAGACGGCAATGTCATGGGGCTCTAAGATTGCAAGATCATTTAGGCCTGTCATATTGTCGCGTAAATTATACAGAGGCAAAAATCCATAAGAGAAAAAAGTTAAGATGAGGTCAAGGGGTTTTTACATGCAAATGTGAAGACGTCCTGCGATTTCATCGCAAGACGGCAATGTCACGAGGCTTTGTTTTCGCGAGAAAACTTAGGCTCGTCATATTGTCGCAATATAATAAAGAAATGCAGATAATACAAGATCAATGGGTCAATACATGAAAATGTAAAGACGTCCTGCGATCTTGTCGTGGAGAGAATACCATGGCAAAGTAATACCTTTAAGTAGGAAGGCATGATAAGACCATAAGATCGCAAAAATATCAAGGTTTGCGACAATATCGCAGAAATTATGAAATTCGCCAAAATATTCGTTTATTAACTTTCTCATATTGCAGATGAATAATAGAGGCAAGTATGGGAATGAATAGAATGATAAATATTATTATTCATCACCATATGAGAAATTTATATGGATATTAAAGCGCAGATAATTAGTAGATGCAAACTATATTGACCAAGTTATATTTTAAAAAAAGAGGATGTTCTTTCATTCATACAGATAAAGGGGCAAAGAAATTTACACATTAAATTGAAGAAAATTGCAGCAAATTGAAGAAACTCGCGATTGATTACATAAAAGAAAGAAGTCAGACAGATACATTGTTTCATTTATCAACATTGTTATCTTTATCAGATTCTTCTTTTTCACCGGATTTCTCTTCTTCATTATCTTTGATGGGTTCTTCATCATCACCAGAATTTGTTTCTTCGTCATTATTCCCTTCTTCACTTTCGTCAAAATCTTCATCAGAATCAGAGACACCAAGATCTGGAATTATTTATGGTATTGCCTTTGCAAGATCAGGATACAAAGAATGAGGAATTCCATGGTCGTCACAAACCTGCTTAGTGGTATCATTACGAGTGATGAGGAGGGTTCTATTAAAATTTGCAGAAGTAATCTCAAATTGAGCTTTCAATCGCGAGTATTTATCGTTGCGAGCAGTAAGATCGTTCGCGAGTTGGTGATTAATATCTTCTAGTTCTCTCATCCTTACACGGCATCTATCTTCAGAATCTGCGAGAATAAGGCACCGTTAAGATGGAAGTTAAAAAAAAAAAAAAAGTTAATAGAATAGAGTGGTTAACAACCTTCTTTCTCAGAAATCAAGTCCCTAATTAAGGAAGATTGATCAGCATGAAGACTAGCATCTATACCTAAATTATTCCTAGCATTATCAAGAACTGTGTTTGCCCAAGAAAACTCATCATCGCTAGTAATAAGAAGGCGAGAACGAACTTGAGTTTCTCTTGCAAGAAGATCTTTATTTTCGCAGAAGAGTTTATCTCTTTCCATTTGAACTTCGAGAAGAATTTTATGGAAATCTGCTAGAGTTTCGCTGCCATTTCTAATTGCTTGATCTTTCTCGTCAACAAGATCACTATTTCTACTTCTTAATCCATTGATCACTTCTTTTGATTCATAATAAAGACGTTTAAATTTATTAGATAATCCTAAAGTGTGTCTGTGTTCAATAGTCAGGAGATTAAACTTAAATTTAAGTTCCTCTATAGAGAGGGATTTAATTTGTTCGTCAGCAAAATTACTTAAGGAGTTATTAAGGCGAGCAAGAAGAGTATTATCATCTACAGGTTTGGGAAAGGTTTGAATGAACGTAGCCTCGTCAGTTAGACCATAAACATCTGCAAGAATGATTGCTTGGATAAGATATATAAAAGAAAAATAAAAAATCTAAAAGAAAGAAAAAGTAAATCATACCATAAAGTTGTTTGTTGGCATTGTTAAGATCCAAAATCTTCTGTTTATCAACTGAAGCTTCAGTTTTCAGCAGTTTATTTTTCTCGCGAAGCTCAGCAATTTCAGCCTCTAGTTTCTCTTTATCTTGGCGAAGGTTAACAACCTTTTTCTTAAATGAAGCACATTTATTATCTAAATCAGCAGCAGCAGCAAAAGAAGCTTTCCCAACCTGCAACAGAGTTTTATAAGTACAAAAAATTTGACGAGATAAATCTGGCGAATTAAGAAACAATTAAGAAAACATACCAGAATACCAAGTGCATTTAAGAAGCTTGGAGTTAGAGTTCCAGAAATTCCACGAAGAGAATTATTATCAGATAAAATTGGAGCATCGCACACTTTGACGAGCGCTTGAGCTATCCCATTAAGAGTCTCATCACCATACTCATTCGCAGTTCCACGAGAAGAATCGCCAAAAAGCATGGACAGTTGGGCCATGGAAGAATCAGAGGGAGAAGAATTTTTCACATAGGGAACTTCTCTAATATCATCAAATTCTTCGATAAATTCATCATTAGATTTATTAATAATGATTGAATCCAATTGGGTATGTTAATAAGAAGAATGCTGAGTTTTATTCTTCTTCAAAGGAGGCTCGCTGGGTTCTTTATCACGAGGGGCAGAGCGTCTTCTTTCACTTGAAACAGTAGATTTCCCTTTACGATTAGTTGAAGGTTTCTCCTTAGGTTTTGGCTCTAAAGGTGGTAATTCTTCAATTACCTACAAACACAGATAAAGATAATAAATAGGGGCAACAATATATTGTTAATTAATAAAGGAATATTTCTTACTTCATCTGTGAAAGATCTAAGAGCTAGAAGAGTGTTGGGTTTCCTATATTTCTGGTAATTAAGCTTCATTTTGGAAACCTACAAGATAACGGAAAAGTTAGCGAGAGTGTGAAGGAAAAAATAATAATAGCATAAGAAGATGAGAGAATATACATCGGAAAACCTATCAGGACAGTTGAAAGTCCATGGTTCGTAGTGAGAGAGATTCGCAGGAAGTTGGAGAGAACCGGATATATAAGGACCTTTAAGGCATACGGGAAAAATAAACCACTTATCGTCATTAGAATGACGAGGGCCATCATTTGTATTGGTATGAAAATCAATATCTTGCAAAAGAGCATTTTCAGCAGTGACCTTCTTTTTATGCAAACGGATACCCCAACAGGTACTATCCCTTACCATGGGGAGTAACTGGTAATTTCGAAAGAAGTTATCTACAGTATACTTTGCAGGGATAATCGGAATATGTTTATATTTAAGACTTTTATGTTCTTCGGAATATTGGGATCCTTTGCTAGCACCACGAGAGGCATATTCCAGTAATAATCTAATACAATCCCCGCCAATTTGATACACTGCTCGTGAAAATCTCTTATCAGAAATTATTTGGTAAAAGAGTGGAAGTTCAGGGTTGTAGAGAGGGAGTGGAAGACCAGCTTCAAGTTGGCCTAACGAAACTATAATTTTTTCACGAGAACACTGAAAGTTAGAAAATAATTCAAGAGAAAGAACAGATTTGGGACTTTGATCTGGGATTAAAGATAAGTCAAATCCTTGATTTTTAAGTTTTTCTTGCATCAAATTGAAAGCAATAAGATTTTTAGCACCAGCAGCAACCATTTTGAGAGAATGGAAATGAAAGGAGATTGAAAAAATGGCGAAAGATAGTAGATGCGCGATTTGCGGGAAAGCAATGAAATTTGCAGAGAAGAAGAAGGAAAGAGAATGAGAATAAAGAAAAAGAGAAGAATGAGAGAAGGTATTTATAGTAGAAGAAGTTTCTCGAGAAAATAAATATAGTTAATACAATGAAAGGACGTGAATGGTCAAATTACAGCGGTTTAAGATGATGTGTCGAAAAATATATGGATGATAAAATTATATGAAGACAGCTGGTGAAAGGTTTAGAGACGTGTCAGAATAAAGATGGAGGTGAAAAGATAGGAGATTACGGAAATTTATTCTCACGATATTTTCTTCTTCGCATAAAAGATGTGAGAAGAGGCAATATGTAGTACCAGAATATCGCCACAACGATATTCTCATGATAAGAACAACGCTTTCACGAGAAGGTCAAATATTCCTATAAGTATAAATGACATTATTCGCGAGAGTGTCGTGAGGATTCTTCAGCAACATTTGGCGAGCGTCACGGGGAAGCATCATAATAGCTGACGATTGAAGAGACATGTTATGAGAGTGTTGTTTCACGAGGATTACAAAAGTTGGCGAAGATTAATATTGCAAATACCATGATGAGATCGCAGAATATATCCGAAAGAAGGGGAAAACTTAGCTGTCACCCACTATGTAATTTCCTATATAAAGGGTTCAAGTAAGTCCAGATGATGATGATGTATTTTTTAGAGTTGAGAAAATCTTGAGGAGAGAGAAACTCCAGAAAAGAAAGTTGTAATTCTGAGTTTGAATATTTTCTGTAAACATTTATGAGATCTAAATAATAAAAGTGTCGTTTAATCCTTTAATCTTCAACTAGTTTCACTTAGATTTTTATAGGATCTTAATAGGGGTGTAGTGTGGGAAATCCTGCTACTACAGAAATGTTCATTTTTCGCAGGAGCACAAAAACATGAAGTTGCGAATAATCATTCGTCACAGAAGAAAAGAAGTACAGCAATATCATTTTGCGAACAATTAAAAAACAAGATGATTTCGAATATTAAAAGAAAATTTCTGCTCAAAAATGAGAAATTTTTCTATTAAAAAGAAAGAGATGATGATTTCTAAGAATTTTTAATGCAAATGCATAAGACGGGCGCAAATCGCCTAAAAACACATAAGAACGGGACGAACTTTTATGGCGTACACCTTAGTTCGCGGATTCTATTCCGTAAGAGGCAATGTCCTCAAAGTGCATCATAATGGGGGTATCTTCTTTACTTTCAATTATCATAAGAACGGGACGAACTTTTATGGCGTACACCTTAGTTCGCGGATTCTATTCCGTAAGAGGCAATGTCCTTAAAGTGCGTCATAAGGGGGGTATCTCTTTGCATGGCTATGGGAAAGGCTATACCGCTGCTGGAACCTAGTCATGGAGATTGGGATTATAGAAAATCCATCCAGGAGAGATAACTTGGATTCCCAACTATATAAGGTTATACCCTGGTTGGACGACAGAGAGTTTCTCCTAAGGAATGCAACGTATGATCAAGGCGTCAAGGTACACGGTTGAGCTGTGGGTGCCCGGGATGGATGAACCTACCCTGGTATGGCCGATTAGAGCTGGCAAACGGGCGGGCTGGGGCTGGCCCGTTGCGGGTTACCCGGGTTCGGGTTAACATGGGTCAAAACCCGAGGGTTGAATTTCTTCACGGGTGGTCATTTATTCAACCCGTGCCCGTAACGGGTTAAACTTGCGGGTTCACGGGTTAGCCCGCCCGTTCGCCAGCTCCAAATTTGACAGAGTTTCCCCTGATTTCTGGTATATTTCCGGTTACATTCAGGCCATCTAAAGGTCCTTATCTGCAACCTAACATTCATCTAATTCATTCACTGCAAATTATGCAATCACACATTCAATAACAACAACATCAGTTCAACCACAAACTTATACTCGTTTGAAATTCAACTAAAACATGAAAACAAAGAAATTTCATCTTCTAGCAAAGATTTCCAAAAAGATCTGAATTATTAGGCATTGATTTTGGAATTTCACTAGGAATTGGACTTGTTTTCTTTGCCTGTAATTCATCACCATCTTCAATTGACAACACTGAACTCAACATCACAACACCAAATCAAAAATAAACAAATTCAACCTAAACCCCAAATTTGACATTACCGTAGAATCCTGCGATGCAATGCGTACACCATTAGGTAACGTTGTCATCTTAGTCACAGATGTTTTGACATAATCAGGTAAGGGAGATGGATTGATAACCCCAGGTAAAGGGAAATTAAGAGGAGGTACGGTTTTAGAGTTTTCTCCAGTAAGCCAGTTGAAGAAACTTCCTGAAGAAGGTGTTGAAGCTACAGAAGTAGATGTCGCGAACCTATTCTGACCGTAACCCTACATTTTTAATCAATCAATCAAAAAAATTAATTAGGAACCTAGATCGATCAACGTAGAGTTAAACATAAATGAAGTGAGATTGTTGTTGAGAATTACCTTGAGAGCTCCTCGGAGCCGAGAACTTGAAGCTCTGTACATGATTGCTGGTTTGTGATGGTGAAATCAGAAACCCTAGAGGGGAATTTTTTTTTGAGGGTTTTTGAGTTTTTTGAGACAAGTAATTCATCACCATCTTCAATTAACTGAAGAAGAAACAATACCCATCTTCTGATTCTTGATAAACTCTCAATTTCAACTTGATTTCATCCTTGATTTATTGCAATCAACTAATTTCTGGGATTAAATCAAACTTGAACTTTGATTTCTCACCATATTCATCCCTGGTTCACTATTTAATCGCAACAACAGCTTCCTCCTAATTCTCCTCTAACCCATCTAAGACTCGCACACACGAATACGATCAACATCTAAAATTCCTGATTCTTTCCCATCTTCAATTTCAACCATTGACGTAAGATATGATGAAGGATAGACTAATAAATCTAGGGTTTTGTAAGGATTGAAACTTCAATTCAATGATTCAATCCATGTTCTAGGGTTTTAAATTATCAGTAGAAGAGAAGAAAGAAAAGAAGAGAGTTAAGAGATGAATAGAAACAATACCCATCTCTTCTCTTTCTACTATAGTGAGATAAAATAAGAGACGAAGAGACAAGTGCGGGTATTTGGAGGGACACGTGTGGGGGTTAACGGGTTGTACCCGCGGGTTTACAAGCCTTGTCGGGTTAACCCTTTTTCCCACAAGCTGGCATTTCTCCAACCCGAACCCGGCTTGTTAGACAACCAGCCGAGCCGGGTGCGGGTTTTTCACGGGTCGGGCCGGGCAAACCCGCGGGTTTTGGCTTGTTTGCCAGCTCTATGGCCGATGTATAATCCTTGAAGGGGCAACCGGGGGGAGAGATAAGGGCGATACCCTCCATTAGGGATATGTGTATCAAAAAAGACGGCAATGTCACGGGGCTTTATATTCGCAAGAATGTTTAGGCCCGTCATATTGTCGCGTGACAGAGACAGCAATGTCATGGGACTTTATATTCGCAAGAATATTTAGGCCCGTCATATTGCCGCATGACTGGCCAAAAAGCCTAAAGAGAAATGTTAAGATGAGATCAATGGGTTTTTGCGATAAGGTCAAAAGATGAGATAAATGAAATCAATAATAATAGGAAATAAATCGGAAAGACGTCCTGCGATTTCATCGCAAAGACGACAATGTCATAAATCTTAAAAAGCAAAGAGAGAATTAATCTCTCACAAGATGGCTTAGATTTATCATATTGTCGCAGAAAATAAAATAATGATAAGGCAAGATCAATGGATTATTACATATAAGGTAAGAATATCCTGGGATCTTGTCGCATAAAGGTGGCATAATAAGACCTTTAACTAGGAAGGAGAAATAAGACCATAAGAAAAGCTATGTCTGCGAATCATATAATAAATTGTTCGCAGAAATAATTGCGATAATTCATTTATCATATTGCAGATTAATAACAAGAGGAAAGTATGGGAACGATATATAAGAATGATAAATATTGTTATTCATCATTATATGATAAATTCATATAAGTAACGGATGGATAGAAGCAAAAAGGGAATTTATATATATTGAAGAACATCAGGAGTTACAAGTATCTTGTTGAAAGGATGATACAATTTGCCAAAGATAATTATCACAAGAAAGGAATAGAAAAATACAGACGAAGATCAAAAAGAAAAAGCAAAATTATTGAGATTTATCTTCACCATTATCTTCATCTTTGTCTTCATCATCAGTTTCTTCGTCATCTTCGCTTTCATTCTCATCTATATCAGCCTCACTGTCAGAAATAAATGGTACTTCAGATCTGGCTGGGATACTTTCCAAGAGGAAGGGATATAGGCTAAGAGAGAGGTTATTATCAATGCAGACTTTCTCAATAGCGTTATTGCGAACAGTGAGAAGATTACTATGCAAATTGGAGTTAGATATTTTTATCTTCTCTCGCAGTCTAGTGATCTTATCATTGCGGGAAGCAAGATTATTCGCAAGACCACTTTTTTCTTCTCCAAGTTCTGCAAGGATGATATAATTTGCCAAAGATAATTATCGCAAGAAAGGAAGAGAAAAATACAGACGAAGATCAAAAATAAGAAGCAAAATTATTGATATTTATCTTCACCATTATCTTCATCTTTGTCTTCATTATCTTCATCATCAGTTTCTTCGTCATCTTCGCTTTCATTCTCATCTATATCAGCCTCACTGTCAGAAATAACTGGTACTTCAGATCTGTCTGGGATACTTTCCAAGAGGCAGGGATATAGGCTAAGAGAGAGGTTATTATCAATGCAGACTTTCTCAATAGCGTTATTGCGAACAGTGAGAAGATTACTATGCAAATTGGAGTTAGATATTTTTATCTTCTCTCGCAGTCTAGTGATCTTATCATTGCGGGAAGCAAGATTATTCGCAAGACCACTTTTTTCTTCTTCAAGTTCTGCGATCCTTTTAGCATGTTTTTCTTCAGATTCTGCGATAACACAATAACAAGTTAGAAATTTATCAAGAATTTATAAAAAATATAAAGATGTTAGAGGAGCAATAAATAACCTTCTCTTTCATGAATCATTTCTTGTATCAAGGTTGCCTGTTCGGTGTGAAGACTGACATCTATTGCTAAGTTTTTCCTAGAATTATCGAGAACTGTCGCAGCCCATGCGAATTCATCATCATTTTGAATGAGAAGATGGGAACGGATCTGTTTTTCTCTTTTAAGAAGTTCAATATTTTCATCCTTAAGTCTATCTCTCTCAAGTTCAGTGTCAATAAGGGCATTGCGGAACTTTGATAGAGCTTCAGCGCCTTGAAGAGTAATGTGTTCTTTCTCCTTCTCAAGTTCCTTCTTTTGGGCTTTCAAGGTTTTGATTCTTTTTCCAAATTCATCTCTACACGTCTTAAAACTATTGGATATGCTCAAAGTAGATCTATAATCCATTCTTATAAGGGAAATGTGAAATCTAAGTTCATCGATAGATAGAGCATTAATTTTTTCATCGGAATAATTATTTAAAGCGTCATTAAGACGCTGAAGAAGAATGGATTCATCTATGGGTTCATCAAAAGAATTAAGAATAAGGGTTTCATCAGTAAGGTTATAGGCATCTGCAAAATGGTTGTTTAAATAAGCTAAAATAGAAATAAAGAATAAAGTAAAAATAAAATAAAATAAATCATACCAATAATTTGTTTGCAGAACTTCTCCTTGTCAGCTAGTTTTTGTTGAAGAACTTCAACATCTACTTCAAGCGATTTATTCTTGTTAAGGAGCTCAGTATTCCCAAATACTTCCAATTGTTTACATTTTTCGCGAAGAATGGATATTTCATCTTCGTATTGCTTATTATTTTCGCGAAGTTTCGCAGACTCAGATTGTGAATCAGTAAGCCTTCTTTGCGATAATGATAATCTATTTTCTAATTCCGAAGCAACGGAAAAAGAAGTTCTAGCGATCTGTGGCGAGATAAGAGAAAATAAGTAAGGGTAAAAAGAAGATCTTCGAAATTCATGACAAGTGTAAAGGGGCATACCAATGAAGCTAGTGCATGAAGAAAATCTGATTGATAAATCTCGAGACTCCTTTAAGATCTTTATTATTGGTTAAGATGGAAGCATCGCAGATTTTTGAGAGATAATTGCAAGCGTGAGCAGTATCGTCATCACCAATACCTTGCATGGGATTTCTAAAGATATTTGACAATTGATCCATAGGAGTCTCAGGTTGAGAAAGACCCATCGCAGATCTAACTCTTGCGGAGGAAAAACGTAATGAAGAGGTGCTCATGGTAGCATCATTATTTATTCTTCCGCTCTCTTCAACCTCATTATCTTTTTCAGCGACGGAAGAAATGTCTTTAAGTGGTTGAGTTTTTCTTCTCTTTTTTGGAGGACTCTCAGCAGTTTGATTCTCATTGCGATGAGGAGAAGTGCCAGAACTCACATTTGGAGTTATTACTTTTTTGCCTTTATCCTTGGCTTCAACTACTGCGAAAAATGGTATTTCCTAGAAAACAACCACACATGAAGATAAGAAACAGGGGCAACAATATATTGTTAAAAGTTATAAGAGAATGTTTCTTACTTCATCTGTGAAGGTTTTCAAAAAATTTAGGAGATTGGGATTCCAAGTGCTGATGTAGTTAGCCTTCATTTTTCCAATCTGATAACAAATAATTCAATAACTAGTAAGAATAGTATATTTATCTGAATTTTCGAATAATGATTAACTTCGCGAGGTATACCTCAGAATTCTTTTCAGGCCAATTAAAAATCCAAGGATGATAAGCCGCAAGATATGCAGGATTCGCAAGAAGGTTAAGAGTACCAGAAATATATTGACCTTCAAGGAGAAGAGGAAATCTACACCATTTATCATCTTTGGAGAAGCGTGGAATATTGTTTCTTGTGGAATGATAGTCTATGTCTTGCATAAGGATTTTATCCTTCGCAACTTTTTTATCCCTATTCAAACGAATAGCCCAACACGTGTTTTCTTTCTTCATTGGAATCACTTGATAATTCGCAAAGAAATTCTCCACGGTATATTTCGCTGGAATAATTGGGATATTTTCAAAATCAGGATATTTCACAGTATCAGGATAAAGGGATCCTTTACCAGCTCCACGGGAGGCATATTCAAGAATGTGACGAATACAATCTCCACTTAATTGGCAGATTGCTCGCAAAAATTTAACATGAGAAATAATCTCATAAAAAAGAGGGAGATCTGGGTTATAAAGAGGAATAGGAATGCCAGCTTCTAGTTGACCTAGCGAAACAAGGATCTTCTTGTTAGAAGAAGGAAACCCTGAAGCTAGATCAATGGAGAGATCAGAGTCATAAGATTGATCAGGAATCTCAGAAAGTGTGAAACCTAAGGATTGAAGTTTCTGCTGGTGTTTTTTAAGAGTGGATTAACCTAATTTTTTAGCAGGGGCCATTTTTTAGTATGGGAACGATGATTTGGATGAAGAAGAATAAAGAAATAAAATTGAAACAGTAATAGATCCAGAATTTGCGGAAGAAGATGAAGAACAGAAGAGTTGCAGAGAAGAAATGAAAGAAGCTTTCCACGGTATATTTCGCTGGAATAATTGGAATTTTCTTATAATCAGGATAAAGAGATCCTTTACCAGCTCCACGGGAAGAATATTCAAGAATGAGGCGAATACAATCTCCACTTAGTTGACAGATTGCTCGCGAAAGTTTAGCATGAGAAATAATTTCATAAAAAAGAGGGAGATCTGGGTTATAAAGAGGAATAGGAAGGCCAACTTCTAATTGACCTAGCAAAACAAGGATCTTCTTGTTAGAAGAAGGAAATTTTGAAACAAGATCAATGGAGAGATCAGATTACGAAGATTGATCGTGGGATTTGAGAAAGTGTGAAACCTAAGGATTGAAGCTTCTGCTGGTGCTTTTGAAAGTGGATTGACCTAATTTTTTAGCAGAGCCATTTCTTAATATGGGAACGATGGTTAAGGCGAAGAAGAATAAAGAAGAAAAACTGAAAGAATAATTGAGATCCGGAATTTGCGGAAGAAGACGATGAATAGTGAAGTTGCAGAGAAGAAAAGCGAAAGTAAAAAGAAGAAGAGGGATTAGCATAGACGATATTTATAAGAGAGGAAAATTTTCGAGATTATCAATGTGCATTCAATGAAGAAAGGACGTGAATGGTTAAAACTCAACGGTTGGAGGAATACGTGTCAAGGAATAAATGGAGAAAAGAAAAACATGTGTAGGATATTTAGCGATGGATATAGAGACGTGTCAAAATAAAGTAAATATGAAAAGACAAGATGTATTTGATATTCTAGAAAAATATGAGTTGCGGCAAATCAAGAAATTTAAATTCTCATGATCTTTGTCTTCTTCGCAGAAAAGATATGAGAAGAGGCAAGATGTAGAGGAAGAATATTGTCACAACAATATTACTGCGAAATAAACAACTGTTTTGCGATGCATCGATAATAAACGAATTACTCTGCGGCACATCAGTGATATTTTGCGACACATCCAAAGATGATTTAAACAATGACGTAATGACTGAAAACGACAGAAACACGAAGAAAGTATGACATGTTTGCGGTATATCAATAAAACCTGCGAAAGATAAAAGGCGGTGCCAGCTGCGATTTATCGCAAGAACTCAGATCCGAAATTGAAGGAATCTTAGCTGTAAATGAGTGTCATGAGCTGTAATCCACTATGTAAATACCTATATAAAGGAGGTGAATAGTTCCAGAGAGGGGATGAATTTTTTGAGGGTGAGGAAAGTTTTTAGGAGAGAGAAAAATCTTTGTTAAGTGTTCTGTGTTCTTGATTTCTGTAATTCCTTAAGGTCATATTAATGAAAAAGTGTTCTTAATCTTCAAATTATGTCATAAATATTGATAGATTCTTGAGTAGGGTGTAGTGTGGGAATTCCTGCAACTACATGTTATTTCAGCTTCAAGTGATTGCTCCTACATGTGTAGTGTTTTACATCTGCTACTATGCTTAACAACTTAAGATGATTAGAAAATGATGTAAAGATTTATAGATTTACCTTAGAAGTTTTGTTTATTCTGAAACTCAAATTGATTTCCTGCTTTACAGTACTCCCTGCTTTGAGAATTTGATTTGATATTTTTCAGATCTGAAATTTATCTCATTTCAGGTGGAGATTTGATGAACTTTATCTTATTGATTTTTCAAATGGAAAAGAGATCTTATGAATCAGCTGAAGTTTACAGTCAAGAGAGATCTAAATTTGATTTTGGAACCTTGTTTTTGTAGAAATAAAACTTGAAGTTTATGATTGATGTTTTTGTAAAAATCAGATTGAATCACCTGAAGTTTACAGAGATCTGAATTTGATTTTGGATCTTGTTTTTGTGAAATCAAACTTGAAGTTTATGATTGATGTTTTTGTAAAAATCAGATTGAATCACCTGAAGTTTACAGAGATCTGAATTTGATTTGAAAATTTTATGATCCTTGTTTTTGTCGAAACGCTGTGTATGACTGAGAAATTTCAAATTGTCGATTTGAAAAGTTGAAGGTTGGAGGGAAAGGCATAGTTGGTATTAGAGTTTTTCTTTAGGGCAATTATGGAAAAAACAATAGGAAGTCACACTCTCTCCTAGTTGCCTTAAAATTTATGCAAACTACAACTAGGTAAGATTTTCCATATTAGTGTTTACACAACAATCTTTTCACAATAGGAGTTTGCCCACTATTTGAAAATTCTATTCCGTTCTACAAATTTGAAAATGCAAATAACCTTAATTTTTTATCAATTTGCAGATTTTGCCATTTTACAAAAATGTTTAAACTAAAATTAAATTGGTTAATATTATCTTCTGTAAGCTATTTTATAGGATAATTAGTTTCGGTAAATATAATTTGACAGAGATTATTTAGGGAGGTTTCACAAAAAGCGGATTGAAATCGCTAAATGTATAAGAATCACCATCATTCTTTGTTTTTGTGTTTGTAATACATAATACTCTCTACTTTCGAGCAAAAACGAATCTGTTTTTTTTTTTTTTTTTTTTTGGATTATGTTTTTGCATAGACAAATGATAATTAATGTGCTTCCATTTTTATGATCAAGAACTGGAGATTAATCTGAAAGGTAAATTATGATTTTCCTAGTTTGCTAGTTTTGGTATTTTCTTGAACATACATAAATACAGAGTATTATTTCAGTTCGATTAATAAGTTTCTCCATTTTGATTCTGGAGTGAAGTATAAGCTGACGGGCAAATCAGCAATAGCCCAAAGTCGCAGCTGAATTAAGCATTTGAGTGAAAACAACGAAAGTCGTTATTGAACTACCAAGAAAATTGTGGAAACGATGTATATAGAAGATGAAATACGATCTATTTTTATTAATTCATCAATACCAATGAAGTCCGTAGCTAACTTTCCATTTCTTATAATGTTCTTATAGGTCTATGAGTTATACAATATATTTCACATGGTAGTTGGCCGATGATCAAAAGACATTGATTCATCAATACTACACTTGTTTTGGTGCTGCAAATCATACAAGCTATATTATTTGTGATACAGATCTGGATGGAGATCTCTTTAGACTGTGAGTCTTTTTAAAATAATCTAGCAAGTGGCTGATGGAAGACACGGTAGAATGGAATTCGAACTTCTAAAGAGAAAGGGGGTGGGATAAAATGCTCATACACATCATCATCTTTTTTGTTTCCTGTTATGATTACTGTGTATTTGCAACTGGTTAATTTTGTTGGAACTCTTGTAATTTGCATTTTGTGTTCTAATAACATGGTAGTTGTACCTGAAAAAAGTGGATGTAAAGGTGGTATCTCTTAGAGTTGGGTCAGGTAGGCCAAGGATAATAACATGATCCCCCTACCTTGCCACCAAAGCACGTGAAAATGTGTGCATCCCCTTTTAGTATCTCTGCTAATTACATGTAAAAATGGAATTAGCTTCGAGAACATTTCAATTTGTGAGTAAAAATTGGAATTCGCAGTGCTAAGTTTGTCGCTTTGAACCTATGAGCTCCCATGCTAAGTACAAATGGCTAAAAATATCATATAATCAATAAAGAGGAGGTGCAAC